>OX453035.1:9083307-9683307 GCA_949699805.1 Tromatobia lineatoria | reverse complement strand
TGGTTTCTAGGAAAATGCAAAAAAATGGGAATTTTAGTGAATATCAAATTTTATACTTCGGAATCAAAGTAACAGATTGGCAATTTTGGACGAGGGAGATATTGGCAGTCTTTGTCCACGAACAGGCCGAAATATACTACACTCCATACCGACCGGCTCCATATAGACGTTTAGCGGGTGCCAAACTTTGGGACAAATATTGCAATGTAAGACGATACATTCGCGGAAAATTGGGTCCAGCAGTCAACGATCAGCCGGTGCCATTATCTGATGAAATTCGTGACGCGCTCATTAGATTGAGAGGAATATCACCACAAGATGGAGATCTTGAACGCCTATGGCGCCTCACGTCATCACATCGCAAAAAGGATATCACTATAACGGATTATTACAATACATATCCAATTCTTTCTTCGGCAATTGAAGCCTCATTGGTAATGACGAATATAATCTAGCTCTTGATGAGAATAAGCTTGCAACGCTACTCATTACTTTTTGTTTATGTGGCTAACGATCAATTAATTATTCTATGTTCAGCTGAAAATTGATTTTGAAGCAGCCCACTCAACAGCTACCAACAAACTGCTTTCGTCGTGGACCAACGTCGCAACCAAGATTATCAGTTACGCAAAAATAAAAAAAATCCGCCAGGATCTATTCACGGGAGGTAAGGAAAAACGCTGGTGTTTCAAATCAACTTTATTTTAATAATGCTATTTCGCAACGTAAATTTTTCGCTGATGAGATTACATTCGAAATTCTAACTGACGAGTCCGTGCCTTCTGAATTTAATCAATACAAACAACTTTCAAAATTATGTATAAATAGTACAAAACTTAGATATGGCGACGTAGTCTTAGTTCTTGTGGGCGAGATGCCTATTATCGGCAGAATACACAACATTTTTTTGAAAAATGAATTTGTACCACCAGCAAAATCGTCTGACATCGCACTTTTTGTTAACGTGTTTGAAATTTTGTGTCATAATCACCACTTACAAGCTTTCAAACTAATTGAAACCGAACGACAAGAAGTAGCTCCGTTTAACGTAAAACATTACATGGAGAAATTATCTGTCGTTCTTGCCCCTGACGGCAACAAGTATATCGTTTGCGATGAAACTACCAGCAAATTTTTACAGCCTTAATGTGATGGATAATTGATGTTAAAGCGAATTTGATGACTTAATTTAACTTATTTTTGGTTGAGGGGTTTTAAACCTGACTCCCTCCCCTAAACAGAGCAGTTTTTATTTATAAGACAAAACTTAAAAATGACTGATGTAAGATTAAAGAGATTAATATAATAAAAAATCTTGTACCTGACATTTCTCTGAATTTATAGTTATTAAATCAACCCAAAGACCATAATCAACCATACAGAAAAGTGTCTGTAATACAGAAAACATGGTAGCGGATAAACTACATTCATAGTACCATGTACTAAAGTTAAGATGCTGCATACATTGTTCACTGTTGCGGGAACCACGTAACCATTGCAGTTTAAATAAACTGTATGGTTAAGTCGACAATACATTTTTCTAAGAGAACAACTATAAATATATAATACTCATCTGAATACACATTGCACTGGCGATCGTACAAAAACGTAGAAATAGAAATAATAGAGAGTAATTACTGCTATTAAAAAGTTAAACTTTACAATATATAGAGTTCATAAAACTATATTTTGAGTTGTGGTTCACACTCTGCCTCACGTGCTTGACTAAATGTTACTATTACTTACAACTATAAACATTAATACTTACTGATATACACACTTTGTTAAATCAATGAAATGGAATGTGAGTGTAGATCATAATAAATTTAAAATATACTATCCACGAAAAGTCATTCTAGGTCGTACATAAATTTACATTAACAAAATCTAAGCGTTGGCTTTACACTATGTCATTAGTATAATACACAAAAGTATCATAAATCTAACAACAATGGTAAGTATTTTTAACTATAAGCAATAAATGAATCTACACTCTACGTATTACGAACAACTCTATCGCGCCAGTTCTCGGACTTATGATCACAGTTTAATACAACAATCTTCAGAATAAAATGTACATTTCTTTTCTCATCATTCACTATGAGAGATGATAGCAATGAATAAACATGATTCAAAAATAACTATATTTTTTATATTCTTTTATTCTTCTCCAACGGTTAGAAATACTTTATAAATAGTAGAAGAACGAATGGTTGCAACTAACATACAGAAATAGTTGAAATAACTACTAAAATATGGCACATGATAACTATATTCTTAGTGGTTACAATAACCATAAAAGCATAGTTGTTGTCTCAGGGAAACATACTTTATAGTAAAAATATGGTTGCTATGACCATATTTTTTTCTGAGTGAATAAAGAAATGGTTCAATACAAGCTCCACGATCGATAATTAAAATTCTTTGCACGTCATTTTCATTCGACTCTTTCCACTCCGGCAAGCAGACTGGCGCATGGCCACTCGTGCCTTACGCCCTTGCTTCCTGGCCTATTTTCTGGAACCTTCGGAAAACGTGTGGGTGAAGTACTCTGGTATAGCTACGGCACGTGGAGTGTAAAAGGTAAATTTATGTACCGCTGACGTGCAACGTGGTGCTCGATTTGCGCGCGAGAAGATACGGGTGAGGTCGCGTATATGGATGTACGAGAGCCCTCGCAAGGATTTCCGTAGGTAAACAGTATTTGACACACCTGTTCCCAGGATAACAGTCCTTCCCTCACTACTTCTTGTCTGTATCTTGCCGCACGTGTAAGAGACATAGAACGAGGGACTACAGTGCATCTTATGTATACGTGGCATTCCATACCAACTCAACCTGGTTTCACTCTCGACCATTTCCATTTTATTCCCCATTTTTCATTTTATTGTTCTACCTCAAAGTGTCAACTGCAATTTTTATTAGATTTTTTGAATAGTTTTTATACTTATAATTATCCATTCAAAATACTGGCAGCCCCTTTTATTTAAATTTGACAAAATTCTCATAAATCCCGAATCAGACATTAATATTTTTAAGCTTAGGCCTAAAGTCGGCTGGACCTCGTTCCGTTTTTTTTACGATTTTTTTTCATAACCGAAAATTACAAATAGTTTGGTGCGTAAGAATCCTTTTACCGCAAGCTATCGCTTCAACATTTTATGTCTGTCAGACTTCGGATAATTTTTTTAGATTCTCTCAATTTTTGCTTCAACGAAAATTCGTAAAAATGGAAGTAAGGTCCAGCCCACTTTAGATCCAAGCTTAAAAATATTAACACCTGGTACAGGGTTTACGAGAATGTTGTCAGATTGTCAAAAAAGGTCCTTCAATATTTTCGTTAGAAGTAATCATAGGTGTTATTGTATGCGACGATTAGCGGTCAAGTTATATTATGATGGAATTTTTGCGAAGCACATCTCGGGTGTGAGACCGTAGCGTAAGTGGTAATGGATGAAATCCAAGAAGCTGAGGGTCAGTCCCAGGTCGAGTTGGTATGAAATGCTCCATACGCATAGGGGACACGTGCCACCTTCCAACTTCGTACGTATATGCATTTGATTTATCACCGACCTACGCGGTCGTAGTGCAATCTTAATTTCACTATAGCAAATCGAAGCAAAAAAAAAAATTAGCGCCAAATATTTAAAGACCGGATTATCAGCCCATATCAGGATATATCAACATTTATATATTGGCATATCGGATTATATCAGGCCAGATATAGTTATATAAAAAATTTTGATGTGGCCTTATCAGGTCATATCAGGCCTGATGAGAATAATCTTTCACGGGTACAATTATATTACAACGTGCAGACAACATAACTGGAATGTAACGAGCAACATTAATGTGTTGCATCACTTGCATTACATAACCATTACATCTTCGTAATGTTGCGCAATGTAACTACAATGTAACAAGAATTTAACTGAAAGTCACAAGTAATATAGCCTGTAACTTAGATGTGAGTTATTATTTTCGATTAAAAAATGTTACTACGTTATGAAACGCAAGCGTTACATTGTTTATTGCATTGTTACATTACATGTAACTTCCAGGTTACAATGCTGTTCGATAACGTGATTTCTAGGATATTAAAGCACATACAACCGCAATGCATATTGGCATTGTAAAGAAAACGACGAATGTTCCCATCATGAAGTGACCGATCAATCACCATGTAAAATACCACAGAAAGTGACGAAGCGCTGTGCACACTCACGCAAAAAAAAAAGACAAGCCAGGACAGAGAGGGAGATATAAAAAACTGTGTTCGAGGGGTGATACGTGGCAGAAAAGTCTTAATAATAGTAAATGGGTCGAGCGAGCACGAGGCTCACGTACTCTCGGCCTCTGGACCCGGAAATGCCACTCAAAACGAATTCGTCTCGGGGGCAAAGCACGTCGTATTCGTCTTGTGGTGCCCGATGGGGTGACGCTTGAGTCCGAGAAAAATCGCTTTTTTTTCCTCTTCCTTATATTCGCCGCCATAACGTAGCGAGCAGTTGCGCTTTTTTCTTCTGCTATATCATCTCTATTATACTTATATCTTATTTGTCCCTCATTACTTCATCTTTTGCCTTCTCTCTTAACGAAAATCATAAGTAGAATCAGGATGTACCCCAATAGCCTTAAAAATTCCTTGGTCGCCTTACCATAGCATTATTTGCCATAGCAATTCACATTAATTTGTAGCTTGTTCTACTAAACAATCTAAGAACTTTATTTTTCCATATTTTTTACTGGGACGCCACGACTGGTTTATATTTCTAACGAAATAACGACATCGTATTTCACATGACAAAAATGACTTTGCCCCAATGCATTCCAATGCCTTTGCGAACAACAACGTGATTAATTTTTTCGGAAGACCCAAATGACTGCATAAAATTAAGAAACGAGGGGTATTGGGGTGAGCTTGGCGCAAGAACAATTACTAATCTTGCGCACGAGTCTTTCTCCAAATCTATGTATCAATGTACCCTATATATGAGGGGTTGCACCAATTCAGTCACCTTTTCCTCGCCCTGCTCGGATTTGTTTGATAACTGGGCATGTATTCTACTCAAAAGTAGTCTCTGTGAATTTCAGATTTTTTTATCCACTCGTTTCGGGAATCAATTTTTCTTTGATGTCCGTATATCATCAAAGATTAAAATTCCGCAAGAAAAATGTACATACAAATAAGTTATATTTTTCTATGAACTATTTAATTCAATATATGTCATATTTTCTTATGAAATTAAGAAGCGATTGCCACCCAAAAATAATGAAAAATATATTTTTATTTTATTTCTAAGCGAAACTTTTGATTCCGCTGTAGATTTTACAGGGCTTTAATACGATATTCAGAGCGTATAAAAAAATTGTCTTCGTGGAACGCGGGAACCATGACAGCTCAAAAAATCTTTAACAGAGCATTGGATTAATTGATACATGCTTATACAGAATATGCATAAATTATTTTGATAATACGTACATGTATCAATTAATTATTAATTAATTGGCATATAAGAAATATTTTACGAAGAATTACAGTAATTAATATATTATATATTCATAAGAAAAATATATATTAGTTAATCCCATTCTCGGAAAAATATTCATTCAACTGTCAAGATTTACGAGTTTCACGATGCCAATTTTTTTATAAGCTCTGAATATCCTGCTCTGCGTACGCTGAGTACTCTGTGAAATCTACATCGAAACAATAAGTGTCGCATTGAAAATGTATTCTATTTTTGTATTGAAAATAGAATAGAATAGAATTTTTCTAGTGCCAGAACAAATATTACATATTTCGTGATGAATAGTCTATAGAAAAAACATAACGTTTCTGTTTCCTCATTTTTTTGTCGAATTTCAATCTTCTATGATTTATGAACTTAAAAAAAACTTATTTCCAAAACGAGTGTATTGAAAAATCTGAAAAATTCGAAGAGTACGTTTGACTAGTACTAATATATGGGTAGTTATCATACCGATCGGAGACGGTCGAGAAAAAGGGACCGAGTTGGTGGAGAATATTCATTGAACTAAGTAGTCAAAAAAATGTAAATCACCTAGAAAATAACAAACCAATCGTGTACCGCGTCTAATCGTAATTCAGTTTTTGTAATCCGCGAGATGTCGTATCATAAAAATCACCGATGTCATAGTTAATGTTTCTTAGAGATTTTATACCAGTCTTCGCCGTGTAAATGTTGAAACAGCATATGTTATTTGCAAAACAATTTTTTTATTTCGATTTGTGAAATTTTTTCCCGGTTTAAAATTTTTGAAATCCATAAACTTGTATTTTCACTTAAATTTAGTCTACCATTGTTTCGATCTCAACTTAACATACCGAACGAATAAAAAGGAAACGGAAAAACGGCGACCGCGTTTCGTTGTGTTCATGCACAAATAATCGTTGAATAATTTTAAAAAAGTGTTTCAACGTCCGCAAGGACTTAAAAAAAATGGTTTGAAAAAAAAACGAAAAACACAAAATACTGTTTTAATTTTTTATTCTTCACGATCAATCTTTACAGAAATATTGTCGAAAAAAAACAAAAATTAAAATTTCAGTTTTTTTTTAACGGAAACTTGAACAGGCTTGAAAATTTGTGAATTTTTTAATTGTATCAGTACTTCAAACTTAATAATTCTCGAAATCCTTAATTACAGAAATTCGAAAATTTGGGTGGCCAAAGAACCGTGGAATGCCTCATATATTACAAGAGAGAGAAAGAGAGAGAAACAATTTTGAAAACTCATATAAAATGTCCAGAAAAAATTGACCATTATGTCGCTCAATTGATACTGTACCACCTTTCTCGAAGTTTTGGACCATTTAGTATATCATCTACTAATAAAAAATATCGAAGTAAAAAAAGTCATGACAACAAATCTTCCCTATGAGACGGCCAAAAAAAAATATATTGTATCGTTTTATTTATTGAGTTGCTGATTTGGCATGAAATGCCTCGTGTGTACACCAGTAATATGGATACATACGTATAAATATACTATTGTTAAGTTGTACATAGGTGAGCGCGACATGGCCGAGCGTCGTCCTCGTCGGTGTTGAGCGGAAATTATAGTCGCATTGTAATTTCTTGGTTCTATTGCACAAACCCGAGAGAAGAGCGAACTCTCTATAACATTCGAGGGCGAAGTCTCTTCTTCTCCGCATATGCACTGTGAAGGGGTTGCAACAAGCCCTCCGGCCTCTATCCTGCTTTTCTCTGGTCTGGTGCTCTCGGTCGCAGCAACATAGATATATAGACTGCACCAGTTGTCGACGTTCTCGATACTATGCACGTAGAACAACATGGAACTCGTCTATGTTCCATGTTGCTTTACCTTCACTGCAGTAGCGGAACTAAATATTCCGGCCATAATGTCCGACGTTTAGATGTTCTCATCAGTAAGTAAGTGATATGTCATTTTTCAGATTTTTGAGTTTCACAGCCTGCCCGTGATCCACAGTAAACTGATTCAAGGATTGGCTTCCGCTAAGTCTCATTGTCCTTGCAGTGTTTTTTCACACTAATTAAGTGGAGGAATTTTTTTCAAAAATTGCAAAGCAGAGTCATAAACAAATGTATAAAATGGGCTAACTAGCTATGTATTAGTTGAGTGAAAATTTGTTACCACAACCAACCGGTTGGTTGGTGTAACTACCTGGTATTAGTCACATTGATCATTCCGACTTAGTTGACTTGAATAGGTCACACAATGAATTTTATTCCTGATTCAACTAAATAAGATAGTTGGGACGAAAACAGTAGTTGGACCAACTAACCATTTAGTTCAAGCAACGATGAGAGCCAACCACCAGAAAATAGTTCATCTAACCAAGTAATCGTCTGTCTCACAGAGCACTAAGTCACTTGATAGTAGGGCTCTCACATGAAACCGGATAAGACGGGTATCCGAACATGTTTCCGAACGGTTCGAACTATCCGAGTACCCGAACAGTTTGAATTATCTGCGTACCCGAACGCCTCGAGCTATCCGAATATTCGAATATCCGAACTACACGAACTACCCGGATAAATTAAAAATTCTAGTTCATTGTCTGATTTTCACGTCAGTGATAGGGTTATTTTTGTTAACGTGTAATTAAAAATAGACCCAACTGCGATTCGAAAAATATATACTTATTTTATGTTTATATCGATCAGCATAAACTATCAATATGAACACATACATCAGCACATCAAGATCGTGTCGTCTCGCTCTCACTATCATGCATATATCATACACACTCGTGTTTTTCCTCTCGACAACAAATATAAAACAATTATTCCGCTCGCATCTACAAAAAAAAATTATAAAAATCTTTGTTTTTTGTTTTAATTATGATAGAACATCGACAAAACATTTGTTTTATTGAATATACAATTTCAGCTTCGAGTATCCGAGTAGTTCGAATAGTTCGAGTATCCGAAATATCCGGATAGTCCGAATAATTCGAGTAATCGGTCAATCCGGATGGTCCGGGTAATTGGAGTAATCGGATAGTCCGGGTAATCCAGTAGCTCGGGTATCCGGATAGGCAATGGTCTCCTATTCGGATGTGAAGTGTCGGATCCGTCAAGTCGGGATAGTTCGAGTTTTCCGACCGTTCGATAAAATTCAAGCACTACTTGATAGACCCACTATCTTTTTCGTTGCCATAACGAAGTCGTTTTTTCCGTGTGGAAAATGGCCTGCAGGCAGTATCTACTCAATTGAACAGCCTTATATTCGCTGGAATATTTTTCACCGATTCAAACATATATCTACTAAAGAACAGAACACGACTTACAAAGCACTGCGATTTATTCATAAGCCAAATTGATCAATCTAATGTCGTGAAATTTGATGACAACGATAATACAATCGTAAAATATAACTTTGCTCCTTGTGTCTTCATTCTTTCCTATTTTTCGAGTCGTTTTTTTGTGTACAATGCAGTCAAGAACGATAAGCATGCTTTATTATACAGACGACATTCCAGAGTAGAATTCGAACTACTGTCAGTCTGCGAGATCTTACATCATAACTTCTCGCGTATTGTGATGTATTGTCAATACGAAGCGTCGCTTCGATTAATTTCGTGTTCCATCGAGAATTTATTGTTGAAAAGAATTCGCATGAAGATAAAAAAATAAGCATCCCGTTTTGTGTTTGTTGATTTCCAATATTTGACTTTCAATGCCTACTACACAACAAAAGGAGTACATCAGACGGTGAATAGGTGCATGTATGAATGTAGAGAGTAGGTTGCATAGCCAAGAATTTCCTTCATTATCAATTCGCGAGCCAATATATTCAGGTATTGGTATAGAAATGAGAATAGCGGAAAGAGGAAAAAGAGAAAGCAGATTCAGTGAGATGGAGAGCTAGTTATTGTGTCGGCGTCTTTGCCGCTTTACGCTAACCTCCTCCCTATGTCTTCCTTTTTTTCCCTATCATCCACGCATCTTTTTATCGAATGAATGGGAGGAGATGCATTCCTCGGATACTCGTGAAAGCGAGACGCCAGTACACATTGAGCAAACGAGAAGTGCGGTGAAAGAAGAGGCGGAAGAAGCGATAGAAAGGAGAAAGTGAGAGAGACTCTATGATTGAGAGGACCAAAGAAATTATGGGATGCAGACTACGGCGAGAGCGAACGGAAGGATAGATAAGGAGAGAATGGAAGAAACGGGGCAGGGAGGAAGAGGAGAGCGCACTTACGATGGAACGAAAAAGCGGGTGCTAGTCAGTTATGAGGTCTTTGAATAGCGGGAAAGGCGGAACCGTCGAGCAAACGGACACGTGGCTGCCGGGGAAGGGGAATTGAAAAAGAATGAAAAGAGTAAAGATAGAATGGAATATATATACATATATATAGTGAAAGTAATCGAAGAAAGAAGTGGAGAACAGAGAATCGGTCAAATTACCCCCTAATATATTTGCGTCGCCCTTTTCTCTTTTATTTGTTCAGGTTCTCGTTGATTTTGCCATGAAATGTAATAAATGCTTAAGGGAACCCAGTCATCTGAAAATAGTCATAAAGAAGCGGAGAAGAGTTGCTATCGTCGTATTTGCAATACGGAACTTTCTCATCACATTTGTTACTGACGTGAAGTTTTTATCGTTCATTTACTCGAGTATAGTGACGAACTGTAGGAATATCCATTTAAGAAATTTCGTACATTACTTGCAATCTATGTTTCTCGCTGTAATTAATTACGATCGCGTTTTCAACTACGAATTCAAGCTACGATCTGCCCTCGCGAGGTGGCGCCCGTGATAAGTTGACGAGTAGAATTTACATGTCAGTTATTCATAGATCAAAAGTTTGGAATTTTATGGTGTCTATTAGGGCTCCGCAGGCTTCGGAATTCATCTAAAGTGTTGTACGAGTGATGCAAAGTGATGTGACACGATGGATGTATGGAGTGTTCACGGTCACAACTTCTTGAGTTCTCACCTCAAATGCTTAGCTCATACAATCATTAAATCTTACATTTGTTGTGAATATTTATAGTTCTTATTGACAATTGCACAAGTTCGTCAATAGTACATTTTTCTTTAAGGCTGCAAGCTGATATAAAAGAGGTGATTCACCTGGTTTCAACCGGGATTTGACCTCGGCATTTTCGATTTAGCTTGTATTTGTTTTTAAGCTTATTTGGACGATGCAGTTCACCAGTTTTTTTTTTCCATGGCAATTTTTTAACAATATTTTTAAATTAACATATCGAATTGAATGCTCAAGAGGTCACCTACCAATAGTGATGAGAATAAAACTTTAGCCGGTACCCTTCATTTGAAATATCTTATATTTAAACCTCATTTTTGGGCACGATGCGTGTGACGGCCAATGAAAATGTTTTTTCGGAATTCATTAAAGGAAAGGATCAAATGTTCTGGAATATTTAGGATATACTTGTATGGAAAATACGTTTACAGGATAATTTTTCTGTATGGAACCGTATAATTTTGTGGCCTTTAGACTGTCTGAAATCAAAAAATAAATAAGACCGGTAAACAACAGTGTATTTTTCGTACAATGACACAGGATTCTGAAAAAAAAAATTATTGAAATTCAACTATTATAGCAGAGTTTCGACAAAAAGTTTGAAGTCTCGTAATTTTGAACTTTTTTCCAAAGTGAAACCATGTCCATTGATAATTTTCATAACAATCCTTCCATCGAATTTTTAAATATTTTCAATGATTTTGTGTACATGTTTTGATTTTAAAAAACACCATGACAAAAAAAATGATTTTTTAACTTTAGCTATTAGACCAAAAATTCTGGTGTTCATGGCAATATTTTTTTCACACAGATTTTAACAAAATGCGTATCTTGTTTAGCTTTGAGTGATTATAATTTTGGAACGACGGTGAGGAAAGTCCGAAAAAATTCTACAGGCATTTTTTATGTAGAAGAATAACATTATAAATCCCGAGCCATAATTGGGAAGTTGACGGTCGGCTATTGGTGGACTTAGTGTGAAATGTCCCAAGCCCACTTATTGTTCCAGACTTTTTTTCTGAATATTATTTTTAAACGTTTCAGCTGGTTGAATGACCTGACATGAAAATTGCGTTTTTTTTTTCACGGTAACAAAGCTTCATCTGTAAGGAACGAAAAATAAAAGTCGGAGTTAAATAATAATCATCATAATTCTGATAATAATAATAAGTGGAATACAAAGCCCGTCCTTTTAATTAGAGTAAAACAAAGGAATCTCAGAGTGAAATGCGCATAAATGCAGTAGCGTCAAGGACCGTGAGTACGTTTCACGCCCGAAATTATAGTAGACACGCGTTTCGAGACAAGGAACAGAGTGAAACCATCGTCTGGAGGCTGCGAGCAATGCTCGCGGAGCAGTAACACGAGGCTTGACGTCCGCGAAACGCGCCTTCAACGTACTGTATATACGCCAGCCAGCCAGTCAACATGGCCTGACACAAAAGGAATGAGCTAGACAGAGTGAGATAGCGAAGGAGTGCAGAGATGTGCATAGCCTGCTGAGAAACGTGAATCAGTGGGTCTAGACATTGGGGGTCATGAACCCGATGCAACTCATCTCAAATGTCGGTCTAACACCTCGTGTCGTTTATACTTGTCGAAATAAGTTGTATACAATCACCAAAGAGTGACTCATGAGAACATCATCCTTTTACACGACTCCAGTCAAAAGTTTAACATGTGAATCTCCCTTCCAAAAAGAGTGTATTCAATTGACTATTTACTGGTTATTAACCTCAGCAATGACGCATCAGCTTTTTTGGTCATCGTCTTCAGCGAAATTTCTCCTACAAAAGTGTTCAGAATGAAATGTTGGGTTTCATGATTCAACGGCAGTGGAATAGGCAGAAGTATCAACGAGTCTAATTTGTTTGGTCTATGGAATCACACCTATCCGTAAATTGGTCTGGAATATCCTGAGCAGAAATTGGCTCATGCTGCTAAAAGAACTATAAAGTTAGAATCAGGCATCGGTCAAGCACGCCCGAAATTTTTGAATTGGCAGTCCTCAGATATTCCTCATTGGGGCGAGATCAGTCATTATTCAGGCACTAGTGTTACGACTCATGGAATGAGGACTCGGTCTTGCGTCGGTACAAGATTTTAAATGTTTCATAGGATAGTTTCATTGAATCAACACAATATTCAGTCAGAAAGATAAAGTGTTTCGTTAAATCAATTTAATTTCAATTTAATTGAGCGAAATAATTAATCAAATATGGAAATCGGTTGCAATAAATGGTTTATTCAAAAATTTCAAAATACTTTTTTTTTAATGTTCGTTGGTCCAATTATATATTTCTCTCAGTGGAGTGTTGATTAAAATTTTCTCTTAGTAGTCATGTATTTACGACGGGAATGCTGGAACAGTATTCATTTACCTATAAAATCACGAGACAGCTATTTATATTCTTATAATCTATTATTATCGCATAGAAACATTTTCGATTATGTCGATGCATCGAATCCTGACTGGAGTGAGAGTGAAAGGCAGCGGAGACATAAATGAATTATTCTTGTCTGAAGCAGATACATAACCCGTTAAGACGCTTTGAATCACGAATTGGAAATAAAACAGGAAAGAGACCAGAGGAAAAACGAAGATTACGAAACGAGCCAAGTTCAAGTGAGAACCCCAACTCGTACCGGCGCCCCCCAAAATAGCCCCATCGTGCTCATTACCATAACATCGATCGCCCATTCGATCTGAATGGCTAACGGCGCTACTTGCTTTTATCTACAAATTTCCACGGGATATGGAAACTATATTCATGATCTGTAGATATTATCTATCTCTCGTACTTCCGTTGACCGAAAACTTACGAATTTTTTATGTAACCCTTAGCGCCTTATACGAAAACTACGGCCTTTCAAAAATAGAAGGATAAAATCTTTCAATACTTTGCAAATCACGATAATCGAGTGTCTATACTGAGAATTGAGGAAAACAATTAGAATTATATAATTTCCTTGAATTCTGTACAATCGGTTCAAGTGAATCGTTTTTGAAAAAATGAAATATTTAATATGTCACCAAATGATTCATGGAATACACGCATTATGTATTTCATAATTAAGAATCTTGTTTCATTGGTTCAAATAATTTATATCTTAGACGTGATAGAATATTTCTATGATCCTGGAATCAAATAATGGCATGCATTGAATATGAGGGATTCCATATGAATCCAGCCATTTGTAGATATCAATGTCTCGGATCTATTTGCAATTCGAGTATGTTTTTTCGTACATGGTCAAACAAAATTTTTGATATTTAAGCGATTCATCCGACATGCAGCTTTTCCAAAAAATGAATTTAATTCAATGAAAATCCATTACAATCTAATAAATCTTTTCGTTGAATGTAACTTAAGGGACCCAGTCCCCTGAAAAAATTCGCATTATCAGTTCGCATTATCAGCGTATTCTTGACGATGGATTTACCAGCAAAAGCGCCGGGATCCTTCTGATCTGGGTTAAAAACGTGGGGCATAAGTGAAGACGTTATACAAACGTTTCAAGGTAAGTTATCAAATTTATAACAAATGCTAGAATGAACACTGAAAAAAATGCTTGGCTAGGACAAATAAGCGCTTGGTTATATATATGCGCCAAACGATTAATTTGTTAGATCAACTACGTTATTAGTTAGGATAACCAAGTTCTCCCTAACATAATTCTTTAGTATACATAATAAGCTTGCATATATTTGGTCTACGACAGCAAACCGTTTGCGCTGCCAGCAAACGACTTTTGCTGCAACAGCAAACTGTTTGCGCTGCCAGTAAACGACTTTTGCTGCAATAGCAAACTGTTTGCGCTGCCAAAAAACGACTTTTGCTGCAACAGTAAACTGTTTGCGCTGCCAGCAAATGACTTTTTCTACAACAGCAAACTGTTTGCGCTGCCAGCGAACGACTTTTTCTACAACAGCAAACTGTTTGCGCTGCCAGCAAACGGCTTTTGCTGCAACAGCAAATTGCTTGCGCTGCCAGCGAACGACTTTTGCTGCAACAACAAATTGCTTGCGCTGCCAGCGAACGACTTTCGATTAAATTGCAAACTATTTGAGCTACCAACAAACTACAATGGCTGCAACAGCAAACTGCTATTGCTGCAATAGAAAATTGCTATTGCTACTTTAGCAAATTAGATACATCAAATAAATATTGCTGTAAGAGCAAGTACTTTTGCTGTCACTATATTTGCTAATGATTTTTGCTACGGTAGCTAATCCCATGCTGCTGAAACCAAATATTTATCTGCGTGGCTAAACCGCTTTGCTGACTCTGGTCAAATTCAATGCCAAGCAACGTTATCAGAACTTACGCACGCACACGCACACGCACACATACATATGCACGTTTTGTCCAAACCACTTTTCCCGATGATTTGAAGCATTCTGAGTGTTGGGTCCGGAAAATCTCAACAGAAAACATATCCATGAAAACTAAGTTTCCTCTATGAGAAAGCAAAAAAGAGTATTCTTCACAGAATTTTTTTTTTTACTTTTTTAAAATGTTGGGTCCCCTTAAGCCCAGATATTAGAGCGAAATGCGGTCGTCGTTGCAGCTGCAACTCCTCATTCAGATACGAATCTCAGGGAGAAAAACGAAACGAGATTTTGCCGAGCCGAAAGAAAATTTCATCGGGTCGCTATGTGTGCTAGCGGGGAGACTCAGCGGTGATCTGGGCGCGCACAAACGTTGAAATCGCTCGACCGGAAGTGGTCCCGAGTCTTCGGTCTCCATAAGTGGTTGTCGAGGGTAAATGGCGGCGGCGGTGGTGGCAGCCCACGGAGGCTGGAGGTCTCTCCCAGTCAGAGACACACCAGACGAAGGAAAGTCAAGTGGAAACGGTGGATTGCGAGAAAGAAATGGAACGAAAGATGGGCTGTGGATGGGGATAAAGGAGAAGGAGGAAGAGCAAAACGTTGCGGAAGAAGTCAGAGGACAGTATACCCTCCATCTCTGATTGCCTTTTCTCGGAGGAAATCGATGTCGGATTAAAGCTTTCCGTTTCGAACGGAGGTGGACGCGGAAGCGATGCAATATCAGCGACGAGTGAATTTCGTGTCGAGCCTATGGGTTGGCTTATGCCAATCTTTCCGGTGTTTTGCGCGGGATAATGGAACCCATGAACTCTGTGAAAATTGCGATACCAGTGGCAAATCCATTTTTCCATGGCTACAATGATATTGAGTAAAAGGTTTTGACAATAACGGCTCCTTCGAACATATCAGAGGCCCAAAAAATTTCATTGGTTTAGTGTTTTCAACCTTTGTCGACCGTTTTAATGACTGTCTTCAATGGTTTATATGTAGGAAAAATGAAAACTTTGATTAAAATTATACAGTTAGAATTGATATAGTTGCGCGTGGAAGTTAAAATTGCGAATTCCAAAATAATTATGGTCTACATCTAGAATAGCTATATGGAATTTGCTATCTTAGCTATTCCCTATTTCGTTTTAATAAAATAGGGTTCGCGATAGCGATTTATTAAAAACCATTTTAATAAAATAGGGTTCGCGATAGCGATTTATTAAAAACCATTTTAATAAAATAGGGTTCGCGATAGCGATTTATTAAAAACCATTTTAATAAAATAGGGTTCGCGATAGCGATTTATTAAAAACCATTTTCATAAAATAGGGTTCGCGATAGCGATTGATAAAAAAAGCGAATGACCAGAATAACTATTTTATATAAATGAACGCCTGAATCTAGAAAGGTTATTATTTCAAAATTCATTATTTTAGCAATTGCTAAAATGACGAATTTTTTTTTATGCCCAATAATTAAATGCGCAAAGAAATCAAATAGAAATGTTACCGTGTGATTCAATGATTTTTTTATTTTTTGGACTAATAACTGTTCAATACAAACCAAAAAATAAAAATATTTATCCACCGTTAATTTTTAAACGTAATCTTTCCACGAATTAATAAGAAGTATCTGAGGAGATACGGTCAAACGTTAACCGTTACATTTATCGAAGACGTAGATAAGATATTTACTAATGAGTTGGAGTTCTTCTAATCACTTGTAGAGTCTGAACCTTTGAAAGATACTAATCATTATTTGTATGATTAATTAATTAATTGTATGATTCGATTTTACCCATCACGGTAATAGAGTTCAGTGCAAGGAAGAACAACATTCGAATAAAATTGCATGCAAAATACATTCCGGTTTAAATAACCATTGGTAGTTGTAAGAAAATTGCATGAATTATATATTTTCCGTAAATAACGAAAATGAAATTGAATTCATTCATGAGAATAAATGCTTCTATTCCTCTTAAAAACGCATTATCAAAAATTATCCTTATGGAAAAGTATTCTGAATACATTTGCATATGAATATGTCTATCCGTGGTACTCACACTGAAGATGTAATACGTGACATGGAGCTTGTAGAGGGCCCCACAATACCTAAGAAGCCCCTGGCCCCCGACGTGCTGAATCTGGGCTTAATAAGAATTATTTACTGGGCCTTCTTATGATGACAACGAATGAACGGACTGCTTCTGTCATTTCGCTCCCATTGCCATAAGATTCTTGCAACCTTGCAGTCATCACCGTATCGTACCGTAATTAAATTCCATTACGAAATATAATATGCAATTCCATAAATGCCATTTGGTAAGAAATGCGTACTATTTATACCACAGAAATGAATTTTTATGGCAATCCGTAAAAACTAGACGATTCTTGGTCACAATCATGAATTTTCGAGTTTCAAAACGAATGATGATTTGACGTAATTTGAAAATGTCTATAATCCCGGATTTATGTTGTCAAGAGGTGCGGAATGTGAATATATACAAAGCCACAGACATTGGGGGCTTGACGAAGACGCTATAGATAAAACGAAGAGGGGAGGAATGAGAATAAGGGACCAAGAGATGAAGAAAATCCATAAAATTTATACTACAAAAAAGTATTTCAATTTCAATCGGTGAAAACTAGACGATTGTCAGTTACAATAATGAATTTTCGAGTTTCGAAACGAATGATAAATTCCTGTCATTTAAAAAATGTCTGTAATTCCGGATTCATGCTATCGAGAGGTGTGGAATGTGAATATCTGCGAAGCTACAGCTTCGCGGACTCGACGAGGACGCTATAGAGAAAACGAAGAGGGGAGCAGTGAGACCAAGGAGGACGAATACGAGGGATCTGGGAATAAAGCGGGGAGAGAAGGATAATTCTCTTGCGCGGAGAATGGTACTATGAAGCTCGGTTCGCTTTCAGCGATCTATCTCGTCTACGCTCTTTCCTTCCTTCTCGCCAAGCTGAGTTGTTTCTCGTTCTCGATGCAGCGTAGTAGCAGTACTATACGCGTCCCGAGATTTTCCCGCGCGCGCCAATATCTCGGAGCTTCTCATTGGTCGGCGGTGTAGACGCCGGCGGGAGAATGGAAGTGATGAGTGGCAGGGGAGACGAGTAAGAGGAGAAGCCGAGAATTCAGCAGGTCGAAGTTCTTGTTGGGCTGCAGAATAAAGGTATAGCCTGGTGGACGAGATTCATTCGCGGGAAAAGAGGTAGTAAAAAAAATAAGAAAAAAACCTCGAGCCCATAGATGGAAAGGCAGCGCTAGAGGGAAAAAAGCTTCCCAGATGAAAGAATAGAGCCAGGCTGGCTTTGGGCGCGAGAGGGAGTAGGCTAAATGCTGGAAAAAAAGCGAGGAAACTCTGGATGAAGGAAAAGCTGGAAAATGGTGTACAGAAAATGAGTCGTAGTAGTCGGGAGTACTAATACTCGGTCGTGACGTAGAAACGAACGTAGTACTACTATGGTAGTATACTACATACGAGAGTATAGTATACTCTACTCTTGAATCTCGACGTATTAGTACGCTACGTACTCGAGCTATAGTACTACGCAGTTTGCTCCTGCCGGTGAAGTTCTCGCTGCTGCGTAGGGAAAGAGAGAGAGATAGGTAGAGCGACGAGTGTAGTGCCCTGCCGGGTGGCGTCCATTGATCCCCAGCGCTTCCCCTCCCTTCCTTCGACCTCCCTCGCTATCCTCTCTCCTCCTCCTCACCCCTTCCAACCAGCCGCGCATTTCTTCCTCCACTACTGTATGATTTCCCCTCCGCTCTTGGATTCTCCCATACAATTTCTCCCACTATTACCATCAAACATTTCTCTTCTCCTATCCTCCCTCCATCTTCCCAAGCCTTTTCTTCGTTCCCACTTCGTTATACCCCTACCGCTTACATCCCTTCTCCACTCGGCCCTTTACGCGCCTCTTCTTCCTTCCGTCCTTCCGTTTGCCCAACCATCCCTACCTACTAGAAGCCCCTCCATACCACCGATGTCTTGTTTCTCCTTCTTCCAGGCGTCACCTCTCTCTTTCTCTCACGTTCGCCCGTAGCATCTGCCTCCCTACGCTGTATCCGAGCCCGCGACGTCACCGTTACTCCGCCGCGACGCTCGATACACGCGAGGGGATTCACGCTGGGCCTCCTGTCTCCTCATCCACCCTAAGCCTCTACTACTATCCTCCTGACGCGTGTAGGTGTAACTCGCGTTCCCGTGCTCGAGATTCACGATTCTCCTGGCCGAGTGAATTGCACCGGGAGAAAGAGAGAAAGGATGCTCGAGCACTGAGCGACGAGGGTTGGAAGTAGGAATATACAGGCTTCGCTCTGAAACCCCGGACTCTGTCGATTTTCTCGTTTTTTTTAGTCGTCTGCTCGAGCTTAAGCGTCGAAACATTGACTAGGGTCAGTTTTCAACTCGAAGTTGCGCTTTAAAAGGTATCGAAGTCTATGAGGTTGTCGGAGTGTTATTTAATTTTAACAAAGCATTCTGTATAATTCGATAGTCTCCATGAATTAAAGTTAGCCCCTGCCAAAAATCTTGAAATATATTTGGCAAATAGAACTTTTGGCCTGTTTATATAACGGGAATATATTCATCATATATTCGGGGTATATCTCAGTTACACCTTGCATATATTAATCAAATATCATAATATCTGAGTAATAGTATTTGAGGTAAAAATAAGTCTTCCGAATTTACGATTTATCTGAATTAAGGAAAGAAGAAAAAAGTTGATCCAATGATGCCAATTCAAATGAAATAGCTTGAAAAATATACAAATTTAACGTAAATGTTTCGTATACATTTGAAATTATATTCAATGCATACGATTATTTGGTGCCGTGATTCAGAGACATTCTCTATCACGTCTCTGATATAAATTATCTTCCAATTATATTATATTACGTCTCAATTAATCAAATGTATAACATGTATTTTCAATGGAATATCTGGGTACTTTAACTAAATGATTTATTTGTTCAAAAACGATTCAGTTAAATCAATTGTACATAATTGATGTAAATTACATAGATTCCCCCATTTTTAATCTGAATAGAGTCACAGTGCATTCTTGGAGAAATCAAAGCTCCTTCGGGCTTCTTATATGAGAGTCAGAAAAATCGTGGAATTTAAGTCATTAGAACCGAAAAAAAAAAAATTCAGGCTAAGCCTCAATTTAACCCAAAGATTCAATACAAAGATTCAACACAAATATTTAACCTAAATATTCTACCTAATCCGCCAACCCAGACATTCAACTCGGAAATTCAACCGAAACATTTGACCTAAACATTCAACCCAAAAATTCAATCGCAACATTCAACCCAATTATTTCACATAAACATTCAACCAAGATATTTAAACCAAATATTCAACCAAAAATGCCATCTTAACATTCAATCCAAACACTCAACCCAAAAATTTAACCGATAAATTCCATCTAAACATTCAATCCGAACATTCAACCCAAACATTTAACCCAACAATTCCATCTAAAGATTAAATCCAAAACTTTAACCCAAGAAGTCAACCCAAATATTTCTGACAAAGTTACACGATATTTTACGAAAATCTGCTGCCTAATTGTCAACGTATTGACAGATGTACTGGTTGATATGACGTAAAAGAAGTCTGCAATAACAGATTCAATCCAACACAGAAAGTTAAAACAGGTAAAACTTGGAACAGTCAGGCAATGTTACAATAACGCTGGATAAAAATCGATATCTGAATATCCTGTACATCTAGATATGGTGTGGAAAATGCTTGAAAACCTGGTTCTCACTTCTGCGTGAACATAGACCGTAGCATGGAATTGTACAACTAGTCTGGCGTGTCAGAAAGTTCCGGCAGGTCCCTGGATTTTGAAGTATACAGCGTTCTGAGCTACGGTCTTTCCAATTGCCAAACTTTTTAATTAGTCCGGGCAGCGGCCCGAGCCCGAGTAAGCGAGGAAATAATTAACCTCGAGGTAGGTGAAGCGCAAGCTCATCGTGAGCTAGGTGTGCGACTCTCCAGCATCGTTGGCTAGTGCGCTTCACGACGCAGGAGAGACGGGCGCACGAGGTCGACTATTGAGAGTTTTTTCTTTCTTCGCGCCTGGGCACCTCGTTACAACAAGCAAGAAACGACCTCCAAGCCGAGAAGAAAGACATCAAAGAGCATTAAACTTTGACGCGATAGTAAATCGCACGGATAAAGATTTCTTCGAGACTTTTTTGCTGAATGAAGAAGACGAGACTACTCAGCAAACCACACTGTATATTGTAATCTCTCAATTACAGAAATTTCCATGGTCTTTCAAAAGCTTCGACCTGTCGGTTCTATAAAATTTTTAATATTTCTAAAGCATTGCGTATTCAGACAAATTTTTTTCATTCGAACCTCTTATTATATTCAAGGAAAAGACAAGCCTTCGGATTGTTACTTTAAATAGAGAAACTGTCCCATTGAAGTGACATTCGGGGCTTTAAGACAAGGATGACCAACTGGTTATGAAAAACAGACTCTTTACTCAGTGTAGATATGTATTTCTAGTTGAATGTCATTGAGGTGACATGCATACATATTCAGAAGAAAAGTGTATGCGATCAAAAGCCAGGTGGTGTTCTAGCAGCAATATTCATTGGGGCTAGAACATTTACAATAGTAGGGGGATCAACATATCAGTCAAGTCATCAAATTTATTTGCTCCCATAATTGACCTGTTCTACGCTTAACAATTTTCAGTTCAATACGACCCGCGTACAAGAGTGGGTGAGTCCACGATAGAATGCAGGGCAGAACCCAGGATGGAGTCTGGGCTGTCCCGGATAGATTCTAGAGAATTGACGATCTTGCGTCTGGGCAGTCCAGTATAGATAATTGAGGATGGAGTCTGGAGGGTCCAGGACGAAGCCCAAGATGGACGATGGGACCGCATCAAATTCTATTCTCCATCCTAGACTTGATCCGGAACTGCCCAGACTCTGACCTGGACTCCTCATTTTACTACGGACTCTCAAGCTAATTTTACCACGGACTTTTCCGATGGATTCCTCATTTTACCACGGGCGCTTAAGCTAATTTCGGTGACTCCGTATTTTTCCACGCATACATTCGTTGATTAAATGCTATTTACGGCACTGTCTTTTTGCAAACCATAAGTCAGATAATTATAACAATGCAGTAATTCAATAGAATCTAGCGACGCACGGTATAATCAAACGCCAGGTTGGTCAACCTCATTTGTAAGGTTTTAAGAATGACCCAATTAGCGACCTTTGAAGCAAAAGACCTGATGAATGTCCGATGATTTTCTCATATGGCCTATTATAGGTCTTATGAAAGACTTAAACACTGACGTATGCTGTCTTACATCAATACCCGATTAGTGATTCAATAAAAAGATCTCATCCGATACTTTATGGGTTACGGATATCCTACGACTCCGAAAAGGTGTTTTACACGATTCATGCATCTTAATAATTGTTTCATGTAATTCATTCAAGAATAACAGAACAAGAACATCGACGTACCAGTCCGGTCGAGTTGCGGACACAAATCGCAACAACGCAGCGTTTCGTCGAACCTTTTTCTAATCTATAGTCGGCAGATGATAGTTTGAAAATCCGCGATTATTGGAAATTAGTTTTTGACGCGGCTCATACCACTAAATGGAAAAATTAAAGAATGTAAACAAAAAGTTTGATGTGTATTGGACATCAAGAGAATTTTCCTGCAATGCGAAATACAATTCTGCGAGACCGAGAAGATATATTGCGAGAAGCATGTCGCAGAATCAGCATACAATTTTATCAAATTACGTAAATTGGTTTGCAGCTCATAAAAGTTTATTATAAGAATCAATTATAAGCAAAAGTAATGTAATCCATTTGTCCGTGCATAAATTGACAAGGTCATTCAGAAGGTTATACATTCTATCCTCAACACTGCAATTTTGCAAACCATAAATCCCAAAACTGCGACAATGCAGGAATTTGAAAAAAAATGTAATAACGCACGGTGTATTCAAGTGCCAGGTTGTTTAATCCTGATCGCACTTGGCAATGCGAAAATACGATTCCGTGAGTGCATGATTTAGGATCAGCATTCAACTTCATCTGATTACATTGATGGGCTTGTCAGTTATGACGATCGATGAGTATAATCAATTGTAAGCTAAGAAAAGTAAAAAAAAGATTGTAAGTTATGGAGAAGAACATTCGTGCTAGAAAATAAGCAATTGTCCGATCAACAGATACATTCAGTTAAGTCATCTAATCTATTTTTCCGCGCATAAATTGACAAGGCCATTCAAAAGGCTAAACCTAAAACCTCCTCTACGAAGTGAATCAAATACTATCCCTAAAACTGCAATTTTGCAGACCATAAATCCCAAAAATGCGACGATGCAGGAATTTGAAAAAAAAAATGTAATAACGCATGGTGTATTCAAGCGCCAGGTTGTTTAGTCTCGTTCGCACTCTGCAATGCGGAAATATGATTCTGCGAGGGCAGGAAGATGTATTGCGAGAAGCAGCGAGTGCATGATGCAGAATCAGAAAAGTGGCATGGTCGTGTTTACAAACAGTGCAGAGAGGGTGAAGAAGGGATAAAAGGGGTGGATGAAGCCTGCAGGGTTTGCACAGTGTAAACGGACGAATCCTCTGGCGCCCTTCCCCGCTGCAAGCCCCTTGTCAGCAGGTTATTGCTCTCTTCTTCGGTTCAAAAGCAGAGCACACGCACCCTCGACGGCCGAAATTTCGTAGGGCCCTCCACGGCCATTCGTTTCAGCCACTCGCCAGTCTCTCAAACAACTCAGGATATCCTGAATAACCCCGAGATGTACGAAAGTAGTGTCCTGCTTTGTTGCTGAACGTACAGTATGCGTGGAGTAGACAAGCAGTAAAAGAGTGAAAAAAGCAGAGGTTAAGAAGTGGATAAGTCGTGAAAAGAGATAAAAGCGACGGGAGTGAAAGAGACGAAGGTATGAAGAGTGCTCGAAGCCTGCCCGAGCCAATAAATCGAAGCGTTTTCGAGCAAAGCTCCGTTTCTTCTTATCCTCGACGCCTTTCACGTCCCCGACCAACACATCGTCCAGTACACACAGTCTATAATACCGGCAAAGCTGTTGCTCGGCCATGCTCACGAGCTCTCTCGCAGAGGCCAGCTTGGAAATTCCGAAATATTTATGACAGCATCCGTTTGGCTTACCGTAGAAACTTTCGTGCCTGAAATTCTGTCTTAGTCTCGCATGCCTCTTTTCCTCCTTTCTCCTCAGTATGTACCCTTCCTTCCGCTTTGCCCTTTTCCCGTCTCTCCTTGGTGCCGCCGTCTCTTACGCCATATCTCCGGTCCCGCAGCAGCCTCTCGACTCGCGTTACGATGCGTCACTCCTCGTGTTGCATACCACGCGTTTACGTTGTTATACGAGTTTTCATAAATCGCCCCCGTTTACGGGCAAAGTTTTCACAAGCATCCCCGAGGCCTACGGTGCAGTGGGTTGGGCGCCTGCGGTGGTTTCTCGTGCTCTATTCCACTCGGCTTTCCAACCCTCCGCGTAACCTCTCACTAGCGAACCACCCCGCCAACAACCTTCTCGTTGCGCGGGCATTCGTTATGCATCCTGTTAATTAGTTGCCGCGCCACTTTTCGCAGCCTAGCGGGGCTCTCGCTCTCTCGTTGCTATGCGCGATTACACTTTCAAATTTACAGCCTCGCGGTGGGCAACCTGCTAAAACCTTCTACGTACGTCTCGTGCAAACACCCATTCCTTGTGGCCAAGTAACGAAATGGGACTACGAAAAAATACGTACGCAAGCTCAGCGACAAGCTCATTACGTCAACCAGCGAAGAAGCTGGCAATTATATTGGCTCACGGAGCATTGTCGTTCTTCAACAAGGAAATCAAGCGTACTTGGAGGCCATGACAAAGTTATTGGTATAGAAATAAAACGTAGTGGCGTAATTACCCCGGTGAAGTTCGGTCCTGGCTGGCATCTTGGCCATTCCAGATTTTCCTGCCTGCATAATCCGGCCCGGATAAGGCCACTATATGAGGCCGCGATCAGATCTCTAACAGTATTCCGAATCACGTCGTGATCGGGTGATTAGTCTGGGCCGGAGATTGCGGCCATTAAACGGCCCTGATAATCCCATTCGGTCCAAATTGCTCCCTCTCTCACACACAACTGCATCCCCCTTTCAAAACCCTTTGAGGAAATTGAAAAAATGATTTTTTAAATGATATCATGACAATTTTGCTTTGCTTGATCATGGAGGAAGCCCGGTTTCCATGAAAATATAAATTATTCGAGATTATTATGTCAGGGCAGTGAGAATGCTCCAAAAAATAAAGCCGCAAGGTTGAACTTTGCAAATTGCGCCCTCATTTGTTTTGGTTTTTCTTACAAGGCTGCCTTTATGAGAAAGTATGTTAATTATTTTGACTTCCTCATAGAGAATGTTTTGTAAGAGAAACCAAAAACGATGAGGAAGCAATTTGCAAAGTTCAACTTTGCAGACTCATTTTTTATCAAAGTGAAATTTCTGAAGAATTTGAACCACATTAGAAATTATGAAGAAACTGTGTGCCTAGTATTCTTAAACAGTACTGATTTCATGTTTAAAGTTTGACCTTGCTAGTTTATGTTTTGGTTAATGCAATAACATCATTATTCCAAAACTCAAAATTCTGACCAATATGAATCATGTTGCATATTTATAACAAACCTATGTACTAATCATCGCAAAATAGTACCAACTTCATGTATAAAATTTAAGTTCGATATCTCATGTTTTACGAAAGTTAAGGCAAAAACGTGATTATTAAAAATATTTCAAAACTCTATACAATCTGAACCGGTATTCTGTATTCTGATTCCGGTCAAATTCAATACCAAACAATATTCAGCGTACCTGCACTCATGAAGAATTATTTAAGAAAATATCTTCAATTTTACGAAAGTTAGAGCGCGCGCGTCTTTTTTTTTTAATTTCAATAAGCCTTAAAATGAAAATTTCTGCATACATTTCGTAAAAAATCGCAATAATGATGACGGATTACTGCTCCACTTGCGTGTCAAATTTTAGCTCAATCGGTTGAATGGTTCTTGACTTAGACGTCATCGAAATTTCGAAGTCCTACACACGCACACGCACATGCACACGGACACGCACACGCACACGCGCACGCACTCGCATACGGACACTTTTTCTGAACATCTGTTTTCGATGCCTTGGACAATTCTGAGTGTTCTGACATGAGAATCTCGAATATTTTTTTTTCATGAATCAACGCTCCATGAGTAAGATTCCTCTATGAGGAAGCAAACATAGAAATAAAGGGAAGCGTACTTGAAAAGAAATCGAAACAAATTCTCAGTATTCTAGACACTTGGAACTATATTCCAAAGCTTTCTTCATGATTTTCCAGTAATAAAAAAATTGGCGTGACACAAATGGTGCAGAATGGCTCCTATATTCAATCCAGAATGCACTCTTCGACATACAAAATAAGACATATAAAATATTAAAATGACCTCATCAATTTTGTCTCAAAGCTAAGACGAGCGAAAACTGTTGCTTTTGACCTCACACAATTTGGTGCATGATTTGTACGTCTTTACAACATTGCAGAATTATACAAGCATGTTATGTACTCAATGAGGTATATGTACAAAATTTTGTAAAATAAGGATTTAATTTATTTACATTTCTCACGCCTCTTTTTAGGAGACTTGGTCTCCATAAAGGCGTTATATTTTCCGAACGTAAAAATAAATAAATTGGATAAACAGAGCCATAAATACCAGCAAGCCCACTAATATACACGAGTGCTTTGGAAACGGGTGCTACTTCACTTCTCCTTCGACATGGACGCGAGAAGTAAAGGAAGGAGGATTTTATGTCTCGATACAAAGTTGCCTCCATCGACGAACAGGCACTCAGCGATATAGTGATATGGAGAGACTTTGTCGTGGAGAAAAATCTTTAGATCTTAGTACCTTGATCTCGGAAACACGCGTCGTCGTGAAAGCAGGAAAAGAGAGATGCACCGGCATGTAACACATCGACGGTGAGAAGCTATTTCGAAATTCGGAGCAGGCGAGTTCCTGCTACTCCTTCGCTCTACGGAGGTGTACATTGTATTATATAAGTGCTCAGAAGGTATATTTCCCGAAGAAAAGCATTACTCTCTTGGTTTATGCAAAGGAAAGGAAAAGGGGAACGATTGTGTCTGGCCGACGTCATGTAATCGCGTTTCGTCATCAGGGAGCACGCGTGAGTGTCAAATATCAAGGCATAAAAATCATAATGCCTCGTGAAACTTCTTCCCACGGGGACACTTTTAACCACTTTCAATGGTGAAGATCGAAGGGATTCATCATCTTTGCACCCCTTACTTTTTAGTTTTTACTTTCTCAACACATACGAAGTATGAAAAAAGCCAAAATATTGTAGATCACGAAATAGCTCTTCTAGATTATTTTAAAGTCATAAAAAAATGTGCATTGTGTATAATCGGGTTTCTTAAACGATCCCAAAAATTTCAAATCATGACTTGCTCATGCTGGAATTTGTCATATATGGCGCTGCAATGCGGTTTTTGTTTCAGAAAATCCGAAAAATTTTTGAAAAATACAGTTTCATCTACAGAAATGTTTGACACATCATTCATAGTAGATTGAGTTTTTTAAATTTATTTTTCATAATTTTTTGAACAACAAAAGCTTGAAAACTGTAAGAAGCAGAATCTCGCTGTGCTGTTTTCATGTCGGAGCTAGTATAAGATTTAGACTGCGAACTGCGGTAAACCATATTCCTGAAAGTTGTATGGAACTCATAAAGTATTACATAAAAATATATATATTTTTTTTAAATAACTAAAACATATTATAGAGTGTGTATTGATTACTATTATTCTGTGTAATTTCTTTCATTTTGTACTATAATGGACTAAACTATTTAATAGATAACTTTATGAAATTGAAAACTGCAGAAAAAGGTATTTGGAAGAAATTATATTATCCAATTTGGATCAATTCTTGAATTCACATTGTATAAACATGGTGCATGATGAACTCGAGATTGCCAGTTTGGATCGAACTTCGGAGTACAAATTAACTCTTTTCTCGTATGGTAATTTCTCGTACAAAACTGTATTACAAAACTGGATTAGGCAAATCTGAGCTAATCACCAATAACTACAGATTTTATTGGATTTATTGAAAAATAGAGTGCATGTAACAATGGTAACAAGATAGCTGCGGATAGCGTAAATCGCCAGAAAACCGGAACATAACTCAATTGCTATGTTGAGTCGAGGGATTATTGCAATATTCTTCTCCCCGTGTACATTGACGTACACAGTATAATTATTTCGGTTACAGTGCCCTTATGTTCAATTCCTTCAAGAGGTATTTTGAAATAGGCATATTCGTGCCATAAAAGTGAAACACATACTTCCATTGTTTTGCCCTACGGGCAACCGAGAGTAAAAAAAGGAATTAGGCATCTAACAAAAACTTTTCAAGAATTATGTCAAAATAATTTTTTAAGCAAATCATAAATTTCTTAACTGAAATAAATTATATCTAGTTTGACATATGGAATTAAGCATATATATTCCTCATAAATTCTATAGACAATTCTATGCTTAAAAATACATATCTTTTTTTATATACTCTCTGTATAATTTATTCACGATGATAAAGTAGAAAATTCAATAGGAATTTATTCTTTTACAAAAAAATCCTCCAATCTTTTAATCCTATTGGAATCGTTTCAGCTTCTTGCGGAAAAAGCTGAAATATTTCTCGGCTAAAAAGGTTGGAGCTTTTTTAATTATCAGAATAAATTTCAATTTGATTTTTTACTTCGTTTTCCCCACTTATTCACCGTTGACTACGAGACTTTTTAGTTGGGTAAACACTGCACCAGAAATTTGTAGTATTTTCGGTACTCACATGGTCTCAGATGCACGTCCAATTCGGTTCCCCAATCACGTAGCGGCAGGGAAGCGCATATACATTCGAGCAGTACTATACCAGGCTAAAAATGAATGCAAACATATTGCGAGTGCAGACAGATAGCGGGAGGAAAGGGGGTCTATACAGTGAAGGAGAGAAAGAGTTTCAGAGGGGGATGTAATGGGGAGGGAGTAAGCCACATCGCAGACGTGCCGTTGGGAATAGAAAATCCCCTCGATATATTATATTGTATACTATAGAGATCCTTACATACATTCTCTGTAGTGATATATTTTTTTTTTTTCATTGTAAGGGTTGATTCTGAACCAAGACTGGTTTTACTAGTGGTGGACTTCGGTATCAACGATTCGGCTATAGTTTCAAAGTTTTATAATATTATCACTGTAAAGAAAACGTGGTTAAAAATTGAAGTGCCGGTACCAGAAGTTTTTATTCACTGACCGTCTCTTGAATTTCAAGCTCAAATGTGTTGAAAAATCTAATTTAGGACACATCGAAATAGTGTAAATGCGACTGATATAGCAGTAACTTTGTACTTGAAATTAAACTAACCCCGTCAAATGTTGCCTCGTGGAGGAAGCTTTTTATATCGTGAAACATTTTTTTTCGAGATTTCCATGTCAGAATACTTAAAATGGTCTGAACCGTCGAGAAAAATCATTTTTCAACTTTGCAGCTTTTTAAAACTATTTATGTGCAATAATTGTTTTATATAATTGTGCAACTATTATCCCCTCAATTTCACTTACCATTTACATATTAAAATGTTCAATTAATTTTATTGAGAACGTGAAGTGTGTTTAGAAATATTTGGGGTATTCTATGACATCCCGATCAAGATTTGGCGATGGCATATCAGATCGGTTCTATAATTTTTAATACAAACGTACTTGTTTGTGTTCTTGTGTTACAAACACATTCTACATTTCAACACTTTCCACCTGAGATATAATTTTTCGAAATTGTTCACAAAAGTCAATTTTTTCCACTTGAAAACAAATGCGGTAAATTCTTAAATATTATAACAAAATTTTGTAGCTGTATTTGAAGATGGAGCTTTTATATAATTTAGAGACAAAAATGGAAAAAAATCTGAATACCTAACAAAGTATTGGGGTGAATTTTTTTTACAGAAAAATTAACAGTAAATTAATATATAATATGTGCCGGGAAAAGTATATTTAATATATTCTTCCCTTTGTAACTATGTAAATTTACTTTTTTCGATGCAAATCGTTTCGTGTATGAAACACGAACATGCACGTACGAAATTACGAAAAACTTATCATTTATTTATGACTGCACTTGAGAAGATTTGTGAATTTTAACACCATATTGTACTTTAAAGATGCCGCAAAGTTATTTTTGGTTTCCTTACAAATCTTCCTCTATGAGAAAGTATATTTCGATTTTGTCTTCGGAAACTTCGTAAATGCCAAATATTATGAGGAATTAATGTGCAAGCTTCTACTTCACATCTTTTTCTCATGTCGGTTATCTTCACAGTATTCGATATCTAGCAAAACAGGATATTAATTAATATTATTAATTTCGACCTTGTAGGAGATTTGAGTCGGTTTGGTCGAAGTTAACTTGAATTGAAACGGAAACCATTTTTTTTCTCTCTAAAATTCAAAATCCTGTAAAATCTAAGCCCCGTCATAGATTTCGCTCAAATTCAATGACGACCGTTATTATTCATTGCGTTATTGTCACGAAGTATTCAGCTCACTAGCCAAAAAATTGCGGAAGCTAAATAACATACATGCATTTTCCGAAAAAATCAAAAGTCTTATAAAATCTAGTGAATATTTCAATTTTTTCGTAAACGTATAAAGAGGAAAGGGCGTTGGTCCTTTACCAGTCAACACGATTTCAACTCGATTGCTGCAGCCGTTTTTGAGATACAACAGTTTGAACTTCGTAAGCGTGCCACACACACATGCACAAACATACATCCGGATATTTTTCCTAAACCACTGACCTCAGGGTTCAAGACCATATTAAGTCTCCTGACATGAGAAAGTCGAATAAAAATTATTGTGATCTATGGGGAAGCACTATTTTGAACTAAAACAAATCTTCTTAAGTAAGAAAAAAACGGAAATATAATTATAAATGTAAAAATAATATATTATAAAATTCTAGGTCTATGGCAATAAGTTGTTGGCAAGCTGCAGACACTTTGCAGTCTTTGCGACACGCCTGACAAGGCCAATGTAGAGAGAACGAGTGATGGCGAATTGCAGGGTGGAGAGGGAGGGTGGAAAAAGCACCGTCTGTGCGTTGGGGTTCCAGGGCATTCACCCAAAGGGGGTCCAGACACAACACTCACACCCTTCCTCTCGCCCTTTGCGTCCTTCTTTACTCCCCTCTTGGGCTGGTTTATGGGGAGGCAAAATTTCCCTGCGCCCTTCAGCCCTTCCGCCCTTCGGTCCCTTGATGGAGAACTACCAAGCGCGAGGGTATCAGTGGACGCAGGGGGCGACGGACAGAGACAAAAGGCGAACTCGATCGCTGTAGAAACTGCTACATCCCTTCCTAGCAACCTTCATATTACAAGGACGAAGCCCTTTCCCATCCCGCTTGCCTTTCTCTGTGCACTATCTCCACCGTCAACGACCCTTTTTGCGCAGCATTTATAGCACTTTGTACTCCAAACATACTCTCTCAGTTTTTGTACTGTACCATCGCGATTTTCGAATGTCCTCTTATAAGCGAGATCAGACAAAACTCAATACGAGTAAAAAAAAACTGCAATGCGAAAAATGAAGAAAAACAGTCGGGAATTGAAAAAAAAAAAAATTATTTGCAATAATGCTTTTCAATAGAGATGATTTTTTAAATAAACATTTCAGTAATATGATAATATGATGGGAAATGGTTGAATAAACGATACTTGCAAGGTTATTGGTAACAAACGTTGAAATTGTATATGCAACAAAACGGCATATTTGAAACTATTCAAATAATTTTTGAAACTATTATCATTTTGTTGATTGTTGCTATAATTATATTTACTATAACCATAAAATATAGACCTGGGCATGATATTAATAGTTCATCCAACTATTTTCTTATATTTGGTATAACCATAAAACATAGACGTGTCTCCTAGGAACTATAATTTATAGTTAGATTATCGTAAGTCCAACTATATTATTTTTAGAATTACCAGATTTTTCACTCAGTGGATATTTACAATATCATAACTAGGGAGAATAATGATTTGTAATATTATGAGTATACAAGGTTTGTAAATTAATAGATATTAATTTTTTTCAAGCACCGTTATTTGCGTATTATTTTGATACTGAAAACAATTATTTACGTGTTGTGTACTGAATTGATTATCGGTTGGGCTCATCGAGGCCTGTAAATGCTAACAGTAGGCAAAGTTGACCGATTACAGTACAGAAGGATTATAGGGCCCATATAGGTACTCTCATGGAAATGCGGACATAACAAAAACATCTAGTAAAGAAAGCAATTCTTAACATCGGATAACTCACTCTTTTTATCGGGAAAAAGTGCCCTCATTACATGATTTGGAATTTTTTTTTCATACCCTTACCATTTTGATGAATTATTATTTTTTCATCACAATCCTGCGTAATTGTACGGGAAATATGTTCTAGCTTCACGACTTATTTGGCTTTTGCCGCACATCCGAAGTATGTAAGAAAAAAAGGTATTGCAATCCAAAAAAATCGAGTCCTAGATTTGTATGAAAATACAAGTATTGCATGTCCCAGATTCCAAAAAATATCTAGACTAAATTCTGTCTGTCTGTCTGTCTGCTCATGGACAAATCAGTCTGGGCTTGAGACTCGATCCTGGTCGGGATTAGCACTGGTTGCCCTAGATGGGTTATCCAGATATGTGATTGAAAGATGTGAAAACCGCGTGCGCCTCCTCGCGAACGAGCGTTGTAACTTGAATTCGAGTTTAAAAACGCGATGTTAACAAATAATAGCAGGAAACGTAATTTACAAATAATTTACGAAATGTATACAATTCTATGCGTGTAGTTCGTCATATTGCTCTAGTAAATTCACAATAAAAACTTCACGCTAGTAACAAATATAATGAGAAAGTCGCATGCTTTGAATACATCAGTAGCAACTACTCTTCCCTTGTATTTTATTTGTTTAACATTTCAGGCCGTCTAAGGGCCATAATCACTGCAGGAATAGAAGAATGTTTTTTCTTTACAGATTCGGGAGATGGCGCATAAGTCACTGGAAATCGAATACGTTTATACATAAAAATGATCATGTACACATAATTTTAACCCACATGTATGCTCCAAATTCTAAAACTTTCAATGCAATATTTATCTTTCAATAAAGGTTAAAAAATCACCGTTTTTGGCCCGTCACACTAGTAGTGCTTCTTAAGGGCTAATTATTTCACTGTTTTTATTCGGAACAGCAAGATATTTCTTAAAACACAAATTCATCAGGGACTTTCGTTGTCACGTATATTATTTGTCTCCCTGACGCGAGATCCCGGTGGGCCAGCGTAAGCCGAGAGTACCTACCACATTGCGCGAGCTGTTCCTTCTCTATGTGTCCACTTCAAGTTGAGAGACCCTGTAATTAGACTCAACAACAAATCCAATGCACGGGGCGGTCCATTAAAATATCCCCTAACGAGTGCGCGCCAGGGACCGACGTGAGAGCAGACGAACGAGCCCTGTCCCGCCCTGTCTAGCACGACAATGAGTCATGTTGCCATGATACTCATGTTCTCTCTTTTATTGATAAATTTATGCTTCATTCCATTTTTTTTTCGACCCCCGTCGTCAAAGTGACTTTGTCCTGCTGAAATGTCATCAACTCTTGAACACCTTGGTATTTTTTTCATGTACGTCGAAACGTCAGTCAACTTACCTTAACGTATTTCAAGATTTAGAAGCTCGTATTATGAAAATGTATTTTTATTAGAAGATTCGAATTTGCAGGAACAATTATTTATCAACGGTTGATAAATGCATTTTAGACATAAAAAAATAGGCCCAACGATGATTTATTAAGGTAGCTGCTGCGCTTCACATTAATCATATTAGTGCTAAATAACGTTTTTATAATCCTATGACTCCATTAACATTTCCGAGGAGTTACTGACGTAGAAGAATCAATTCTTCATATATAAGTACATCCTATAGGGATTATAGGGTTCATTTAAAATAAAAATGTACACATACACACAAAGAGGATAGACACGGGTTTTGAGTTCACTTTAAGAAAATAAGACTAATTATAAGGAAAGGAAAAAGACAAAAACGATATTGCACTCAGTGCGTGCTCGCGTCTCCGAGTCTTTTCGACGACTGCTGAGTGAGCCACCACCTCTCCCCGATGTCACGTCACGACCGTTACGCCAGTTCGCAGAATAGCTAAAGTTCGGCCGTTTCTTGGAAAAGCAACCGTCGCACTCTTCGAAGAGTCGCTCAGCTTTGTTTTGTTACATTTTATTTCAATTACATATGAAAAAAGATGCTAAGTAGAACTTTGCACATTGCTTCCTCATATAAAATTTGAAGACAGTTGTAAAGAGGAATGTTTTGAGGAAGCAATGTGCAAAGTATTACTTTGCATCTTTTTTTTTACTATTTAACTTATCTCCAATTTATTTTCCATGTTTCTTCCTTTTCGATCTCTTATCGTCTTTTTTTTAAATCTTGTTTCTCAATTATTGTTCTCTTAAATTATCCATTTTGTGTGCAGCTATGAAACGCCGTTGAAACCCCCTCACATCGCATTTTGATCAAGTACAAATTTTTATCGTACCCTTTCAACTTTTGCGGAAGTTATGAGCGAAAATGTAAATTTATTTGAAAAATTGTAATGTCATAAAATCCGAACGACTTACTGATCATCTCCAAATTTCGTACGTGGCAGGGTTGTATGGTGTTCTTCGACTGTAAAACATTTCGGTTCATTTGTTGAGATTCGACGTGATTTCGAGAAAAATTTTGTTTTTTTTTTTCCAAAAATTCGAAATTCAATAAAAGCAGAACATATCTGCCGATTTCGCTGAAATTCAATACCAAATATCATTTAACGTTTTTTTATTTATAAAGCGCTATTTAGCTGAATTAGCGAACTTTTACAAAAGACGGAACGATCACGAGATTTTTTTGAAAAATTAAAAATTCTATCAAATCTGTATACATCGATACATTTAATTGAAAATCACGTTAATTACAGAAAAGTCTATACTCTAGTTGCGTGCTCAACTTTAGCTTGATCTATCGTACCGTTCGTGAGTTATGGACAAATGAATTTTCGGTATCTGGAACATATGTACATACATACACACACACACACCCATTCACAGATACACACATATTTTCTAGACAACTTTTCTCGAGGTTTTGGGTGATTCTAAGTATGTTAATATGAAAATCTAAAAAAAAAAAAATTTGCTTGTATGGGATTTGGAAGTTTTCAAATTTTTTGAAAAATCAGTATTCACATCCTCATATGAGTTTAGCTATCGAATATTGTCCAAATTGGTTAGAAATCAGTAACAAACGTAATAAATCATATAACAAAGCTTAGCTTAGCTTCTCCACAGGAGTAGCTAAACATAATAATAAGAAATAAGAATAACAGAATTTCCACGAAAGTTAAAAAATAACGGATCTGCAACGTTACAATTTTTGTTGCATTATCCGATACTATAGACGGTTATATTAAGCATGCTATTAAATTTCTTGGGCGAATTTCGAAACGTCTCGGTCGCTACCTTTCTCTGAGAAAGTGCCATCGAAGAATGTATTCGGTTTGATTATTGATCGAGATATTTTAAATTCTGCATTTTAAAGCAGGTGCTATCTTTATTGGAAATATTTATTTTCTGTAGTATTATAACTGATTGACCGCCTACGAATTTTCATCTCTACATACAGTGCATAGGACATGTCGTAATTTTATTCGGAGGTAAAGAAAGTAAAACATTTTTTAATTTGAATAATTCGAATCATATAATGTCAAGGCGTTTCCACCGTTTACCTCGTGAAAGACAAGTTAAGTATCATTGAAGTTTGGAAGACCTTTTGGTAGTCTAAAAGTATGCAAGTTCCAAGTAATGTAATACGAATTTTATTTTACGTTTATTAATGTAATTCACGTTGACATTCTGAGAGATCAAAGGTCACATTTTGCCAGTATTAAGTATATCAACGTAATTAGAGTAATGCAATGAAACCGACCATAAGTTTCGCGAAAAGTGATGAAACCGAAATATCTTGATAAGAAAACCGTAAATATTGAAATTCCAAGACTCCTTTGTAACTACAGTAGCTTTCGGTCAATTGCGCGCTCCTTTAATTGGGCACATATAACTTTACGCAATTTTTATGCGAAACAGTTTATGAGGGGCTTAATTAAGATGTATTTGCATCACTGAATCACCTGCACTTAAAGAAAGAATATATACTGACATCAATTTCTCCCAAAAAACTAGCTCACAACAGGTATGTAATTGGAGAAATACATTATGTCCAGGTATTTTTATTTTATAATATAAGTATTTTTTATCGGTGTATCACAATGGGTTTTATCGAAAAATTGATAGTATCCGGTACTTACAATTATCAGTATTTGGTGAGGGGTAAAATAAAAATGGCATGCATGATGAAACCAAACAAAAGACATATCTCTTCTTGGAGAGATTCATCAGAATTTTTTATATAAAATGTAGATGCTGTCGCTTAAAAACTATGAGTTCTCAAGGGAGACATGGCGACTAAAGATTACTAACACTGATCCCTCCTTGCCATAATTCCGAGTGCCCGGTTGGAGATTTTAGTAATTTCTCAAGGCATTCTCTTGAAACGATTTCCCTCCATAGATTGGATCTGAACATTTCGTATAAAAACAAGGAAATTGCGGTAAAACTAGTGGAACTAATAAAAGTGTAATGTTTGTCGGCACAATAATAAAAATGATAATAATAGACTTAATAATAAAATGATTTTTTTAAATCTAGGTGACGGTTTATTTATGGGATGAATTCGATTTTTGAACCATTAAGTCGATATCTTTATTTGGTCCTGAGGTAGCGTGGCGAAACTAATGAAAAATGCTGTAACCAAAAAATATGCTTCGCAGTTCGAACGCTTATCGGCTCAGCCCAATGAGGGTCGCAATGCGCCAACAGTATAAAGAATATAATAAGATACGCCGAGTGAATGAACACTGTCCATAAAAGCAAGTGCATAAGCAACGTTCGATGGGTTTAGTCGTTTGCGTCCGATTTGCGTTTTTCGCGGTTCTCTGTTGAATGGCTTTTCTCAGCTCAATTTTTCGAATTCCTGAGTTTGCTTTGCTCTAAGATGCTTGGGAGATATCGCAGTAAGAGAATATGATGTTGTTGAATCGTGATTTTTCGATACCCAATCCCGTCAAAAACCTACGTTGTTTGATAATTTTATTGTTTTACTGCGGACTTAATGTACTTGAGGTACTCAGATATTTCATCCACACTGGGATAAGAGCTTTATTGGGACTAATAAAATCGTGGTCAATAATATTACCAAGAGCATTTAGTAGGGATAACCAGATGGGGATTTGGTAAGACAACTAAGGATTTTGTGAGACAACTAAAGTTTTGGTGAAACAACCGAGGATTTGGTGAGACAACCAAGAATTTGGTGAGAGAACCAAAATTTTGGCTAGACAATTAACGATTTGGTGAAATAACAAAAATTTTAGTTAGACGATTAACGATTTGGTGATATAACCCGGAATTGGGAGACAACAAAAGTTTGTTAAAACGACAAAGAATTTAAGGCAACCGAATATTCGGCAAGACAAATAAGGACTTAGTTGGACAGTCAAGGATATGATAAGACATCTAAGAATTTAATAAGCAATCCAAGGATTTGGTAAGACCACCAAAGATTTGGTATAACAACCAAGTATTTGATACGATTGACAAGTATTGATGAGATTTACAAGTATTTGATAAGATTGACAAGTATTTGGTAGATCAACCACGGGTTATAGCGAGATAACCAATGATTTGATTAGACAACCAAAGATCGAGTTAAACAACCACCGATTTGGTCAGACAATCAACGATTCAGTGAAACAACTAAGGATTCAGTAAGACAATCAAGCACTTGGTAAGACAACCCACCATATTAATGCGACAACCAAATATTTAGTACACCTACCCAATAACTTGGTTGCGCCTACTCATTATTTCCTCGCAGCATTTCTTACTGAAATGTAATCTCGACTAAGCCTTTTCCACCGTGCAGGTCCAAATTTTTAGCATACGACAATGATTAAGTAACCTGCCCCAAGAATTTGGGTTCACGCATTTGGTGCGTAAATGCAGGCTCAACGATCGTCATCAGGAGTGCAATGGCCGGCTTATCGGTGGAGCTGACGACCAAGGAAGAATTACGGGAGAGTCGAGCCGAGAGCCATCTCGTCAACGAAACATCGCACAGGAAGGGTCTGCGATTTTAGCGAGCAACGCGAACGGTTCCCCGAATCGTTCACAGGAACTGCCTTTACGATCGCGTTAATCGTGCAAACGTTGTTTACTGTCTGCTCCAACCGCTTGCCGATATACCGATCCCATGCACGACGATGAACGCGAGCTCTGCGCGTAATGCAGATTTTATGGGATACAAATTACACGCAAGGGCGTATCACCCAACCGCGCCCGCGCAATACTCGGTAGTACACCCTTTGCTTTATATGCATCGACAGCAGCCGAACGGATGTCCACATGTAATCACATCGCTTACGGGATTATTTGGATACATTGCATTTTAGTTACGATGCTTAGATCTTGCCGTGAGATGCTTACTTTACATGTTGATCCCTCTTCACCACTTACTCGAATGGAACACGTCTACGTATAATTTACACTGGAAAAACTTCGATAAATTTCTAGTTATAATACCACAACCCGCATAATAAGAAATGAAATGTGGTAAAATCCTAGTTACGACGATGGTTTAGAAGGTGGGCTTATGATTATGAATATTGTAATTGTTTGGCTGAAGATCGTATCCCAAACTTTTTATACATAATATTCATGTAAAGTATTGCTGTAATATATAATCCCTCTATATTTAAAAAATATCTCACCACCACCATGTAGGATCCATAGAATATTTCATGTTAGAAGGGCCCTTCTAATTTCAGTTAGAAGAACCTTAATGAAGCGTGGGTGACAGCTATTTGAAGAAACAATACCACGCCATTTTTTTGTACGCCATATTAGTGATCGGTTCAAAAACACGATTAAGAATATAATTTTTTTTAAAATTAAATAGAGGTGGAAGAGAGAGTGCAGTCCACTGTAAGGTGCCGGGATATGAAAATATAGTTTTTCGGGTATTACTCTTAAAGAAATTTAGGCCTTCTACTACTATGAGGCGAGATGTTTTCCGTCTCGCCAATCGAGTATCTCGCGGGGTCTGCTTGGTTTGGCTACGGCCAACCGATAGGAGTAATTTGTTTTTTAAAGAAAAATCGGGTATTCTATTTATGTGGAAATCGCTTCTTTTTCATTCTGGGAATCATATTCAATTATTGAAAAATACGAGATGTGCCTGAGCCATCCCGCAGCGACCGAGAGAGAGAACTCTCTCCATAGTTTGCGGCGTGACACGCCCATTATTTGTGCAATTGTGAAATTTGAGTAATTCGTTTTTGGAAACTGAATTACAATAATATTGGATGAAGGTTTTGGCTATTGGCGACCAAATAAAAAAAGAAGATAGCTGCTCTTCTGTTAAAACGTTTCGACCTTATTGTAGGTCCTCTTCAGTTATTATTCGTCATCTTACTTTGATCTACAATTTTTTTACAATGTTATTTTTAATCGTGAGTACAGTAAAATTTGAGGTTAATGATGTGAGTTAACGCCAGACAATCCGGCCGAAATAGTAACATTGTTCCAGACATGTTGCGTAAGTGCGTTAACTCACATCATTAACCTCAAATTTTACTGTACTCACGATCTGTATCACATATTAAAAATAACATTGTAAAAAAATTGTAGATCGAAGTAAGATGACGAATAATAACTGAAGAGGACCTACAATAAGGTCGAAACGTTTTAACAGAAGAGCAGCTATCTTCTTTTTTTATTTGGTCGCCAATAGCCAAAACCTTCATCCAATATCATTAACTGCGGCCACAACATTTATATCTCATCTGAATTACAATAATTTATTTTATATAGAGATAGTTGTACCATCGAGCACGGGTTCCCCTTCTGGGAACCTCGGTTTGTAAAATACCTTTTGGGAATATTCGAGATTGCGAGCTCCAATTTGTACTTACGTTTTCATCTAATCGTATTATTTTTTTTGTGTAATTAATAATTAGTCTGAAATGTCGCCCCGAAAATGCTCGAGTATAATTACTAGTAGCGTCTCGCCAATTCTTTTATGCAACTCCGTGCGAGAAGTGCTTACTCTACTACTACTCATACGCTGCGCTTCGCTTCACGTGCAAGAAGTCGCACACCTCGCACTCGTGAAATAAAATTGTGTACGAAACTCGTGCGAGGAACTTTTTCGTAACTCGTTTAATGGCAACGGAGCCTTCAGCTCATGCTGCGAGCTCACCGTCGTCAGAAAAAGTTTTATGGCATTCGTATCGTAATATACTATTAAAGTACTTGGCGTCGAAACGCTACCGCGTTCCTTAATACTGGTTAAATTTGACAATTTTAACGGTTAGCTGACGGATGTCGTTGCAAATTTCTTCTAGATGTCCAACATTCGTTCCAGGGAGCACACTTTGTTTCATCCGAAATGAGACTTCAAAAGATAAAATCTGTTTACGATTTCATTTTAAAGTCACGACAAGTGATAAACTTTTAATTCCTCCTCTCAGAATACGGATTCACTATATGGCTGCGCGAAATTGCAGATGTATAGTGTTTAATATGTAGTCCATATGGTTGAAATGTATTTTTTCGGAAAGCAATCATGTCCTCAATGATAAAGTTTATTTCGTACTTTATATCAGATGACCCGATATCCTTAATTGTGCATAAATCTTATTTAAAGAACGGTTATTTTATTTCGGTTCTTCAGCTTCAATTCCCTGATGTTAATATGTTGTCACCGTAAGTTATGATATTAAAGTGCAATATAACAAATTTCCGCATTTTTTTGTAACCATGTATTAAGTTGAATTTATAACTTAGAAATGACTTAGAATGGAATAAAAATTAATCTGTGGAAAGATATACATAGAAACTATGTTTAAATTAATGGGGATTTCGGTGTTTGCATGAACCTAGAATTTTTGACACTAGCATTCCAATTTTGTTATAAATCAGCACGAAATAACTTAGTGCGCTTTACATGATTTGACAAAATATTTTGTTAAGCTAAATCTGAAAATATATTTTGATATGTTTGTGATTTGATTGAATGATGTGATATTTTTTATGCAATCGAACTGAATCATTTGACACATAAATGTATTTATTGGTTTGAATGAAATAAATTATATATTGAAGTAACCTGAAACGTTGTTGATAGCACGCCATGTGTTTTCGAGATAATAAGTTTTTTCAAAACCCTCTGTATGTTAGAACAAACGTACATTGAACTATATCAACCAATTATTTTGTTGAATATGAAGTGGGTACGATGATAAACTTTACACCACTTGCCAGCATTCATCGAAATGATTTATTTACTTGATTTGAACTTCAATTTAGTAAGGACAACTAAACGCACTTTATCGCAAGTGCTCAGTTCTGCGAGTCATTCTTCCATTATTATTATACCATTTACATATTCTCGATCAGCAGGTACTCTGTAGCACAGTCGGTTGTGGTTGCGTTGTTGGAGAGTTGGGTAGGCAGGTCGTAGGTTGGAAATTCGGTATAGGCAGCAAAAAAATGTCTTCGACAGGAACCGTTAACGCCCATTCACTACTGACAATGTCTCAATGAATGATCTTTGGGACGAAAAAAAAAATTATTTTCAGTCTTAATTCCACAAGATATGTACCGAATTGTTTGGTAATGATCGGGTGCCGTCCATTTCACTGACAATTATATACTATCCCGATGGTCAAAACATTGACAGATAAAATACCGATAAATGATTATCCCAACAAATGAATATACCGACAGTTCAAAGTACCGACATTTAATATCTCGAAAATCAATACAAACCAACAATCGTAATCGCGATTATTGGTTGGAACTAAACGAATATTGGTTTCCTTCAAGATTGGACGACTCTTCTTTCAAGCCCGGTTTAGTCAACAAATCATTTTTGAATTTCAAACGATTTGTTACATTTTTCGAAGATACATTAATTTAAAAAACATGATCGTCATTTTCTGAAAAACAAGCTAGTTGAAGCAGTAAAATATTACTCTATTCAAATGAATATATATGTGAAATTGACAAAATATTTGATTGCTATAACCTGAATTTGATTAAATGAACTCAATATCATATCGTTAGTACTGTAACATTTTGCTCGGGCAACGAAATATTTTTTTTGTGGTACATTATGTTTATTTGGACGTATAGACCCGTACGATTTTGTTGAAAAATACAAAATTTGATTCAACTGAATTTGCATTGCTGTCGTGAGTTCTGTCCTGAGTTCGAGTACATACGAGAGGTCTACCCTCCGTTGACAGGAGCTAAAATCGGCGGATCATTCGGGGTAGAATCCAGAATGAAATTTTACATAGCCCAGGTGAGGATCCAAAATGGAGACCAGGAAGGATTCTGCCACTGGGTTGCTAAGATTCCTAGATCATCCAGGGATGAAAAGAGTCCAGGATGGGTTGTAGGAAGGTCCCCGGAGGAGGCTGTTACGTCCCCGAATAAAATATATCTTGGACGATGCAACCCTCCCGACACCGCTGCATATACCAATGACGGCTCTGCAGTCGGTGGTCGGTAAATAGGGAAAGCAACGTTCAGCTCCCTAAATAAGATATATCCTTTTTAACATAGCTACAATATTCAAAGAAAGGCCTGGAAGTCAGTGGCCGGTAAAAAAGGGAAAATAACAGTATATCCTAAGAGGGGTAGACGGGGCTAGTTGTAAAAGAGGGGTGTAAGGCCCTCCACTAGCTCAAGGCGACGAAATACCCCACGCAAACACCAGGGAAGTGGAAGACGGTAGATCGACAGCCAATGAAGCGTGAACTCTGCCCTCTTCAAACTCCCGAAAAACACACTCACTAGATTTAAGATGAAGAAAATGAATTTGTAAAGTGGGAGACGATAGTTTTTCCGACCAATTAGAGGATTTGAGAAACTACCCTCTCCTAACTCTGGGTCAGACAAGAAGCTGACGGGACTAGTATATAAGGACGCAATTTTTGTATTTTACGCAGTCTCAAAATGTAAAATCACCGGGCAACATCTCCTAAACTAAGGAGGGTATTTAGTCAGTAAAATGGAATAGTCAGTCTAAAATTATTTTTATCTACGATCAACAAGTTCCTGAAGTAAGTTTTCTTTCTCAAAACCCTGAACCTTTAGAATGAATGCAGAACAGTTGCATTCATTCATTTCCTAACTTCTAAATCCAGAACGTCTGCAGAACAGTTGCAAACGTTCATTCCTCCTAAACCTTCAACCTCGAATCGTTTGCAGAACAGTTGCAAACGATTTCTTTCCAAAGACTGTCGTTTTCCTTCGCAGACAGACCCAGCTTAAAACAGTAAACGAATGCAGAACAGTTGCACGCGTTTCACTTTAATAACAGCTGACTGTACGCAGGGTAACGAAGTCATAGTCATTCCTAAACCTTCCTTCATTGATATTCATTCTAAATGGTATTCATTTTTGTCTCATTTGTATTTAATCTAATTTCCTTAAAAGCAAATATATTTCAACAACCGATCGGCGGTTCAAATTCTATAATAGTAAAGAAATTAAAATTAATAATAAAAATCAAGTTCAATCCAAAGATCAAATCGTTCAGCCCGAATCCCAAACCAATTAGCCGTAGCTAAGGTTTTAAACAGGGCAACATTCTTTGTTACTCGGACGTAACAGGCTCTATCCAGGACTCCATCCCGGACACAATCTAGGATTCCATCCTGGGCACCGTCCTGGACTGTTTATTTCTGCGCGGGTCGTCCATTTTGTAGACATTAGTATTTGAGTCTCGTACGCAACGAAACTTTTTTGTTGGGAAGCCCTTAAGCATTGGGGTGTACCGAGTACAGCCGTAACAGCAGCAGCAGCAGCATCGTACCCTTAGCTCAGTCAACGGGAGTCGTACGGTCCCTCATAATGAAGCGGCAAGGGCACCGGCAGCAGTATAGAATCCGTTTTATACTATAGAGGTGATGCAACAACAGTGTATACCTAATCTACTCGTGTGCGCACGTAAGTTTCGTACAAATTGCAGGAACAGCAACTGAGTACAGGTTCTGCAACGCCGAGAGGAGCTATACCGAATACAAGCCGAGGGGGCGAACAGGAGAACCTTCCATCGACTTACAAGCCGTAGTGTAGCACCCTCCTTCTATCGTTATCCCCTTCGTTAAATTCGCCGCTCGTCCGCGAGATCAGCGTAGCGTACGGCAGAGAGGGAGAAAATGAAGAGTGGGGAGATACGGAGTTTCCGGGTGGGCACTATACAAAGCGTCGAGAAACGACGTCCGACCGTGGTCGACCTTAAGTTTCACCGCGAATTTCCCTTGCCACCATTCCTGCTGCACGCCCTCTATTCGTTCTCCCTTCAGCGGATTCACCATAATATTGGAATATTCCTGCCTGTGGAAATACTGTAAAATCCATATATGTAGCATTCTCTGACGATTCAGCTACATTTTTTTTTCATCATCTCAGATCTATTCCACAATTGATTATATCAAAGTACCACCAAAGGCAGATTATGTGATCATTTTTTAGATTTTTGAAAGCTATATTTCAAAAACCACCGTCTATGCTTCCCCTTAACAACAGCTTCCCGCGCAGAAAAACAAAAAAAGTCCGGGAAAGAGTCCGGATCTTTGTCCCAGATGATGTCCGGGTTTTTATCACAGATGATGTTCGGGTTCTTGTCCCAGATGGAATCTTTCTACCCGGACAAGGTTACCAAATGAATTCATCCCTCCAACCGGGACTCCCGAAGGAACTCAATCTGGGTTTCATCCAGGATTCAAGGAACTTTCCCGGACACCATCCAGGATGCCAAATATTCTATGGGACACCACATCTGTCCGCGCAGAAAAAAACTGTCCAGGGTTGAGTCGCGGATAGATTCCAGGATGTAGGTCTGGATGGAATCTTGGCAATCCAGGCGGACTCCACCCTAGACACTCACCCGACTTCCACGTTTAATCCGATCCAGAAGTCGGGGGACTCCACCCCGGACTCTATTCTGGACGGTTCGTAAATCTCTGTAGTCTGACGCCAGAATTTATCCTAGTGTCCATTATGGATTCTTGCCTGGACTGTCTCGCAGTCCATACCGGACTCCGTTCTGGACGTTTTATGAATCTCAGCTGTCCAACGAAAGAATCCATCCTTGATCACTCTTAGTACGTCAACGGAGGATAAACCTCTCTTGTGTAGTCGAACTCAAAACACCGTTCCAGTCTTATATACGCCAGCGTTCAAGTCACTCCCGAGGAACGGTTCGGCTGCTCACCATCTAGCGGAGTATTGTGTATCAGTGTTTCGCATGATGCCATGGCCGAGGTTCGCGGACCGTCCAGAATGGGGTCCGGGATGGACTGAGAGACCATTTTAGAAATAGTCTATTCTAGTAGACTATTTCTAAAATGTGTAAAATTATCTGTGGGTAACAACAAGTTATCACCCTAAGTTATGGAATAAGACATCGGGCGCTATAAAAAATATCGTCCTACAAAATTTGGTCAAGTAACTATTCACCATGTTCGGGAACATACCGCAATCGTAACCGTTCGGCCACCATCGTAAATCGCATAACTTCGCCTTTTTCCCACTTTCCCGTAAAATCTATTCCTTTTCAGCAACACAGATATTTAACTCTTAGCTGTTACAAATCTCTTGTGTATTTTCTTTGAGCATTAGATAATTTTTACTTTTGGCTGTTACATATCCATAATGTATGTTCTTTCAGCATCACAGACTCTTAACTTTTGACGATTGAGGATCTGCAATGTACATTCTTCCTGCACTACAGACTGTTCACTTATGGTTGGTGCAATTCTGTAATGCTGAAGGGAGATTCGTTTGTAAATAATAATTGTCTAATAGGAAAATTCCTAATTTCCTGACTTTTACTATTAGTTCATTTCGCATATTTGCACACAAAAAATGCTCCGTGATGAAAAAGGGTAATCCGACAGTAGAAGTTGCAGATAAGTGTACGTGTATCAAAGTTAGAACTCATTGAATAAAAAATTGCACTATCATTTTGAATATTCCATTGAAGCGAACATTGATGTCGACAACACTGCCTCTGACATTTTTTACTCAAATTGCGCTGTTAGTATGGAACATGAGGCAGATACAATGTCGCTCGATTTCTCCTATTAGCGTTGCAGTGTTCTCGAGCTTTTCCTCTTTTCTGAGTTGAGAGGGCTTCAAAAGCTCGTAATTCCCTCTCTCTCAACCCCTTTTCCCAGGGGCCCAAGCAGATACTGTCGGGCAATATTTTTCTATAAGACAAAGTCAGTGGTGGAAGCGCAACATTGTCTCGCCGCACTCTGGGTACCGTAGGGACTGTCGGCTGAGCTCGCCGTACTGCTCAGTAACACGTTGTAATCCTTTCTCATCCGGTAATTAAGAGGAGACCCTCTCGGCCGAGCCACCGTCCCCTCTACTTTTGTCCACGATATAAAACAAGCAGAAATTCCAGTAACGCACATTCTCCGTATTATCCCCACAATGATATCTAATATGTATAGGACATTCTGTACACACGACGAAAAGCTCGTAGACAAGAAAGAAAACAAGAAAACCCCTTGTAGACAAGAATGGATTACATGCACAACAACACATAGGGATGTACCAAGGTAAGCCCATTCACATAAGTATATGTGATGCATTCTTTCTTCGCAGCAGTTGTATCAGTTTACAACATGTTTGGGTAAATATGTAATAACGCAAAAAAATGGTTTGGCACGAATGATATGAGGCGTGGAGAAAAAGGAGCATTAAAGAAGTATTGAAAAAAAATTTCAGTTATAATATCTCAAGTATGATCCATTGAAGTATATCATGCCTAAAAGGTATTACAATTATTATTAGTTCTCAGGGTTTGAATCGATATATCCATGGTTTTTGGTATCCAGGCCGATATCTGCATGGTTTCCAGTGATCAGAGCGATATTTCTATAGTTTTTAGTGTCTCCATATATTTAGCTTTTGATGTGGCAAGTAAACATTTTTTTAGATTAAAAAACCTGTAGTCTAGTTCACATAAGATTGACCTTCGTTAACGGAAAGCTTCGTACAAATTTTTTAGAGTCGGCTAAACGACCTTTTTTATTACCCATTTGATGAAGACCTAGAAAATAAAATATTTCGTTTGAACGGATATAATCGTAATTAATTAGTTCATCGACAACAGTGGACTCCCAGTCGGTCACTATAGTGACAGGGCTTACCTCGAGGTCAAAACAATTCGCCTGTCCTATCTCCTTTTAAATATCCTCTCGGGAATTTTACGTGGTCGCCTTACCGGTATTGTTCTACAATATTACGATTGAATGATGGCGTTTCCTCATGCCATTAGGAATGCTCGCTACTCCCGTCGATGTAATTTCCGAAGAAAAAGAGGAAGTGACCGCCGTTTTGCAGCCCATACATTATCCATGACTTCCGATGTATCTTCTGAGTGGAAGGAAAAAATATCGACAGTGCTATCGGAGCCCCCCTCCCTTGGCGCACAGAAATACAAAATAAAGAAAATAAAACACGCGAGAATTAGAAATAATGTTATAAATATCGAGAGGAGCTATGGATCTGTCGGGAGTCGTTGTACTGCGAGAAACTGTACTCGTGTTTTTGCGAGCTTCTAATTGATTATAAAATTTAACTCGTTACAACATATAAGTATTTTCTCATGTACAATGTAAATTATAATTAGTAATTTTTCAACATTTCCCGACCTAAAATTAATACCATTTTCAAAACCTAAATGTGATAGTCTCGCGGGGTAAAAGGAGGCCCGTCCATTTCTTTGACACTCCTCAAAACCTCAAAAAATAGCAGATATTACCCGATTGGGGAAAACGAAGACTACTATGCATTGAAATTTTTATTTTTGAACCTCCACTTGTGTTGTAAAGGTTACACGGAAAGAAATAATTGACTGCACTAACCAATCGCCATTGTTAAATAGGCTCGAAGCGACAAAATTGGTTGTGAGACTTAACCATTGGGGGGTCGCAACCAACCACGTGGGTGTCACAACAAACCGATTGAACGTTGCAAACAACGGATTGGTCGTGACACCCAACAGTTCGTTCTCATAACCAATTTTGTCGCTTGGAGCGTATTCAACCATGGCCATTAGTCAGAGCAACCACTTATTTCAATCCTTGTACAGCAAGGTTCTTAGGCCCTTGCATAAACCTCCTATCATAAAAAGTGGCATATTTTACCTATTTCGATTCAACGAAGGATGTTTGGAGGGTGTTAATTTTAACTAGGGTTGTTTTATACATTGTCAATTGGCCATCAACCGAGGTTCTTCAGTCTTCATATAACTCTTTATATATACCAAATTCTCAAGAAGTCTGGAATCATTCACAATTCATCCTTGATGCCAAGAGCCAAAGCATACAAATATAATTATGCCTGTATACGTCTTCCATCCAGGTTGATGTGTTCCGTGTGTGTTTACCAATGTACTCTTGCTGTGTATCTCCGAAGGGAGTTGGGAAAGCAGGGTCCAAAGGTTGAGAAAACGAATCTGGTAGCGTCTGAGTTTTCTTCGCAGGTTCTTGTCTGCTACGCTTTTGCTTGATGTCGCTGGGGAGATATGGTTCGTCGTGACGTGAGGCTCCCGCTGCAATATCGCAACTGGATTAACCCCTCCCCCTCACCTGCTCCAGCAGCGTCACTCGAGAGTTACTTCGTCTGCTCGCTATAATTTACCTAGACTCCATCACAAGGAACACGTACTAGCTGTATTATAAGTGTGTCCGGGCGAGATGCTTAAGGGGGTCTACGCAGCTGCTAGACCAAAAAAGTTTTTAGTTTATGAATTTTTTGTCTTAAAAGCGATTTTATTTGACAAATACGAGAAGTATCATTACATGTAGCGGTGGCTTTGAACTCTATATCGGCATTTTTCATTTTCACAAATATCAATTTACACTGCTTTCTGTAGACAATCTCCCGGAGGTCCTCCAAGATAAAGTGTCTGGCGGTGAGTAAAGTGGAACCTCTCATAGCGTACATAATGCGGAGACATGTACGCTAAGTGGAAAACGAATCAAGTACGCGAAACAATCGTGGTTTTCACTCTTTCTTGCGAAATCCCCCAATCACAGCGCTACGTGCCCCTCCACTTACCAATGTACGCTACGAGGGTGTACGCTATGAGAGGTTCCACTGTATGATATCTCTGGTTTGGATCATCTAAAATGGAAAAACCAAAAAGATTCTATTAGTGGATAAATAAATCTGGGTATTGCTTAGAGAAAAAAGGAAAAAATTAAAAGTAAAAAAGGAAAAATAATCTGTAATAAAAAGAGACTCGTATTAGTGAAATTTGAATTAGGCTTCAGGTTCGTGCTCTTTGAATCTAGCGATCACGGTCTCAAACCCGAGATGTGCTTCGCAAAAATTCCATCGAAAATGAAACTTGACTGCTAATTGTCACATACAATAACTAAATATATTGCATTCCATGACATCTCGATCAATATTTGGCGATGATATCTCAGATCGGTTTCGTAGTTTTTTTTATACAAAAGTACTTTTTCCTGAGATATGATTTTTGAAAATTTTCAAGAAACCTCTATTTCCTGAAATCTAAAACAATTCTGAAAAATCTTATAAAATACAAAAACATTTTTCAACCTTATGCAAAGATGAAGATGTCATAACTGCCAAATACAAAATTGAAAAAAAAATTGAAAAATATAATAAGAGATAAAAATGCATTTTTAGGCGTAAAAAAATAAATTCGTGGATACTGCGATTACACTCCATGTTTACACCTGTCAAGACATCTAACGTCAAACTTCGGTCTCGCACATTTATTTAAGTGAGGAAAATTTGAGAACTCGCCAGATATCGACCAACATTTGTCGTTACCCTCAAACTTACCACATTTCATTCGAAACGACCTTGGATTATTGTGTGTAACTGAAATGTACTAGTTACCCGCAATATCCACAAGTGATTCCGGGAAGCAGATCAGTAAACACAAATCAGAATAATAACATTTTTCTGAATAGGGTTCGCATCTTGGACTGAACCGTAAAAACCATATACCTCGCAGTTATGTCTCTACATCCTCAAAATTCGAAGTGGACCGATTCGCAGCCGCTATTACTCTATTATTTTCTCAATGTTTTTCACTTGAAAAAATGCCGAAAATTGTCATATATTATAACGAAACTTTAAAGCTCTATTTAAATATTTCATGAATAACAATGAAAATAATCTGTATAGCTGACGGATTATGGGGATGCGTTTGTGTACAGAAAAATTAACAACAAAATCTTATATGATATGTGTCGAAAATGGTATCTTGAGCTTGAGGAGCCCGTAGTGCACCCTATTCCTGCCGTATTTCCGCACATTCTCTGAACATATGAACTCCATCTGCCTAGTAGCATAGGAATAAACAGCTTCCAAAATTGAGCTGTGTTGGGGAAACTGCCAGAAGCTCAGCCCATTTCTGCCATGTTTCTGCATATTTTTTCAAAATTCGAGCCTTTTTGGCTGAGCAGTTTAGGAAAAATGGTTATAAAATTTTGAGCGGACATTAGGGAGGTACCACTGGTTCCCCCACCACACCTCAAAATTATCAAACCTATATTTTCCTAAATCGTCGACAGATTAAGCTTCTGACTCCTTGAAACTCAAAGTCATTTGTTCGGGTGAATCAGAAAACCAAATAGCGAAATAAGGTGCGAGTAAGACAGGCTTATGGGCGTTTAACATTGGACAAATAAATTCCCAGCAGTGTGTGACTGCTTTTTAAATGGGGCTTTATTATTGAAATAAAATAACTCGTACTCGATCATGTCGCGAGCTAAAGAAGCTTTCGAAAATTACAACAATCTGCTAGAACAGTTCAAATGTAATTAATGAATATGTAGTCTTGGGACTATTATCACTATCCAAATGAAGGCGAATTGACATTGCAATAACAAGATGACCATCTCACCCGTAGAGTTGCCGTAGAAACGCGATACCCATAGAGTAGATGTACTACAAAGAGTACATCGCACGCAGCGGTAGATGCCAGGGTAAAGAACGAGAAGTGGTACACGTCCTCAGAGTCGTTGCACAAAGTTGATTTAACCCGGAGACTAATGCCAAGTACTAACTCGATCAGACTCGTGTTCCCGGCAGACTTCCAGGCTGTAGGCTCGGGCGGAGCCAAGACTGAAGGGAGAAGGGTGGCTTGGTACGTTGGGTAGGAGAGGTAAGCTCCGCGAGCCTAGTACACATGTTTGTTCAAACGTTTGAGACAAGGAAAGATTGTGGCTAGGGCTTTGCAACATGATCCGAGTAGCATTGAAACAGTTGGAATTGAGCGCAGTATTGGATCATCACATTACCCTGGCACAGCTTATTGGAGAAAGAGGATTAAGCCCTGAAATAAGAGTAATAATGTATCGAGGCCAACTATAACGCTTAATTCAATCACGATGGAATAATGAGCTCGGTAAATAGAATTAAATAATATCGCAGTTTCTAGCGAGACATCTGTGAGATACGATTGGGATAATTTGAAGGAGGGGCAGAACAAGTATTGAATTGTGTCGTTCTTTTTTTTCATTTGACGTTCCTACACGTGAAGCAGTTCCCTAGCACTGTCCCACCGCCGCATTACCGTATAAGCCATCGCGTGGTTTTTTGGAAAAAAAATCTGCATATTGGTCGTGTGATTAATTTCTGATGTTGTTTTCTTACTAAAAACCACGCGGTGCCTTGACGGCAATGTTTACGGTAAGCCAGCTAGAAATCACGGTTTCCCAGGTTGCTTGGGTTATATTTAGGATCTATCTGGCTTCCAGTTAAAACCCTATTTGCCGCCCGGGATCGAACCGGGCATCCAGTTATATTCGAATAGGGACATATAAAGATCGCAAATTGAATTCCGAACAGATGATCGAACGGCTCGTGTTAAAATTTGGATCCTCTTAAAAATCCAAACGTAGTAGTTCCGCAACGTAAACAAGGCGTACTCTATTTCTTTGACACTTTCAATACGAAATTTTTATGTTTGGATATCCCATGAGGGTATAGAGAGTGAAATGAAGTCCTAACGCCCTTGTATAAATCTTAAAATGTAACATATTTCATCCATTTCGATTCAACGAAGGTTGTATGAAGGGCTTAACATTTAACTCGAGAGGATTCTATGATATGTATTCACGCGGGGTACGAAAAGTGTGCGTAAATGGGTGCAGGTATATGCAAATGTGTGTAAGTGTGTGTGAAAGGGTGCAAGTGTGTGGAAGAGCTATTGCACGGTCTTCTACATGTTGCTACATGCCGGCACTTGCGGCATTTCAAAACTGCGTCATCTAGAACTACCCTTGGCGATCAAATCGGGTTCTGATCAGGAATCGTCAAACATCGAAGGCGCATGTGATCTATAATGTCCTGATTTGGAAACCAACAAGGATCCATTGAGGCTCCTGAACTTGCAGAGACCGACCGGGAATCGGGCTTTGCCTGGATATTTCCGTACGGGGTTTCGTTATCGATAATATACTAGGCAACGGACAAGAGAAAAATTAGGGTGCGCTGCGGAAAAATTAACTTTCCACCGAAGAAAGTTGTTTCACTCTTTTAATTATTTTTCGGCTTAAGGATAAAAACCAACGTGTGCTTCTTTGGTGCGTTGAATGCACTCAACAGTGCGGAGAATCTGAGGTGTACGGAGACTTTGTCGCCTTAGGGGTGGTTTCGCGCGTGCAACAGCACACCGCCAAAGCAACGGCGAGAGGGAACGTGAACAAATGCCGCAGGCTTTGTTTTAATTGCGGCGTTTGTTCACCCGTGCTTTTATAAATGCTTTTCGGCTCCCTACGCTGACTTTATACTCTGTGTTACCCTACCCAGTAACTCTCGCATATACTGTGTAGACGCGTGGACACAGGAACGCTCCCTGACTACTCCCTTGGTACTTATAACGACTCTGGAGACCGGGAGTTACGCGTGAAATTTTGTGAAGGAAAGCAACCCGCGTTAACTCGTTGTTTTATTTTTAAATGGGCCAAACTTGCAGTGTTTTTTTTTTAGGATGAATGCTAAAAAAGGTGATACCCTTAAATGAATAGCGTATTACACAGCTATAAGATATAACTAGCCACAGTGACAGCTACACTAGAAAACATCTGATCATTTATTTCCCATCTTCTCCGATCTAATGAGCATCTCGCATGTGAACCAGAAAATATCTGTTTCCGATCGAACAGCTACTTGTTATACACTTACGTCGCAACTAGAAATTAAAAACTGTAATTTCATAAAGTTAGAACTAAATAAATCACGAGGAGAAAAGACTGTCGAAACAAACAATATCCTTAACAATCGTTAGAAACTACAATATTGCCTGTTTTTTCATCGTTCAAAGTTCTGGAGCGTTTGCTTAACATATTCTTTTATGAGCAATTCAAAAACTAAAATAAATTGTTTTCCCGTCACCTACCGATATATCATCATAAAATAATCATTGCTACTATCAAAATGTTGACTGCAGGATGCGTACCGTATCATAACAATAAGATCTTTTGAACAAATTTTTTAATTCGTACAAGTAATCTGAAAGCACTTTCAGGTTTTAATTGAAAACAGCGGAGAAATTATGACGAGCGTGAAACTAATATAATGACGTTGAACACTTACCGTCTTATTTTTTAAAATTATTGCCAAATTTGCAGTAATGAAAAGTGTTGTTGCTACAGAAAGAAGATTTCGTTGGTCATTAAACGCGTTTCACTCTGTAACGAAATGTCGATGCTGTGTAAAACGCAAAATTAATAATAGCCAGCAGATCTCTAAGCAGTCAACAACTCTCTCTTCCAACCCATATAGCCCGCAGCACCAGCAAAGCTCTCGTCTGAGTGTACTTCCATCACTACCACTATAACTTTAGCTACTATTCCTGCTGCTATATGCGCCGTATAAGTATGTAGTATGAGAGCTGGCCAGTGCCGCAGACAAATATTTTCTCGAGGTACGGTCGACGGCCGTCCCTTGCTTCACGACCCTCCTCTTTTCTCTCTGGGGAATTAAGCCCGTATGAATATTCGAGACAAATTAATAACGCCGAGGTCGAGGTAGGGAAAAGCGCGAGGGTTTTGCCGCTTCCGCCATGCGGAAAAATAATAAATTCCCGTTGCGAAACGTCGCGACTTTGGAGTCGGAGTTTCACCTCTCGTCTCGACATGATCCCACATAATAGTTTTTCTATCTCTCGCTTCTACGCGAGCCAACGGCCACGGGGCTTTGTACTTCATTATTTTTATGACCCTCGCCGTTTTGTTTTCTTCTCTCCACCGACGAAGTAAAACAGAAAAGGGATCAAAACGACTATTGTATAGACGTCGCGACAAGCAAATTGCGCAAAAGGAAAGCTACAATAACAATGGTAGAGGGGGAAAAAAAAACAAGCGGATGAAAAGAGGAAAAGAAAGAGAAGGAGGAAGGCATTTGCCTGTTCTGTGATACCTGTTGCAACCGCAGAAGAGTATATACTCCGGTAGTTGCCACGCTCGATTTAACCTCATAAATTGAGGATAGCATTGGCACATCATGCGCGTCGTATGAAAGCCTCCGATCGAAGTTCAACTTCACGCTCTGCGTCCGTTTCACGTAAAAGTTTATGTCACCCTCACGTTCTCTCGTTGTCCTTCCTGGGTAAAGTGAATTTGCACGATTGAGTTACCAAGCCAAGGTAGCATCCGATATTCTATACTTAACGAACTGACCACAGTGGTCCAATTCAAGAAGACTTGAAGAGCTTTGTTGATAATGGTCTAATGAAATTCAGTCGACGACATAGATGCGAACAAGTGCATTACTAAGTGACTAGATAGACATGCTAGATCACATATTAACCCTGTACGTCTTATTAAGCATGCCGGGTTGACATTAAGATGTCAACCCGATCTAGACCTGAGCTGGTATGATATATGAATTGATTTTTATCTGTCTGTCTGGGTCCGGCTTACGACGCAGCAGCCAAGTTAAAGCCGGATCATGCATCAGTGAAGTAAGCCGTATCAGACCTGGCTGATATTAGCCAAATCTGGCCCAGACCTACTTTTAATATGTCTAGCCGGGTCATAACCACTTCTAGCCAGCAGGTTCGGATATATACTGTAGTGTGAAATTCTGAAATCCCCAAAACACTACGTTGCAAAAGCCTGTGAAAATTTAGCAGTTCCGCAGCTTGGCCCCACTAGCCGCAGCCGTCAAAACATGTAGAGTAGCGGGGTTTTCTTGGCTTTCTCGTGCAGAAAATGAAATAACAACTGTTCAATCTTTCAGGAGAGTTTAAAAATGATAAAGAGATCTTTTTTTCAATGTAGTCAAAAACGGGAAATCACAGCGCAGCGCAATAAACGATGACGTAGATAGATCATCGTCGGAAGATGCGGCGGTGGTATTGCACATTCCATGTTCGGTAGACTCTAAATGTTTCCGGGATGGATGACATCTCGCGAGCGTTATCAAACGCCTCGTGAGCATACTCAGTCTCGTTGCTTTTAGGGAATCTGACAGAGAAAATAGGCAGCGTGCTCATCGATAACACCTCGTCTCTCGGAATATATAAGTTTGAAAAAGATAATAAACGGGAATTAGTAATCATATTCATTGTTCTTGAGAGGCCTTGCAGATCTGTCGGGAGTCGTTGTATCGTAAGGAGCTTGCGTGGAGACTAACAATTTTACCGTGTTAAAATACGTAGAAGCTTATGTCACATTCGTCTTCCCACTTCTATCTTTCTCTGGAAAAGTGAAATGGCATGATTAAGTGATCAAGCCAAAGTAGCATCGGATATTTCACTTAACGAATTGATCGCAGTGGTAAAGGTTAATGGTACTTGAAAAACTTCATCAATAGAAGAAGGGACTTTGAATTTAGTCAACAATACAAATGCGAACAGGCGCCTTTTTGTCCAGACTAGATCAGGTATTGATCAATATTCTTGACCAGGCGTTTCTTCTGTCAACCTGATGTGGACTGGAACTGATATAATATGATTTTATTTTTATCCGTCTGAGTACGTCATAACGTACAAGCCAACTCAAAGCCATGCATCAATACGCTGAATCAACCCGAGCTAATATTAGCCAGATCTGGCCTAAATATAACTTTGATATATCTAGCAGGTTTTTACCTACTGCGTGTCAGCTGGTCCACAGCCAGGTATATACGTAAAAGTTTATGTCACTATCATCTTTCCTCTTTGTCATTCTTTGCAAAAATGATTTTTCATGACCGTATTATCAAGCCAAGGTAGCATCCGATTTCTACTTAACCAACTGACCACAGTAGTCCAGTTGGATGAAACTCGAATGGCTTTATTAATAATAAAGAGGACCTTGAATTCAGCCCAAGACGCAGATAGGAGTGAGCGATCGTGCGTGGGGGAACTGAAGGAAAGCGTGGCAGCGATCACGTATAACCCGGTGGTTTGAGGGCGCGTGGTGGTTTGAGACCAGACAGGCCGCCGGAGGGTGCAAGGGCGAAGGGAGACCAGCGGGAAAGGAACGGGAGCACAGGCAGGCACATCAGGCTTTTCGGGGGGAAGGAGAGCAGACGCCTGCGTCTGACTACTAACCCTCGACTACCCTTGCTCAGCTTTCATCTTGCTTTCTCACGCTGCGCCTGTGCGCACTCCCTTTTCACTTCTTCGATGCTTCCGCAGATCGCTGGATTTCCTTGCTACGCCTTTCCTCGGCTCTCCTCCGCTCCTGTTTCTTCCTCCGGCCAGGCTCAGACCATCCAGACACGCTCAGCACGGCGCACTTTCCTTTTTTGCGGACCGTTCTTGTCCTTCCATCGTCCTACGTCTCCCGATCCCTTGTCTTGTGATTTCAACCCTGATTCTGGTCACGATGAGAGATCGCAGTAATTAACTTCCCATAACCCACCGTAATTGCGAATCGCGCTCTGCTTCGGACCCTTTTGTTCTTTTGGATTTCGTTTTTTTTTTTTTTTTTTTTTTCCGTTGCCGCGCCAATTATTCGTTTGATACTACGTGGCGATTCCCCTGACGAAACCTCCACGCGTAAATTCCAACAGAGTGTTATGTTGAGTTTTTGCATCATTATAGATGTATTATCCGCAGAAAAACGAAAAGAAGATTATAGCATACGTGGCGATGATTTCACGAGCTGAATTTAATATGAAAATATTCGTTGCGTTGAATTTCGCGAGAGATGATGCTGGTAGATGCTTCTTGTGGACTTACAATAATGTAAGCGAAGCTACCAATTATCGAGCAATAAACAACAATGATTCGCTTGAATCCTAAATTAATCCTGTCAAACTGAAATTCTATACCTGTGCTCTGTTGCGCAGGATGAAGAGAGTCTCAGTGGATGCTGATGGCTTAAACGAATTCACGAGTGGAACACTGCACGCTGGTCTAATATTCCCAGGGTATCTTAGGCCCGGGCGGCCCATTTACTCTGACCAGAAAACCGGCCCGATCCTCGCTCTCTCTTTTTGCTCTTCTTTTCGCTAAGCAAAATAAAGAAGAAGAAAGCGCGGGCTCTTTTATGATCGAGCGGGCTAACCGTCGGCTCGTTTCCATAGAACAAAGAGAGGGACGAAGGGAGAACGCGTTGAGGGAGGGAGGCGTGGGGTACGACGACGCGCGAGGCAGATCAGGACCCCACGAAACGAACGGATGGGGATGAGAGAAGGGAACATTTTTTCGTAAACAAAGTCTTAAATTCCACGAGTAGCGCCTGACCAATAAATATCCTTAATTCGCGAGAGAGCGGCATCGCTGATTTGATGTATATTCTCAGAATAGCTGCTGCCCGACAGAAGGATCTCCTGCTTCTTTGCTTTCCTGTTCCCTCCTTCGACTATGTTTGTCTGCACACTAGTCCCCCTAGCGCAACGGATGAAGAATATAATCTGTGAGGCCCCGCTGTTGTGTCTGCGACTCCTGTTGCTGCTGATGTTGCTGCCATTGGCGACCGTGTTCCCTTCGGCACGCCGAACATTCGTGTGAGACTCCTCTGTCCCTTTCACTTTTACTACAAAGCACTCTGTTGGGTCTGAGGACCCATTGCAAGTATAAAAGTAGATACAGAAAAAAAATCCTAGTAGTGGATAAGATTGGTGTTTGTGGCGTCAGACTGGAGAGATGTAATGCTCAAGAAATTGTCTATAAGCGTTTTAAGAAATCCTTGTTGTGTTTTCTTCTTATTCGCAAGGCAATCAAAACGAAAACCATCCCTTGAAGGAAAGATTGATTGGTTGAACGAAAATCGATGATGCATTTTTCGTTATGACAACAGTATTTTTATTTCGCGGTACTTATAGAGTGAAGCGTATTTCGTTCGACACGTCGAACATTCGTGTGAGACTCTTCTTACTCTTTCGGATTTTATACGAAGCACTCTGCTGGGTTTGTAGACCCATTGCAAGTATAACAGTCAATACACAACAAAATCTGAGTAACGGACAAGATTGGTGTTTGTGTCGACGGACTGAAAAGATGAAATGCTCAAGAAATGGTCTACAACCGTCCCAAGAAATCCTTGTTGCGTATCCTTCTGATTCGCAAGGCAAATAGAACGGAAAATATACTCTCATTGATCGGTAGATATATTATCGAATTTAGCGAACTGTTCAAATAATATGAAAAAAATTGATCGGCATTCAATACTTAAACTAAACAATTTCCTATTTCCTTCTGTGTTCTACCTTCCTATACGTTCACTTTATATGAATTTGAGAATTATTTTAACTGCATGGATTTTCGGGGGTAACTGGCAATGTTAGGTACTTTGTGCGATGTGAAAACCGTGCTGCGTGTAACCAATAATGTCATGTTAGTAAGTAATTCGTGAACGAAACTGGCATCGATTATTCGATTGTCACACTATGCAGAAAACAATCAGAGAAATCATCGAAAGACATTCCATTATAAAGTGATAACTATTTTACATCATGCAACTATTTTCATAGTTACGGTTACTATGAAAGTAGTTATGGTAACTATTTGATTAAGATGTGACAATAATCAGAAAATTTGTCGCACGAACTAAAAATCAATAGTTGTCTGTATAGTTACTAATACTATGATTTTGTCTCAGTGTGGAAACCATCGCCAAGCATTTTTAAAGGCACCATGCCACCTAGAGAATAAAAATAATTTTTTTTAATTCATTTGTTATTTGGATTCTATATTATGTGGACTACATACTCACCGAATTTTAGACTGAAATTTCAAAAAATTAAAAAGTTACAGGCCTTTGAATGGTTTGTAAATGTGAGACAGCGTGTTCTGGCGATATTTCACGTTCTAGCTACGTGCATGAAAACACATGAATCGTGTGACTTGCGCAACCACATTACAAATAAAAATATGCTGTGTGCAGTCGCTTATTACTAACTGAACACAAATCGATGCACGCCTGATTTTTGTCACCGGCGCATGCAGAAATATTGTCGTGTGTATGCCGGAGACGCAGTGGTGTTTATTTTATGCTGTGAATACCGGTCTACCAAGCATTGCAAAATAACTTGCCAATTTCCGTGTACATAATGCATTACAAGGATGACAATGCCTGTGAACTACAACGTTCACCTTTTTAAAACACTTTTTTTGCTTATAATGCAGAAAAAGTTTTTGGAATTGAAATAAAGTACTGAGAGGTGATCGGTATTATGGACAACCACTCAGCGAAATGTCAGAAGAACACCCAGGTATATTTTGTTAAAGTGTCAATTTCTTAAATTTTTCTTAACGAATGAATCAATTAACTATAATCCCAATTGCATATATTGAAGAAAAAAAACAAAAACAAAAAAAATGAAAAATAGTTCAAATTTCTTTTCTTGACAGACATTTATGTAAGAAAAAATATTAGAAAAAATGTGGCATAGAAGATACGACAATAAGAAATTTCATTCTGTAGCAATTTTTGAAGTCGGGAAATGTCCCGATACTTACACTTCTCTTCGGTAGTCGTAAATTTCAGATCATACCGAATGGCAGCAAATGAGTTCTGATGGATGATTTTGTTCCTAAGAAGGTATTCCGGATGAAATATAGGATTTCGGGCTGCAGTGAAAACTGAATTATTGACAGTTCAATATATGACAAGTTTTTGGAAATTAAAATTTTTTACATATTAAAATTGATAACTTTAGTTTACAACATCGGAAGAAAAAAATTCTATATTATATCCAGAATGCCTTCTCTTAGCAATAAAATGATCAAAACCCATTTATTGTCGTTCGTTTTGATTTAAAGTTTACGACAAATGGGAAAAGTTAAACTTTTTCTCATTATCTTATGGTGCACTATATTACTGCACAAAATTGCACAATCATAGTGCTTAAAGGGACCAAGTCAGCTAAAAAATGTCAATATAGAACATTTATTAAAAAATACCCACATTGTTCAGAAACAAAATTAATTTTAACCACTTACAGTATACATTAAGGATCTCGGCAGAGGTCGTGATACTATTGTTATACACATATTCGTCTGATCTATTTGAATGAGTCAATACTGAAAAGTATTGGACGGTATCCAGGTCGATATCTTCATAGTTTTTAGGATCAGGGTCGATGTCTCTATGGTTTTTGATATCCCGGTCGATATCTTCATAGCTTTTGGGGTCCAGGTTGATCGGTCAATAGTTTCAGGTGACCAGGTCAATAGATTTCGGTGCCGAATAGTGGTCTTGACAGCTTTCGCTGCCCAATTCATTTTTTTCATAGTTTTCGTCGGTCAGATCGATATTTACACAGTATTCAAACTGTACATATACATTTACAGTTTGAATAATATCCAGGTTATTATCGATAGCCTTCAATGTCGAGGTATACTCCTCCTCGTTTTTCAACTGTCTAGTCCGAACAGGATACCGAAAATCGAGACACGATTAACTTCCAGTCGACAATTGTAACCGAATATAACTGTACAGTTAAAGTTATGAATCAATCGGCCTGGAGCCGATGACTATGAAGCGATCAACTTGGATACCAGGAACCATGTCGCTCTGGATCCTGAAAACTAATAATTGGATCTAATACTTTTCAGTGTTATTGCTGTTCAATAGATCATACTACATATATTTTACCTTCCATACTTTGTAAATACTCTTCTTTTTACGCAGAAATTTCGACTATGTTGTGCAGTTTCCACTAAGACGTTGCGCAATGATGAATAGTTGTGCGACTTTCATATTTGCAAGGCAGAATACAAAGAGAGCGCGATTTTATTAATAGCCCACCGGTGAACCGGGAATAAAATGAGCGTGGACAATCAACCTAATCGGGCTATCTATTTCTAGCCTGCCGAGGGTCCACTTAGTTGGGCGGGCAGGCGAACTTTCGAGCGCAACTCGTAGACAGTTGTCTGTCGTCCGAGCAAAAGTCGTTACAAATTCTCGGGACGAAAACGGTAAGACGAAGATAGAATTCTGCATAGTATCTCTGAGGCGCTTTTCCATCAGCTTGCTTACTTTTTTACCACTCTCATCTCTTCTCCATTATTTGGCAATGTAGTAGTGCTACTTAAAGATACTCCGTGTGAATTTTTTCAGGTTTTTTAGTTTACATGTTTTAGAATGAAGGTTTTTTTAGACCCGTATATTGTAGAATATTGAGGTAAGGCACCAATATGATCTTTGCGATTTAACCGGCTAGATTCGCGTATTGTTCAGGTGAGAATCCAAAATGGACACCAGGATGTCCCTAAGATCGATTCCCCGAGATTTGCTGATCGCTCAGGATGGAGTCCAAGAGAGTCCTTGTCATCCCACATGGAGTCCCGGATGGAGTCCTGAATAAAATCAATATTGAGTCCTTTCGGGAGTCCCCAATGGAGTGATGGACCTTAGGACGGCCTTCGGAATCGGATTAAAAGCCGAAGTGCACATGAGATTCCATTCGGAACTCCAACCCAGACTTTTCTCTCTGCACAAGCGTTTTTTTCCTGAGTTTCTATAGATGCTTTATGAATCAACAATCATACGTCATAGTGATAATTACTTTCAAATTATAGCTATTCTACCATGGAGGGCATTATTTGTAGGTAAATACCAACTGATACTCTTAAACTATTTGCACTATCAAATTCTAGACAATCACTTCATTAACAATCGTTCAAAACTAGGAGTCAGATATACCACGTTAATCGTACCAAACCACTTAAAAAAAATAAGAATTTTTTTTTTTTTTTCATATGATAACATTTTTTATTTTGTTTTTTGCTTAAAAAACATTCGTACTCACAACTCATTATAATTCTGCAATTTTGTCAAGACAACCAATGGACAAGAAAGGTGTGAGGTCAAAAGTATAGTTTGTCATTTGACGTAGCTTTTAGACGAAATCGGTAAAGCTATTTCAGTGTTCGATATTATATTTTACCGGGTTCGATTCCCGGTGCCGTCGAAAATTTTCGTCGAAAAACAAAAAACACGGACGCGATGAAGCTCCAGATGTACACGTGAGACACACACAGGTAACTGTACGGGTCTGTAGTCTGTGTACATTCTCGACGAAAATCGTGACGTAGCTCCGATGCCGTGAGACGAACTCGAGACCGTCTGTATCGACAGAAGGTTATTCTGCAGTTTTCCTCTGTCCTCTGAGCTCTGCTCAGAGGCAAATGCGATACGATAAGTCGGCTGCAGCCGCATGGGGGGACTAGTCCGGATTAAGACAAAAAAGTACAATTAATTCTGACGGGTAAAAATATGAAAAAATAAAATCTGGACCAACCCTGTATAGGCCTGCCATTAAAGTCCTGATGGCGGAGGAAAATGCAAGAAAAATATATATATATATATGTATATAGTATATTTTACCTGTCAAAGAGTGCATTCTGAATCGAATCTAGCGATTCTGGATGCAGTAAAAATTAGATTTACTGCAACCAATTGGTCAGTGATTTTTTTTAATAGAGAAACATTCGTTTACACATCAAAAATCATAGCTTTGTTATAAAGACATGAGATAATAATTTCTGCATACATTTCGCAGAAAATTGCCACAATCATAGAGACGCTGCTGCTTCACGCGTGTGCCACATTTTAGCGCAGTTGGTTGAGCGGTTCTTGAGTAATAGGTGATTGAAATTTCGAAGCCCTACACACACACGCACGTACGCACGCTATATCCTATATACGCACATATACACACTAGGGTGTCCCAAAAAAAAAAAATATTTTTTTTTTCGTCCGGCCAAAGTCGCAAAAGTTGGATTATATCTAAATGAAGATTATCTCAAAATTTGAGGCTCGTAAAAAAATATTAACCGGTCGCTCACGATTTAAATTCCATTACTATATTAAAAAATGATGTTGGCATGAAAAGTATTGGAAGATATTGATGAATCCGTTTCAAATTTAACAATAAAATTATCTGTTATATCCCAAAGACATCCACAAAATTTGGTAGTGATCCGTACAAATTTCCGGGAGATATGACGTTTGCAATAAGCACTAAATTGATTATTCATATATTTTGAATGATTTTAGCTAAAAAAATATTGGATAATATTGATCGATCAGCTTCAAATTTGATACTGTAACTATATTTTATATGACAAAGATATCCGCAAAATTTGGTTGCGATCCGAACACATTTTTCAGAGTTATTGTGTTTCCAGTGGAGGGGGCAGACAGTCAAAAATTTACAAAACTTTTTCTCGGACTCTGGGTATAGATTAAACTTCAGGATGGGAAACAAAATTAATTATGAGCGGTGTAAGTCACTTGAGGACCATTTTTGTTCCGTTTTTTAATTTTTATTTGAAGTTAATTAATTACGTATAGTTAATTCATTATAGTTCACATTCATGATTTTCTCGTGACAACGTCGGCTCTACTTTCTAGAAACGATGTTGAGGGTCTTTTTATTAGCGTTTGGATATTGTTGGTGGTGGCTTTTCACGACCTGCAAAAGAAATTGCTTTTGCTCCTCGTCGTTCGTAAGTGCCTTATTGTACTTCGAAATGAGAGCAACACCTCGCTCGGCAACATCATTGACGGCTCTCATATTTCTGAATACGAATTGACGTTTCTAGAAAGTAGAGCCGACGTTGTCACGAGAAAATCATGAATGTGAACTATAATGAATTAACTATACGTAATTAATTAACTTCAAATAAAAATTAAAAAACGGAACAAAAATGGTCCTCAAGTGACTTACACCGCTCATAATTAATTTTGTTTCCCATCCTGAAGTTTAATCTATACCCAGAGTCCGAGAAAAAGTTTTGTAAATTTTTGACTGTCTGCCCCCTCCACTGGAAACACAATAACTCTGAAAAATGTGTTCGGATCGCAACCAAATTTTGCGGATATCTTTGTCATATAAAATATAGTTACAGTATCAAATTTGAAACTGATCGATCAATATTATCCAATATTTTTTTAGCTAAAATCATTCAAAATATATGAATAATCAATTTAGTGCTTATTGCAAACGCCATATCTCCCGGAAATTTGTACGGATCACTACCAAATTTTGTGGATGTCTTTGGGATATAACAGATAATTTTATTGTTAAATTTGAAACGGATTCATCAATATCTTCCAATACTTTTCATGCTAACATCATTTTTTTAATATATTAATGGAATTTAAATCGTGAGCGACCGGTTAATATTTTTTTACGAGCCTCAAATTTTGAGATAATCTTCGTTTAGATATAATCCAACTTTTGCGACTTTGGCCGGACGAAAAAAAAAATATTTTTTTTTTTTGGGACACCCTAATACACACAGACATATGGGCACTTTTTTTAAACCACTTTTTTCCATGTTTTGGACAATTGTGAGTGTTTTGACATAAAGATCACGAAATTTTCTTTTTTTAAATGAAATCAAAGCTTACTCTATGAGGAAGCAAAAGCAGTGTATTGTCTTCAGACCATCACCCTCAGGCACTTAACAATTCTAAGCGTCGCTGCATTCTTGTGGCGTTCCACTAAAACAAACCATCTACATCTCACAGAAACACACCATGAGGCCATAAGCCATAAGGTTCGGGGCCCGAGTTATAATGGTCTTTAAAAAAAAGTAGAAAAACGAATCCAGATAAGAAACCTTAATTTACCTAGTCAGTGACACAAACTTGTTGACACACACTTGAGAGAATACTATTTCATGGGGTGGCCCAATGTACAATAGTGCAGTGCACATTGTAATAGTATATTTGGGCTCCGACGAAAGGGGATGTCAGTGGCAGTTTACTAATAAAAGTGCCATGAAGAAGAGAAAGAGAATGAGAGTTGTAATGATTAATTTTTATGTGTATAGGCTTTTCAAGAAATTTGAAATAACATTTAATATTTCATTTAATAGCCGTTTATTGGCACTGTTTTATTTATAATAATAATTGCTTCAAAACATATACAATGCCTTAAAAGCGTGAAATATGTGGCTATAATTAAAATACAAATCAATAAATGGATCTGAATATTATTTGTTATAAACGTCATGTTAATAGCAAAAACTAGCCATGTAATAAAAAAAACGGACAAGAGAAAAACGAAACTTATCTTATTTAAGAGACTATCCAAATTTATTGAGCGAAATCCATATTCGTGATGGAAAAACGGTTCCTTGTCTGTGCCTTGTCAAGCGAAAAAAAATACTTCCAGTCTTGTCAAACGTTTGAAGAAGAGTGAGTGTACTACAAAGTATTAGCGGGGATAGCGTGTTCGTCAATATCGATCGGGAGAATTCGGGAATCACACGAATTCTCTCGATCGATGAACATTGTATTTTCCAAGCGCCGAATTCAAATCAATATTTTCGCCACAGAGTCTGGCGTAGTCTTTCCTTTCACCTCCTTTTATTTTTCCCTTTGAGTCTTTGGTACCCTGAAAAATCTTTTCCCATGGTGCGATCGCGTGGTAATGCGTCGACAAGCTTGAGCGCGGGCAAGTTCTTGGGCTGTTACGCACTCGTACTCGAGGTTGCGCACGGCGTGGGGTCTGGCTGGGTTGGGCTAGGCCGCCGGGGTCGCCGGCCTGCGACGGCGACGACGACGACAACGACGACGCCGCGACGAGGGACGCGTGAAGGAAGAGTAGAAAAGGGGAAGCAGACGAGAAGTGGGTCCCGAGTGGGAGATCCATTCGCATACATACTCTGCCTCGCGCTTTCTCTCCTTCGCACTATAAATATAATTTACTGTCGCCTCACAATTTTTTATATTGCTCCTCTTACTTTGTACGCCGCATGGCCTTCTACGTTGCTAAGGCTTTAAGTATTTATTCTATTTTTTTTAAAATTCATCATATTTTCCATCGTCCGAGTGATATCTTGATACCTTTTGGCCGTGTTCATGTGACGGACTGAGCAGGGTAATTTCGGGTGAGATAGTCATCGTTAAAACTTTTTAAGCGTTGCTGGCAGCGACAACGGCTACTGTCAACAAAGTTTAACAGGACGGTAGTAACGTTTGCGGTAGATGACCAATAAAGATTATAGTGGCTTTAGCACTCTTACCAAAGAATCATTACGAATTGGATTTCAAGACCTGATCATTCTAAGTCTCTACATAAACAACACGGATAGTTTTGTAAAATAGTGCTTGCAATCGCTCATAGACACTCACTGACACTTACAGACAATCACCGATACTCATGTAGACTGACGCTCACAGTCGCTCGCAGATACTCACAGACACTTACAAACACTTACAGATATTCACAGACACTCGTAGACACGCACAGATACTCTTAGACATGCACAGGCACTCACGGATACTTAGGGCACTTGCAGACATTCACATATACTTGTAGGTACTCACAGGCGACCACAGATACGCACAGATACAGTAAAGACGTTCACAGCCATTCACAGATACGCACCGATACTCACTAACACTTGAAGACAAATACGCACAGATACTTAAAGTCCCTCACAGACGCTTACATACACTCATATGAACTCACAGACATTTACAGATATTCAGAGACACTCGCAATCACCCACAGACACTCACAGATACTCAGAAACACAGACTCTGAGTAGACACTCAAAGTCACTTACAATCACTTACAGTCGGTCACAGACACTCACAGACACTCACAAACTCACAGACGCTCGCAAACACTCACAAACACTCACAGACACTTTATATACTAATTGATGTTGGTAGACATTCGTTGATCTATACTTATGTGTTAGCTTTGTTTTCTCATCGAGAAAAATTGACATAGAGCTAAAGGCGCGCTTGAAAATGGGCCAATTATTGAGAGTCGGTAACTCGAGCAAAACATCGAAAAAAATTGTCACCAACTCTGTCCGTTATGACTTGTCTCATACTTTGTTTTGCATGTTGGTTTCTCGTGCCTTCTACACTCGTCGCGTCTGGCTTGTGGCCCTGAGAAGAGGTTTCTCGGGGTAACAACGAAGACAACGCTTTGGCGTGGCGCAGGTCGTTAAATGGCACCGAGTATAAGCAGCTTAGCCACACAACAGCAAAAGCAACAGACTGCTGGTTCACTTGAACCGGTGCGGCGCAACGCCCCTCGTGTCATTGGCCCAGCTTGTACACAATCCTACCCTGTAAGTATACAGTGACGGCGAATGGTGACGTTATATAGTAATATAACATTGGAAAACAGAAGGTCGCAGGTGAAGAGAAAACCGGTTGCACACCGTCGACGACAACAACGACAATGTCTGCTTGGTCGCTTCAACGCAACCGACCGCGGGCAAAGGGAGATGAGAGAGGAAGTACAAGAAGAACGAGAAGAGAATAACGTAACCGAACGTGTATTCTACAGGAGTCTCGTCCACTCTCCCCTGTAACTTCTTTTCTCTTCACCTTTGGCCTCGATCTTGAACTCGTTTTTCACGCTACCCCTTAAGCTCCCTGATGCTCTACTTACAAATTCGATTAACCTGAGTTTCAAGTACAAACGAAACTTTTGCTTCCAAGCATTTCCGATTCGTTCCCGTTATGTCTCACGTAGGAATGATAATTTTGTGTTTGTTTTTTTCGTGGAGGACCATCATCTTAACACATTTTCATGGTGGGTCGAGTCCAGCTGGTTCTTACTGTACCAAAGTCTATTAGTAAACATTTAGCACGCTACCCCGTTTTTTAATTCAAGGTCATGGTGTAAGAAAAAGCATTTGTTGTTCATCGTTTAAGGCAAGTGTTTTTCCTCACATATCATTCAACCTAAACTTAGTATCCAGAGGATGTGCAGGTCGGTGATGACGAGTCTGAACTCTAGATTAAGAGAATTATTATATTATTGAGAAATGTCTCGATTTGGACAAAATTGTGTACTTTGACGGTTTTTGAGGTCGCTGCTTACGAATCCGATTTCAAAATTCATAAATTTAATTTTGATCTGCTTGTTTGAATTACCAAATTTAGAATCGGATTCGTAATCGACTATAAGAAACTTCCTGCTCTGACAAACTATGTTAAATTATTCATATTCCAAAAATTCATCGCTCAAGTACGCTAGACCCAAAATCATTGAAACTCATCTGCAGTTATATTTAGTCGTTCCATGTCAATGAATGAAGATAATCTGTTGCCTAAAAAGCTGCTTTTTACTTGCTTTCTGTAGGAAACACGTTTGATAGATTTCTGCATAATTATAATTATAAAGATTGTTAGTTACAGTTATCGCACTCAACATAAATCACCTGCTTTTGGTGGCAATCCATAATATGAAGATTTTTTAGTTTAGCTGCTTATTCATTAGTGTCTTTATTATTTAGTACGAATAAAGACATTGGAAATGAAAGATTGATTAGTTTTTATTAGTTGACGTCGTGAAGTTGAAATCCAAATTTAAAAGAAGGTCACAAATAAATCCACTTTAGGTTCTTTAGGTTACTTAGGTTGGACTATTTAGAGTCTTTAGGTTGGAATATTTGAGTTTTTTTGTTACCCTCTTTAGGTTCTTTAGATGATTAGTGAATAATACAGTATGAGTAAATTCTGGCTAAGAGGATGATTCATAAGTATGGTTCGTGAATTACAATTTCATCGGGATTTTCAGCTACTCACACTATGAAAATGCATCAAATGCACTGAGAAACCGAATCGACAAGACCAAACTAATCTGCGGTTGCGGGTGGCGATAGAAATATTCGGTTGATTGAAAAGAATAATAGTTATTGTGAATTACGAAAAATGTTATTCAACTATGCGTTGGATTGTATAACCGAATATTTATTTCACCCATTTTGTCCAAATTGGATACAAAACAGCATTGAAACGTTATGTCTTCAGTCATGAGAGATTGTTCAACTAAGTCGGTCACCTTTTATCAAAAATAAAGCGTCAACATTAATTTTAAACAAAATTAAAAATCACGGAAAATCTGAACCGCTTTACCAATCTTGTTGACATTCAGTAACAAACAACATTGAACATATCTTCAATCATAAACAACTATTAAGCCAAACCGTTGAACGTGCACGAGGGTTTATTGAATTCTCTTATTTATATAGCGGTGAATTTTCTTAAATCAATGAAATAAAAGTAGCCGGCGTAATTTTTCGAGGAAAGCATACTTGTTTTCCTTTAGTTATTATCATGGACTTTGGACGGTCACGCCCTTCCCAGCTCCTCAGCGAAGCTCCAACGGCTGAGGTTCATGTGCTCGGACTTTCATGGCTTTTCGAGAGTCGTTCCTGGAATCGAGTAGGCAGAGCAGACTCGAAGCTAACACACAGCCGCGATTCAAAAAGCATTGCCCCTTCGATCTCTCGCTCTCTCACTTGCTTTTGCTCGGTGATTCAAGGACGCTAGACGGTTAGCGACGCAATAATCGACCGGACGCGCCGTTTCGGGGGTCTGGAAGGTTCGCCGCCACGTACCCGTCATCTTAGTTGCTCGATAGGTCTGTCTCGTCCCGCCCGGTTAATCATATTATCATTATTATATTCCTAGGAACGTTTTCATGTGGACACAGGGGCACATGGTATAGTCGCCGCTTCGATGTGCGTGTAAAGAGTCTCGTGCGCTGCGGTTCGTCAGCAAGCGGGTGGTTAAACTACTACACTGCGGCAATCCGTCTAGTAGTGGTGCCAACACATCATCTCCAAGAACCCGAGACGAGAGACTCGAGCGGCGTGTGAATGGCCGATATAAGCGGGAGACGGTTCGCCCTCCGTCCTTGCGGTAGGTCCGCGTTCGAGCCGAGCTCTTCGCACACTAGTGCACAATATGCTGAAGAATTTTGAGGATAGATCTTCGGGTCTATGAGACACTGCACTGAATTAAAAATTCAGTTGATTTAACTATATGCGTTTTGTTGATTGGAGATACTGTCAAGTAAAAAAACGTTTGTTTCAATTGAATGAATTTTGGATTAATCAACAAAACGAACGATTTTGCCTCCCAGACCCGGATTGATTACCGCACTTAGTTGAAACAATGGATATGAATTGAGTTAACTTGAATAACGGCTGGTTAATTCGAATAAAAGTTTGTTTTGGTCGAATCAAACGAGCAGTTCGGTCTGTTTATTCGATTTGACAAAATATTTTGTTATACTGGATCTAAAAATACTTTTGGATATGTTTGTGATTTGATTGAATCATGAAATATTTCTGACGAAATATCTCATGCAATTGAAGTAAATCATTTCGCACATACATGTGTATGTGGGTTTGGATGAAAGAAATTCTATGTTTAAGTAAGCGAAAACGTTGTTGGTAAGAACTCATGTGTCCACAATATATTTAATTCTTTCAAAGGGCTCTGTATTTAGAAACAAACATATATCGAATTATATTGACCAATTTTTTTGTTGCATATGAAGTAGGTACGATGATAAACGTTATACGATTTGCCGTCATTTATCGAAATGATTCGTTTATTTGATTTGAACTTCAATTTCGTAAAGACAACCAAATGCACTTTCTCGAAAGTGCCCAGTTCTGCGAATCATTCTTCCATTATTATTATACTACTTAGATATTCGTGATCAGCAAGCATTTATCGTAATTCCTAAATACAATTTATGGAATAGGATTTATTTTTGAAAAATTTATTCAATAAACCTTACCATTGGTCATAGTAGACTGCTACCAGTAATTTATAGATGAACGAGCGGTACAGTCCGCCCAAACGTGAGATTCAGAGCGAATTTTAAACACTTCTCCATGCGTTAAAAAGTTCGGAAAAATCAAGCATATGGAAGGTGCTGAAAAAATTAATTTGGTATAATAATAATTCCAAGATGTTTTTAATAAAGTGATGAAAAAATTTTTGTTTAATAATTTATACATCAGCCTAACTTTATTTCAAATTAAAATCAATCTCGCATGAGCGATTTGTAAAAAATTAGCTACAGAGCTCCCCTTCCACCAAAACGTATTTCTGCATATTTTCAACCTTTCCATCAACAGCGGAGAATTTTGTAAATTTAGGACACCCTAATATATTCGTGGAACTGTTTCCATAGATAAAATTGGATTTATTAGAATTATCTTTAAGAGTATTTCCTCAAATGCATTGAATGATATAATTGAAAACAACGACTAAAGATCCAATGTATTCGAGTCAATGAAAACAGTACGATAGATACAGTAAATACAGTCTGCAGTAGGAAAAAATTCATTCACTTAGTCGCAAAAAAATAAATTGGCTATATAATGAATTTTCATGAATTTTCGGTGATTTCATTAAATATTTTTGAATGAGTTCATGAGTTTTCGTGAACATTTTTTTTCCGAGTCCTTTATACTAGGTCACTCAAAATGGTGCCATACATCGAGAAAAGTTGGTTAGAAAAATCTTCCGTCTGTAGGTGCTCTCTGTCTATAAGACCAGTTCAATAAGGTAAATATTTTTTCATTTTGTTGCTCATCGAGATTCTTGGACTTCGATGCAGAAGAAAAGTTTTCGCCAAACGCAATGTCTGTAAACAAATATTCAGCGCTGCCTCTTGACACTTTAAATTCGGAAAAACAAAGAAAAATGACACAATTCGCAATTTTCGAAAATCTCGTAGCGTGAAATCGCATATTTTCAGAATTAAATTTGCAATACATGAATTTCCATAAAATAACAAAAAATCAAATTGAATCTTCTTTTGGGTTCAGAAAAATATTTATTTTCTATTGGACAATGAACACGAAATACGGTTTATCGCTACGAGCTTTTTGAAAATTGCGTAACGTGGCTTTTCTTACCGTTCAGCCGAGTGTCAAGAGGCAGTGCTAAATATTTGCTTAGAGACATCGCTTCTGACGAAAACATCAAATGTCAAGAATTTTAGAATGTCAGACTAGATATAATTTTTTTACTTGGGCAGTTTTGGCATAATTTATTATGTGGTTCAGTTTTTTCAAAATTTGAAGTTCTATCAAAAACGCTGTAAAGTAAAGCCTTGAAAATAGCTTCCTCAGTATTTATGTTTTTTTTTTTCACGACGCTTCCTCTATGAGGAGCCTTCGTAACGTACTTCCTTATAGAGGTAGCTTTATAAGAAAAACCAAATTATTTGTTATATTGGGATACAGTTAGTACGTGGGCAAACAAGTTGGAAGGTTCTCCTCGAGTTGATTCATAGATTGCTGCTTGAGCATATCGTCTCGTCAGGTCTTGATCTACATGGTCTCTGGTGACGACACGCACGCGTGACGCTAATGAACAAGTATACGTGGACATTGATGCGGCGGACTTTCGCCGTCGTAAACTGACTCTCGTCTAGAGGACGTGGTTTGAAGAGAATCACCCTGCCAATATCCACCAACGGTTGCGTCTCACCTCGAATAACTTAAAAAAAAAAAGATGGTAAGGGTGAGAGACGGATAGCGTGTGAATGGTAGAATGAGACGTGCGAGAGAACTGGTCCGAAGCAAACGTTTGTTCGTTGCGGTAGGTCGCATACGTCTTTCTCTGTCTTGGTTGTGAGTCCTTGTTTTCGCACGTCAGTGGAGGTTCAAGGACAGCAGACGGTCCTTTCGACAGCATTAATCATCGGGTTCCAGCGAGTGATCTCATAACGGACCAATCAACGAGTCTCACCTTACCAAACCATGTCAATCAAAATGATTAGTTCAATTGCTTTCATTAAAAACGTTTTAGCCTGAATGACAATTTTCATGCAGTGCTCTGTTGACTTTCGATGAATACTAGCGTTGTTTGACATTAGGGATGTGAATGACCGACGTGTGAAACTATCTCAACGGAAAAGAGAATGCCTGCAACGCAGAGGGACTTCGTTCGTTTTGTCGTTGCGGTAGGTCTGGATCTTCGTAAGGTAATGCGATGCCACCTCCGTTGGCTGTGGTCGACGTCGTCACAGTCTTCTTAGTCTCAGTTTCTCAGTCTTGTGGACAAAGAACGATCGAATGCATCATTTCTTTGATACAGTCGGGATCAAATTACCTACGGTCTACGTATTTGTCATTCAGAATCTTCACACCTGCTTTTTAATACCACTAGTTGAGCCAATATCGAACACAAGCTGGAGAGACGAGGCGAAGAAGATGAGGAGGTTCTTTGTTTCGAGACGCGAACGCCCCATGAGAACCACGTGTCTGGTTTCCCGCCAAGCAATAAACCGTGCGATTCTCGAAGAAGAGGGAGGTAGAAGGTTTGAAAAGGGGAACGAGTTCGTTTCGAAGCTTATTTGACCGCAAGAAACCTCCCGGTACTTTCTACTACGCCATAGGACGCTCCTACGTGCATCTTCACGCAGAGAAACACATGTAGTGGGGGTAACGAAATTCGTGTTCCAGGTCTCTTTTTCAGCAGTTTGTCCTCACTTCGATCGACTTCTCGAGCGAAGGGGGAGCGTTTTTTGTATGGTGGGGACAGGACAGACGCTCTACAGACAAACGCCTGGCGAGACCTGGGGAATGGGTTCAAATACCTCGCCGTCTCGGGCGTCCTCTTCTTTCCTCCTGCTTTCTATCCATCCTCCTTTCTCTCGTAGCTTAGACTACCAAACGCAAAGTCGAGGAATTTTCTTCATTTTACCGAGCTTCTGCCAGAGAATGAAAAACCAAAGGAGAGACACAGACCGACAATATGTGTCTGTGAGTGCGATTGCCGACAGTCGATTATTGGAAAAGGTCGGGGCAAGAAAAGATTTCCAGAACGAATAACAAATTACTCCCTTCCCTCCATTTACTACTTCTTAGGATGTAATCAGAAGAAAGCATGTTTGGTGCCACCGAAAACACTCGAATTGGACGGTATACGCTTTTACTAAATGATTATTTTGTTCGGTTGGAATGCGAGGATGTACTCATCGTAAATAGATGGCTTAGGTTGCGGTATGGGTGGGCAGGTATATCCAGTTGGTGGTGTACGTGGTGGAAACGAAGCATCGTCGTCCGGGGTCGATAACAGGATGTTGACCGGATCTTCCGCGGGCTTCCATCACATCGTGTGGCGAAAGTGGACGATCATCGTTAACCAGAACCACTTTAGGGCGTTCACGTACCATCCCCTTTGACGCTCGTTTCTTGTCCACGCCTACACCCAACTCTATCTTTCGTCAAGAGGGAAAGAGAGATGGAAAGAAGGAGTCCAGTTAAGTCGGATTTAATCTGCCAGCTTGGCCTCAGCTTTAGATGGACGCGCGCGAAGCTGTAAACGCAAAGAGGTATCCATATTTGTACTCCCAGGCTGGATACCCTTCTCCCGTTTCTTCGCAGCTTTTGTTCGCGCCGACGTCTGAGCCCAGACCGGACTAAATCGAAATAATGAAAAAAAAGCAAAGAAGGAGTTTGGGTTAAAAGAAGATGAGAATAGTGGGAGGCGAAGTGAAAAGAGAATATGTGCTTTGGCGTCTTCTTACGCATGGTGAACAGCAGGTGGGGGACTGCGAAGAAGAGGAAAAAGAGGTAGAAGAAGACATCAGCAGCTTGCACGAGAGTGAATGCACGAAGAGTATAAGCTGATGCTTCCGGTGCTTGCCCTGCTGAAGCAGATTGTATAAAAAGTTTTAACGCCTTCAGAGTCTCATTAGATACACTGGCTTGAATACCAGTACTTTACAAGTAGTTAGTGAAGAAGTGGTGAGTGCATCGCCGGTAGCTCTATACCAATAGCAATGGCGACACAAATAACCCCCATACACACACACAAAAATGTGACCTTTAAATTTTTGGTAGTCTTTTTTTTCATGATTCGATTCACTATACGGAAACAAATGACAAGGCCAAATTTGACATTTCTTGCTCATCATTCCCAAGGGTAATCGCCTACTTGAGTTTAAAGCAGACACCTTTAACTTTAAATTTTTAAGTCTTACTTGGAAAGTCTTTAAAAAAATGTATGTTTACATTCGAAAACGTCTTTAAGATCAAAGAGCTTCAAAGCTATAAGAAAAACTTTTTTTATGCTTACCCCAGGTGTTTAATAAATATTTTTTTGGTAAAAGGTTTAGAAAATATGCCTAAGAATTTTGACGCGTGTTCTCCAGAACTCAATTCATCATTTTTCGAACTTCAAATGATCAAAATATTTAGGAAATCTTATTCGCAATCAAATAACTCAAAACTTCTACTAACGAATTAACTATATTTACCATACTTATGTGCATACACATAAGTGTAGAACGAACATAATAAAATACTTAAAGTATGAACTATATGTATCCTATTATAAATTTTTCGTTCAAAAAAGAATTTCCGAAAGTTCGCCTAAAAATACCTAATTTCAAACTTGTGCTCTTCAAAATTCGATCCCTGACATCAGAAAAAAAAAATTTATAATGGAAAATTTATACTCTATGTATTTTATTATGGATTACTTATTTTGATTGAATATTTCAGATTTAAAAATCTGAAAAAATTAGGAGAAAGCACTTGCAAGTGGTACTAAAATGTGTCCAATTATGGGACTAATCAAAAAGGTTTGAAAAAAATGTGGCTGAATTGACGAAGAATCCTTCATCTATAAAAGCCGACAGATGTACTGAATATATTTTGACGCGTATTCTACAATATTCGTGACATACTTTCATAGACAATTTGTATGAGATTGTTTCTTGAAGAAAAAGAAAAGCGAGACAAATAATCTTCAAAATATATGTCTTACACATCCAGAATGATAATCAATTTTTCGGATACGATTATCTTCCGTGTGAAATAACATTTTTTTCCCTGTTCCGTCGTTTTATTTGTGCCAGAAGAGAGAAGACGCCACGGCATCTCAAGACACAGTCAGCTTCCCGCCAACGTGCGCACGCATCTCAGCTTTGCGTCATTCTGAACCCGCATGTTTTGTACTGTTGTCCTTCTGCCTTTGTCTCTCTTTCCGTCTTTCTCTCATCTCTATCATACTTTTTAACAGCGACTCGCGCTCACCTTGTCAAATAGGGCAATAAACTGCTGCATCTTTGCAGACATCATGTGCGAGTGAAGGCATAACAGAACACACGCGGGTCTACGGCCTGACGCACCCGAAGACCTTGGTTCTCCCCGTCATCACTGGTCTATATGTGCTCCTTGTTCCAAGTATACCCTATGCGTGACTGCTTCATTGTGTGTGTCTGAGTGTTAGTGTGTTTGCTGATCCGCCTTTCTGGCAGCGTTTATCCTTATCATTTCCTTTCCTTCCCTCGTGTCAATCTACCAGCAGCAGGAGACTCTTCTCTTCACTAAAGAAAGCGAAAGGGCATTGAACAAATTAAGCTGACGTTGACGTATCGAATGCGAGCGGTCACTCAACGTTCCTCTCTAATCTTGCTCCCCCTATTTTCGACTCTGGTTTCGCCTGCCAAAACTCCATTTGCCAAGTATTGGTTTAGAATTCGACTGTTTGCTAGAAATCTGGAGCCATTTTATGCAATAACGCGTTGTGCTGAGTATGTATGAAACCAATATCGAGATCGACATAGAAAAAAATGCCTGCCTAGAACAACCAAGTGCTTAGTTATATAGATGCTGGCCGATTGATGGTTTAGATCAACCGACTTATTGATTAAGCCAATTATGAAATGATTAGATCAACCAAGTTATTGGTTACGACAATTAAGTTATTAGTTAGACCAACCAAGTTGTTGGTTAGGCCAATCATGTTATTGGTTGGAACAACCACATTATTGGCTGGAACAACGAAATAACTGGTTAGACCAACCAAGTTATTGGTTCGACCCATCAAGTTATTGATTGGTCTTATCAAGTAATCAGTTAGACCAACTAAGTTATTAGTTAAGCAATCAAGTTATTACGTAGACTAAGCAAGTTACTAGTTAGATGAGACAAGTTGTTGGTTAGGCCCACCAAGTTATTGACTAGACCGGACGAGTTATTGGTTAGTCCAGACAAGTTATTGGGTAGAATAGACAAGTTATTGGTTAGACCAGACCAGTTATTGGTTAGACTAGAAAAGATATTGGTTAGACCAGAGAATTTGGTGGTTAAACCAGACAAGTTATTGGTTAGGCTGAACAAGTTATTGGTTAGGCTAAACAAGTTATTGGTTAGGCTGAACTTAATGGTTAGCCCAGACAAGTTGTGAAACAATCAATAAATTGGTTGGCATAAGTAGCACTTCGATTGTTCTAACCACTTCATCGGCTGGCGCTTAGTTAACCAAGAGCTCGGTTGTTCTAACTGACTTTATCTTCCAGCAAGAGCATATACCTACACCCGCATTGGTAATTCGGGCCAAAATCATCCGGGTATAGGCCAACGACCTCGATGAACGCATGCCCTGATACAGCTTCGTAATATATTGAGAAGCAGAAGTAGAAATTCTCCATAGGACTATGTCATGCATTTTTGTATAATTTTTCTTTGTCTCGCATTAGGAATCCAGTTTGCTGGTAGAATTTCAGCGAGCTCCGGTGGTACACTCAGTGCTGGTCAACGTACGAACCCCTGCAGGGTTTTCGCTGTGGTGTTGGTCTCAAGAGCACACCAGAGGCCTCGAAGTTGGCAAGGGAGGAAAGGCCAGAAGCTAGAAGAAAAAAAAACGTCAATGAGGGAAAGAGGCAGAAGAGCTGAGGAGCATTATAACGAGCTCACGATGTCGCGCACGTATTGGTCTTCCACCCCTTTTTCCTTCGGAAAGTCGAAACCTGATCTCTATCTTTTATTTTTTATTCCTCACTCTGGGTCCTTCGCCTGCGGTACTGGCACCCCCAGCCGGCCCTCCCCTCCGTAAACCCTTTCTTTGGTCTACGTCCTAGACCTCAGCCTCCCTTTCGTCATACCTCCTTTTTTCTTGTGTCTCTTTTCTCCTAATACTTTTTTTTCACTCTGCACTCTTGCGTCTGCGGTGAAAGCGCAGGAGGGGGCTTTTAAGACTTTGCTTCTTTTTCTCGCTGACTTCATCCTCACCTCTGCATCGCAGGTTTGAGCAACCGCCGCTACCATTGCCACGTAACTTCACCGCGTGGTGACGAAAAATTTAAGTTGGGTCTCGCGTACCGACCATCCATCTCTTGTGGCGGGCTTGGCGCCGAGACCGAGCTAACGCTAGCGGCAGCCGCAACGTCCGCAAAGATTCAACGCCCCCTTAAGCCCGGTGGCGCTCGAGTGGCTACCGCAACGTCGACGAGGAGGTTTTCAAAGTTGACGCGGAGATGGAAGGGGCTTAGAGCCGCTAACGACTCACCGAGTAGTCGCAGGAATAACGATATACCTTAAAAATCGTAAACTCTGGCCCCTGAAGACGTTCGGTAAGGTGTTTTTTCTATTTTCTTTTTGCGATAGTATTTTCTGCGGAAATATTTTGTGAACTTGAAGGTTATCCCTCGTACGACGACGTATGCAGGACAGAGACGAGTTAGGACGACGCTATTTTCGTGTCGTTGGAAAATTTATTGTCGCGTACGCGTCGTAAATCTTGGGTTCCTCTCATCCCCTTCAGGATCGGGGGGCAGAGCCAAAGGGATATAAATAGAGGGAGACGGATGACCCGACGAAGTACCGCGACAGAGAGAAATAGAACGTGTGAGAGCGGGAGATGGACGAGAGAGCGTCACATTTTATTCCATCCCCGGTACGCGCATCGAAATCCATTGAAACCGAGGGGCACGCGAACGTAAATAGATAATAGAATACTCTCATGGTTTCACACTATGAATTCGAAATTCGCTGCGGATGTGTATACGTATGGATCTGTAGGAATTGCAGTATAAGGAAAATATCCAGTAGGAACGGATGTCCCACAAAATTCTATCACAGAACTCGTTCTTCACCAGCACAGAAGTAGAATAATAAACAGGCTATAGGAAAAGTTGTGAATCAACCTTATATTTTTGCAATAATCAATAGACATGTATATTCCCGATAGTTTGTAGCTTAAGTACCAAGCAACGAAACTTTTAATTAAAATAATTCTTTGGGAATTTTACATTTTATATAAATATTCTGCATCTTGATGATCGATATGAATATTAAGAATTCAATGATCAATTGGAATAGTTTTTGTTTTTCATTTGGGTATAGCTCAGTATGTTCATAGGTTTTCACTGTCCCTTTCTATTTATTTCTCATTTCAATCCTGGAGTTCCCTCTGCAGTGGTACCCGTAGACACTTTTTTATGTATCATTATATCGCATATTTGCAAGAGTGCACAGCTGGACCGCGGAAAACCTGGTCACTAGAGGAAGCTTAATTTTTTTGCTGAATGTAGACTGCAAACATACATCAGAAATTCCGAAAACCTGTCTCCCGTTCGGCAGTTGGAGCACAGGCTAATTCACAGTTAAGAGGTCGCCGATCCAAGTTATGGCCGCAATTAGTTGTATTTTTTTCCCTGCCGAATGATAATTTTTTGTCAAATCTATCCTTTAAGAGTTACAGCAGAGGTTTCATCTGACAATATCGAAATTGTTTATGATAACCGGTTTTTTGATAAACTAGATCCAGCCTTTTCAATTTATAGCGTAGAAGTTATTGAGCCTAAAAACAAAATTGCAGATAACTTGTTAATAACTAAGTTGACCGAGCTCAAATATGGTGTACCTGACCGGGTAAGAAGTATATATAGCAAGACTGGACACACTCAATCAGTTGTCTGTAATGTCCAAGTGGTTAGTTGTGATCGCCAATTGGTTGGTTGTGACTCCTATCTGGTTAGTTGATGCACCCGACAGTTGGTTCTCACAACCAATTTTGTTGCTTGGAGTGTACCTTACCAGGCGATTGGGTATGGGAACCAGTTACTTCTTCCTGTGTAGATCCCGCTGAACTATGACTTAACCAGTACTTAAACGTACTGAAATTAACAAGCCAGTTAAGTCGAGAGACAACGTTGCAAGTGACATTACCCGTTAAACCTACTGAAATATGGTTGCGCATAATCGGTCGAAATGTCAAGATCGAGGGAATAGCAAAAATTGGATACAATCTGGTCATTCTAATCAGGCAACAGATTCTGATACCTAATCCGGCCTGAGACGCACTAAAATGAATGATCTAGAAATTGCAACAGACCACGTCATGGGAGATATCACCTGCAAAACCCACTGATACAATGCAGAACTCCCCGAATTATGGCGTGCCTAATCAGTTGGGATACAAAGATCGCGGAAACGGTCCGAACAAACGAAACAGAGGCGGTCCGAACGGTCCGCCTCCGTCGCCGTGTCAAGAATCGAGGGATTTTTTTTTTTTTTTTTTGTTATTCCTCAGTACGCCACTTGGCTCTTACTATCCTCTCCATTCTTGTTCCCCATTTTATTCCTCGAGCTCCCTGCGCAGAGTGTTGGCCGCAACCACTGTTCCTAATGTACTGCTATATTGCATTCGCACAAGGGGACATGGAGACTACGGGAAACCTGGCCAGTACAAGCGGTTTTATTTTCACGGAGTTTCTACTATATGAGAATACATCAGAAACTCAGAAAAACTGCCTCCCGCTTACCAGATGACACGCAAACCAGTGTGCGGTTAGGTAGTTTTACTCATCCAAGTTATGGCCGCAAAAAATGCTGCTTAACTCTGGAGAACACCGAAGTCACATACCGACCGCGCATTCATTGCTGTCTGTTTGACGTGAACTCTCTATTTTGTTACTTATCTCAATAAATCTAAGCAATACTCACTGAGTACCTTTTTTCAAACTTACCCGCTGCAGGTGGATTTAACGCTCAACTCAGCCAGAATCACAGTTTTGCATCATATCATACGATTAAAAAATTTTTTTGGGGCAGAATCCTAAACTTTTCTCTCCGTCTGGCCCCCCACATCAGTCGAGACATAAAGATCGTGGAAACAGCCAGAATCGGACAAAATCTAGCGTACCTGATTAGGAGGATGATATTGATACCCAATGCGGCCCAGAAATTATTGAAATTGACTTTCTGAGCCGTGCATCATGGTACCCATTGCGGACAATGGTCATTGCGATATGCAGTGACCATATCGGGTTCATTAAAATATGATGACCCTAATCAGACTTTGTATTGAAATTTGGTCAAATGTTTACAATAAGGAAACCTTTTTTTTGGAGTTCACTGGCGAAAAAATAAAATTTTGGTAGCTGAATCTCGGTGGAATCGATCACATACGTCTGAAAATTTTTTCCTAAACCATTTTTCTCGACGTCTTAGACGATTTTGAGTGCCTTGACTCGGAAAACTGGAAATAAATGTTTGCATGGGAACAATGCTTCCTCTATGAGGGAGAAATAAAAAAAATTAGGTAATCAAGGCAAAAAAAATGGGCATAAAAAATATATCAACTTTTTTCCCGCTGTACCCAGCTCTGTGAAGACGGCGGTGCGTGTGCGTGTTCGAAGGGGAAGCCGCAAGTGGTACGTAGACACTTTTCAAGGCCCCTCCGTGTGGTTATCTTACGAATGCCTCTGTATAATGGTGGGGATATAATGTCGGTTTGTCAACCTACAGCGAGTTGTGGCGTCGAGGGGGATGAGTTAGATGAGGACTCGGAGTCAGAGTGGTTGCGGTACGCGAGCAAGCTAGCAAGGAAAGAGAGGGTGAAGAGCGACAGACGTGCTCTGGTATAGCAGAGGGTTGAAAAGCCGCGGGCTCTGCTGGCGTGTGCACGACGGAAACGTGCCTGGACTCCATTACGGGCTTTACCATTGCTGCTGCTGCTGCTTGCTGGAGCCACTCTTTTCTACCGATAAAAATGGAAAACTATCCCCTCGGTCGTATCGGTAACTGCTTGGAGCACCGGCGAGTTAAAGTCTGCGGTTCCCTGAACCTGCCATCCCCTTACCTTTTTATGAAATATATAGTATCCTAGTGAACACGACCTGCTATCTCAATATCTTTTTCTCTCATCTCCGGCTATTTCTTTCTTAACAAAATGTTATTTACACTTGTACCGAGAGATATGTAAAGATATGATTTCGGGATTCTGGGCACACTCTTGAAAATAATTGCAAATTTTCTATGATGAGTGATGCAAAATTCACAAGACTGGTGGTAAAATGAGGAATAGAAGAGTGAAGTTGTATATGGGGCATTCCACGTCAAATCAGCAGGCCATGACCCTCACCCTCATCGATTTTGATCATTTTTTAATATGATGATAGTATTACCGATCCATAAAGGCCTCTGAATTTTTTTCAGATTTTTTTACCGCCAGTAATATTTTTAAATCCTTGGAAAAACCAATTTAAGAAACGCCGTTTTTTTTTAATCCGAAAAAATTCACTCTGATTCTATGATTTAAAATATGATTTTCGAGCGCCATGCGATAACGTGATCTCAATATTTACTATTTTTTCTACTTTTTTTAATTTTGCAATTTGATTTTTAATTACTTAAATCAGGATAACTTTCTTAAAAATCAATGGATCTCAATTTCTCTGAAGATTGTAGAATTACCCGAATGCCCGAAAACAATTTTTTTTTAAATTCCTTCAGATTTTTAAAAACGGCGTTTTTGAAATTGGTTTTTCCGAGGATTTGAAAATGTGACTGGTGGTAAAAAAATCTGAAAAAAATTCCGTAGCCTTCATGGGTCGGTTATATCATATTTAAAAATGACCAAAATCGATGAGGCTGAGAGTCATAGCCTGCTGGTTTGACGTAGAATGCCCCATATGTAAAGATAACGTTTTGGAATTTTTGTGAAAATTACACAATGTATCCAATAATTCCGTTAAATCATGAAAAAATCTGTTAAATGAAAATCACATTTTTTATGTCAGTTAACGGATTTCGCAATTCATATATGAAGCATTCTCGGTCGATTTAGCCACTTTTTTTTTTACCCTGTTCGATCTGCTCCATAATTGGTAATATCAAAGTACCAGTAATGGGCACTCTATGTGAATTTTTTCAGATTTTTGCAAACAATACTTCATAAAATGGCGTTCTCTTCAAATGCAAATATCTCTACAACTTGGAGTTACTTGGAGCAAAAAAATCATCAGAATAGCAGGGATCAAGGTTCTGCATTACAAATACATTTTTTTTATACCAGAATATCGCTTTGTGCAGCTCGAGCGATTTTTGTTATGATAGACCGCAATATCGACTCGAACACCAATGTAACTTTTAACTTGCACGCTTGAGGTTCTGTATTAGGGACCTGAAAAATACGCCTTTAATCTTGCAAGCGAAAAGATCCACGAAATAGCTAGCAACGAAAATATAGTTATGAATAATTATATTATAATCAGAAACTGCCTTCTTCCGCACTCACTCCAATGGACGATATACAGGAGCTAGTCGCAGGCACGCTAAGTCGTTTGTAAAAAAAAACATCTCGATTTGTTAAATATCTACCAAGATGCTTGACTTGGTTAACAGGATTCGGCTGAATATTTTTGCAAGATATTTGCTTTTGAAAAAGCCCTTTCAGTGACGAATTTTTTGTCTCCAGTAATTTTTGTTTCATCAGATGGTTACACTCTTGATACTTGGCGTACAATTTTCATTTTTTATTTTTTTAAATTTTTTGGTGAATAAAAAAAATTTTCTGCAACTCGTATGGAAATGACCTACTTTACGCGAACTCCCGAAACGAACACGTTCTCGACAATGACGGAGGTTGTGTATTTATTCACGACTATGCACAAAATCCGCAGTAATTAAATCATTTGAACGGTCATGTGCCTAATAGAACAATTATGCAGTGGAGATGTGTCTTCATTATTTTCAAGTTTTCTTTGTGGTAATTATTTTCAAGCAAACGTGAAAATAATTACATAATTGTATTAGGCGCAGAATGCTTCATATTACGACAAATGTTGTGTTCCAGCTTACTCACAATAATTCAACGAACTCGTCAACAATTATGCAGGAGAGATGTCATTATTGTCGAACGAAGTTTCAAAATAATTACATAGTTGTGTCAGTCGTAGGATGGTTGATATTACGACACATGTTGTGGCTTAACTTACTTAAAATAATTTACCGAAGCCGTTTTCATTGTCATCGCGCATGCCATAAAAAAGTTTGTATGATGAAGTTGAAGTTATATTACGTCTGGAAGATTATACTATGTGCAATAAGAACATTTAAAAAAAGACCGAAAAAATCTGTAAACATCGTTTACGGCTTGAGTTTCTTGAAAAAAATTTCCAACATTTCTTTGTACATTAATGTTGAAAATAATCACTTGAAAATTGTAAAAGTAAAGTAAAACGCTTATGTTGGGAAAGATATTGAATAATGCTCATAACGGAGTGGGAAAGAAGCACTGTGAGTGGATTCTCAAAAGCTTTCTCGTCACCCTTTTCGCCTTACATAGATCGTTTCATTTCCCGGAACAACTGCTTCTGCTTCTCCTTCTTCCTTTCCTTTTTTTCTCGAAGATCGGCAGCTTGGACGCTGTCTCTCGAAAATTTTAATTGGAAAAACTATTTTTTTTTTTTTTTCAATTCGAAGCATTAGTCAATTGATTGAGAGCTGATGCTCAACCACTCGATTTTCACCCGTTATCGGTCAAGCATCTTCCTCATCAAGAAAAATCAGTTTTCTCCAACGCTTGAGCCATTTTTGTAGCAAAGTGTGAATTATGATAAAGTGTGTTTTTAAACTCTTGCACTCAAATAAAGCCATTTCGTCTTGAGACTCTGATCGAAAAACCTTTATTTGAATGCATTATCATAAGTCAAATTTGTTCACTACTTTTTTTAAGAAAATGTGAGAATGTCTTTTGAAAATTAGGTGTTTTGCCAATGTTGAAAATAAACTACAATAGAATTTATAGGGTTAGATAATTATGTATATTGTTTCCGAAGTAATATTTCTTCTACTTGAATTTTTTTGTTAATTAAGGGTTGACGAAAACTATATATAGCTACAAAAATGGACTACATGATATCATTTTCCCGACCAATGCGATAACAGAATTTCTTTATTCCGCACTGTATAAGCATGACTGGTCAAATGGCGATCGACTGAATGGTAACACCACACAAGGCAATTTTTCTTTCGATTAAACTTTTATTTATTTATTTACGGCCAACATGGTTCTTTAAAATAGTTATACGCACAAAAACATCGATTTTTTTTGCTTCCTCATAGAGAAAACTTTTTTTTGACGAAAAATCTTATTTTCGGGGTTTTCATGTCAGGACAATTAAAAGAGTTCAGAGAATTGAGAAAAGCAGTTTCGAAAAAAATGATCGTATGTATGTGTGTATGGGTGTGTATGTCCCACGGCTTTGAAATTTTGATTACCTATAACTCAAGAACCCTTCAACCGATTTAGCTTAAATCCTACTCGCAAGTGAAGCAGTAGCCCGGCTTTTATTTAACTTTTGATTTTTTTTCGAAATGTATGCAGAACTTCTTATTCGATAGCTTTTTGGATTTTTTCACAAAAGGACATGCGCGTTCTGGTTTTCGTAAAATTGGCTATATTTTGCTAAATAATTCTTTATACGTGCAAGTACTCTTAATATTGTTCGGTATTGTTTGACCAAAATCGGGGAAACGGTTCGGAATTGATTGATTTTCGAAAATTTAAGAAAATTCACGCTGCTGGCCTAACTTTGGAAAAATATGAGAGAACGCACTCAAATCTTATGCATAAGATCGGTACTATTTAGCGATGACCAGTACGTAGTTTCGTCATAATCGGAGATGTGGTTCTTGCTTCTTAAAATTTGTACGTTTAGGAACAATAATGTTAATTTAACTTCATCAAAACATAAGACAACGAACTCCAATTTTATTCATGAACTCAAGACTATTTAAAAATGATAGGTGCACAGTTCGGTCATAATCAGTGATGTGGCTTAAATTGTTGAGAATTTAAATTTTATAAAAAGCATGCAAAGTAAAATCTTGCACATTGGTTCTCCATTATATTTCGCTTTTTGCAAAGCTCCCTCTATGATGAAGTATGTTAATCAATTTCCGCGTCCTCATAAAGGAAGCGTTGCAACAAGCGAGAAATAATGTGCAAGGTTGTACTTTGCATCGTTGCTGTCGGCCATGTTACGTTAGTTATAGCAAAATGTAAATTTATGAAAATGTTCAAAATACTACAAATTCGGACTTTACCGATCATCACAAAATATGATACAAAACATTCCAATTGGTTCTGCGATATTTTAAGTGACTCAGCACCAAACGTACACTTTTCGAAAATTTCAAAATCCCATAAGAACCAAATCTACTTACAGATTAATTCCAATTTCAATATAGAAAATATTTCAGCACGCACGCACGCACGCAGGCACACATAGACACACCGATACGTACGTACATTATTTCTAAACCATTTTTCTCTGTGTTTTGAGGTCATTCTGAGTATCCAATCATAAACATCTAAAGAAAAGGATGTCCATAAAATCAAAACTTGCTCTATGAGCAAGCAAAAAAGCTGCGAACTGGAACTTTGCAAATGGCTTCCTAATTAATGTTGATTTCATTTACAAACCTTCATCCATGACGAAGCCGAAATCGATGAACATACTTCCTGACAAAGATAGCTTTGTACAAAAAGAACGGAAATAATGGGAAAGCAATTCGCAAACTTCTACCATGCAGCTGTTTTGAAATTCTGCTGTTTTTTTTTTCAGAAAAACCATGTCTAACATTCATCTCAAAATCTACGTTCGAAATAATGACTTGGAAATGGTCGAAGTAAAGTGAGTCACTCAGAGAAAATAATGCTCATAACGAAGTGAGAAAGAAGTACTAAGAGTGGGTTTCACATGATCATAAACGTTCTCATGTACCGCCTATTAATTCTCTGTGTATTCTTTAAAGCTTTCTCGTCGCACTTTTCGCCTCACGTAGGTCGTTTCACTTCCGGGTATAAGTGCTTCTTCGTCTTTTTTTTCTACCCGAGGATCAGCAGCTTGGGCGACCACGTACGTGAATGTATCTCTTTCTCTCCCTCTGTTGAAGTGGATAACCCCGTGGCCGCACGGCCAATAACACTTGGATGATCGATAACCGACCGCTTTTAAGAGGCGTATTAATTACCACGTCTCGAACGTGATTCCTCTAATTATCAGGTCGCACCGCGACAGCTGATTAATCGCACGCCTGGCACACGTAGAATATAGTATTTCAGTTGGCGTTCGCGATGGAGCTGACCGAAATAAAAAAGATCGATACCTCTCGGCGTGGGTATTCTCTTTTACCTTCTTATTTCATTCCAATGAGCCGAGTGATTATTTTTCACTCGCGAATACCGTTCATTATCATTATTGATATTTTTTTTTTTTTAGTGGTTAATAATTTCATTTTTATCCTTCTTACTTTGGGCTTGTTACAGAAAAATCACCAGGAGGAATCAATATAAGGGAGAGTGAGTGACTAAGAGCCATCCAATAGAGGGATCGGCTTATTGCAATGACAGTTTAAGGCCCAAAGTAGAACTTGACACATTTTTTTCACATTATCCTTAATTGTTCATAACGCCTTTGCCATGACAAATTATGTCCGTTTTTGTTGGCGTTCAGACCGAAAAAGTTATATCAGAACTTCAAAATAACGAGGAATCAATGTAAAAAGTTTTACTTTGCATCGTCGTTGAAAATAATTGCAGAATCTGGATCTTGAATTGGTCATGAAGTTCGAATATGATTGTCTGAGAAATCGAGAATTGCAAGATATCAGAAAATCCTGTTGATTTTAATGTCTGCTAAATGTTAGATTAATGAGACGCGGCCTCCTAAGTAAAAGTAATTAAGAAAGATTTCTTTAAAGAAAGTTTGAAAGAAAATCTTCTATGGTCATATTTGATCCGTATTAAGTACATAATAAGCACTATGATTCTGCAATTTCGTAAAAACATACAGTGCCCCAGAATCTGTTGCCGAGGAGGGCATTTTGTTTCGAGTGTAGGAGTTTTTATTTCAGGCCTTTATGACAAACTTATGATTTTAAATAGGTAAACGAGTATTTGTTTGAACAAAACAGCATATTGGAATTCTGTTTATTTGAAAGAATGTATTTAAGAAAAGAAAAGATTTATTCAATCTCAAATATGCTCATTACCAGCATTTTGACTATTTACAACTGAATGATTTCATTCGTAGTGTCTAGCTAATTTCGTGTCTAATAATTTATTAAGGTACCAAATAAGGGTATTTGGTACCTTAATAAATTATTAGACACGAAATTTAAATATTAGGGATATTTAAATTCAATACTTAAGTTAAATATTGCTTCAAATGAAATTTTTATCATAGTTGAATCAAGATATACGTATTCAAATAAGACTATATAACGTGAACGGGCCAGTGGATGGACGAGGACCAGTGAATGGACACTGTCCATAAGAGCATGTGCCTAAAAAGCGACCAATCACTGGATTGTTTCGTTGGCTTAACTGTCGATTTACTGGTCGGCTTACCTTACTTATTACTTACTTATTTAAATATTGTTTTGATCCAAAGATATATTCGGTTGGTAGGATACGATATGGGATGAATATTTCGTCTCTCGTTTTTCATAGGAAAATTGTATTGAAGCAAATCAACACAATATTTGGTTAAAAAGATTCAATATTTCTTACAGTGAATGAAATTTTGGTTTTATGGAACGAAAAAGATTAATGAAATATATGAGTAGTTCAAATAAATGGATTATTTGAAAGTTTCCAAATAAATAGCTTCCGTCGATTCAATTGAATATTTTCTCAGTGTAAAAATAAGATACCAATGGCCTCCCTTACAAATAAAAAAATGTATTAATTTAGAATTAATTTGTTCGAAATCTAATCAATCTTTTCTCTGGGTGTACCCTATTTATAGAAAGAACAAAAAATGCGCCTAATGTAAATGTCACTTCCGGGTTTTGTATCGACATTGGGACCCTCATTGACTGACATACCGCATTAGTTTGGTTTCCCATGATCGTATAGACTATTTGTCCATTTCGAATTTCTTTGTTACACGTGGACAACAGGACGATGGCCTCTGCGGCCTGCACGCGCGCTGCTCTTCCACCTCCTCTTGAACGACTAGTCACACAAGTACGAGAGCTCAATACACACAACGCTTTTTTTCCATCTCGTCATCGTTCTGAGTCCTGTGATGAGGAACATTGGTAAATGGTGCGCGTGGCCAGTAGTCACGTTTCCTCTTCTCGGAACGTGACTCAGAGGTCGCTCGAGGAGTTCATTCGCACCTGACACGCGACACTGAGAATTTAACAGTCTAATTTTTTAAATGCCAAATCACAGCACTCATGAAAAACAGACAATAACATTTTGAATGTTTATTTGATATTTTTGCTTCCTCATAGAGGAAGCTTTGTTTTCATAAATATGTTTACCTTGTCATCACATACGAGGTATGTAAAAACAGAGAGCATTGCAATCCAAGAAAAAATCAACTTCTAAATTTGAATGGAAATACAAGTTTTGAGTGTCTTGGAAAATCTTTGGACGGCAATGAAATTTGCTATGCGCCTTCTGCATTCAAATCCTGGTTTTGGTATTGAAATTTTATCCAAAATCTTTACTGTTTCAGATACTTTATCTAGAATGTGAAAAAAATACACTAAAAATATTTTTGTACCCGAAACTGATACAGAAGTCATTCTGCTTCGGTATGACATACAGATGGAATGACTTGAAAATAAACTATGGAGAACAAGTAATTTGGTATAAAGCAAAACCTTTATTGTGTTTTCAGTCGCTGACATAGAATGTCTGATATCATCCACTATGGACAATGTCTGTTAGTGAAGTATAGATTGTGTACTAATTGAGTAGACCTGTATGTCATCTATGTTCCACTTGAGATTAATTTTTTTAACAATTGATGATTTTATAAACCTCATGTAAATAATAGAAACAATCATAACAGAATCTTCGCTGCACTGAATCACATATTTTTTTTTTTATCTTCATTCGATGGTAATTCTATCTGTATGCATTAGATTGGAGGATAATAACTTTTATATTAGCTTGCAATCTAAAAAAAGAACTATTATCAGTGAACTTGTGCAATTTCCACTGGGAACTATAAATATTCACACTTAATGTTAGATTTACAAATTGTATAAGCAAAACAAATTCAAAGTTATTTACACTCATGAAGTTAGAGCTGTAAACACTCATACATGCATCGTATGGTATTGCACTCCTATACAGCATAAGATTCGGAACTTTTGATGTACGATCCCCGCACAGAAAAAAAAAACACTCTAGGGTGGAGTCCAGGATGGAATCCCGGATGTTGTCCAGGACTCCCGCCCAAACTGTGAAGATTCTTTCCCTGGACACCATCCGGAACTCTATCTTGGACGATCCATGGATCTCAGCTGTTCGATGGCAAAATCTATTCTGAAGTCTCGCTGGGACAATCTTACAATCTATCTTGGACGCCATCTTAGATGACCCGCAAATTTTAGTGGTTCAATCGCAGAATCCATCCTCTTGTACATTCCAAATTCTCCCCTGAACTCTCGTCGAGACGAGAATATGTTTATTCGAGACGAGACATTTCTTGTCTCGGCGGCATCACTAGATCCAGAGGCAACATCCATCCTGGTGTCCATTTTGGATGCTCACCTGGACTGTCTCACAATCCATTATATCATCTATTTTACACTGAACAATCCACCAATCTTGACTGCCATCACTAGAGGGTAAATCCTTCGGGTGTAGTCAAACTCAGGACAGCTTAATTAGCAGTCTTACGTACGCTGGAGTTTCAAGCCGCTTGCGAGAAACGCTTCGACTGCTTTCCATCTAGTCGAGGATCGTGCATCAGTGTTTCGTATGATGTAACTAGATGGCGAAAGGACGAAACGTTTCTCGCAAGTGACTTGAAGCCCTAGCAGATGTAAGACTGCGAAACTGTCCTGTGTGCAACTACATACGAGGGGTCTACCGTTGCCGAGATTGGCGGTTCATTCAGGGTAAGTTCGGCATAAAATTTAACACAGTTCTGGTGAGAATCCAAAATAAACACCACGATAGATGCCATTGAATCGCTGAGATTTCCAGATCATCTAGGGTGGATTCCAGGATGGATTGTAAAATGGTTCAGGATGGATTATAAGACAGTTTAGGGTGAAGTCCAGGATGGATTGTACGCCAGTCTCAATGAGAATCCAGAATGGAGACTACGATGGATTCTGCCATTGGACCGATAAAATTCGTGGATGGTCCAGAATGGAGTCCAGAATGTATTGTGAGACAGTGTATAACTCTGAATAACTTCACACTGAATAACTTCATACATAACATAACTTGAGATAGTAAGCTAAAATTTCGTATGTAAGTGAAACAATATTCAGCTATTATATATTGTAACGACCGTGCGAAATAAAAAACACCAAATGATTAAATAATAACGATAAGATGTTTATTGCTGTGATTGAATATGCGTTCCGTACGTGTTGTTAGTCTATTAACTTACAAGAGACTATTTGTTTATCCTGTCATCGTTGTCACGTTCGTCTGCTGTTATGTGCGTTGTCAAGTGTGTCGCTCTCAAACCTGAACCTAGCTATACACGCGTCATTCGTTACAATATGTATAATATAGTGATGAACCGTATGAAATTTCTGATTTTATGAAATGTTGAATTATTTTAAAAAATATTCGTTATCACATTTACTGGCGAAAACGCCCTAATAATAACGAAATAACGAAGTAGGAAAAACGATTTCAGAACATGTTTATTCATCTAATTAAACATAGGATGCAAAGTATAACATTGCACATTGCTTCTCCATTGTTTTTCGCTTTTTACAAAGTTTCCTCTATGAGTGAACCGAAATTGAATAACATACTTCGTAGAGGTACAATTTCTAATCGAAGGACTGACGACGAAGTAGATTCTTCTCAAGATATAATTTTTTTTTCCAATTTTGATTTAAAAAAAATCATATCTTCAGAAGAACTGAGTTTTTCACTGTGTCGTTTCGTTGATAATTCATCCTCAACTTAAAAAACGATAAAATTAAATAAGAAGGAAAAATATTTACTGGTATTCTCTGTGCTTATACACAAAAATCATTGGATAATTTGGAAAACAAAGTGTTTTAAGCGCCCGCAAAAAATTTATGTCGTTTTTTTCGAAAGAAAAATGAAAAAAAAACACAATTTTCTCCTCGAAGTGTCTACGATCGATGCTCGCAGAATTATTGTCAGAAAAAATAAAAATTTAAGTTTTTTCTGAAACGGAACCGTGAAAACTTCTAAAATTATTTTATCGTTCTAGTACTTCAAGTTTACGTATTTTCGAAGTCATTCATAAATTTGAAATCTCTGGTAGCGTAAGTATTGTGGAATGCCTCATCACCATCCTTTCGACAGTATTTGCAACATGAATTTTTCAATATCTAGATCTTTTCAATTAATCGTTCTAGTTCGTGTCAGCGATGTGACGTCATTTGACCACGTTGCAGATAGTCGATGGTCCGTAGGATGAGAAGCCCACGGCTTCAGGATTCCGTTCGAAAGCTATTCGTGTGCGGAGTGACAATTTTGAAGAGAAACTATTCCAATATCGTAATTATTGACATCTCTTGAATGCCCAATGCTCGTCACAAGTGGCCATTTCGGGATTCAACATTCCTTGAGTAGAGAACCATGAAGTTATGCAAAGGATCTATAAATTGCTGCAATCAATTACTATTGCTGTATGCATTTAGCGGTGATGGGCACTTATTCAATTAAACGTCATTGGGAATACTTTTGTGACCGAAGGATTATCGTTTTCATTCATTTATCTATTTATTATTGGTATCTACTAATTAAAGGACAAGTCCTTGATAAGAATAAAATTTGGGGAACGAATTAATCAACAATAATAAAAAGCATACAAGCGATTTCGCTAATTATTGACCAACGGTTGTACTTTATCACGTCGATTTGGCTGTAAAATTGCTAAATATTATATTCAATATGCCATGAAAGATAGTCGCTTGAATTTCCTTAACTTTTTTGGACGGTGAGGGGGATGATCGAATTTGTGACTTTTCATGCTCAGCATGGTTTTGTTGAGGCAAGAAGGTAGATAGAAATAGCAAATTAATGGAATTTCAAGGTATTCAAGTCAAGCTCGAAGTTTTAATTCAATTCAATGAATGTTACGATTCTCGTTTTTATCATCTTGAGGTAATATTATTAAAATATACGTCGTCATGCAGAAACCCTGATTACTGCCCTACGATATCTAGTTGTATGGCCAATTTTATGTCCTGTGAAAAACCCAATAACTGACCAATACCATCGTACATACCTGATTAGTGACTAAATATCAAGATCTTGTCAAATATTTTATAGGTTACGTATAATCGAATCAGTCCCAATAAGTGTTTTACAGAAATCGCCCATATCAATAATTGCTTCATGTAATTTATACAAAAACAACAGAACAAGGTTACATTGGCGTATCAGTCCGATCGAGGTGCCAAATGTCGATGAAACTTGAAACGTTTCAAAGTTGAAACGGTTTTCCCAGCTCCTGGCTCCCGAAAAACAAATGCATATGACATGTTGGAACGTCGTTGAATTAGGCACAGCATATGATTGTGTATTAATTTTCAGAAAAAAAAAAATTTCATTCTTTTGAAAAATAATTGTTTCAGAAAGAATAAAGATTCCTTTATTTATAGGAAAAATCATATCATCTCGTACGATTCGCGGAACACTGTCAATTTAGAAAGTCCCCGGCGTATGGCTATGCTTGAATTTTATAAGGTACACAGACAGGTTCGAGCTGTGCAACTAAGACGGATTCAGGATAAACACAGTTGTTCTTATTTATGCGCAAAATCTCGTTTGTCTAGGACCTCCGGACCTCCACTTTCGTTTCACAGAAAAACCGCAACGTCCCCAGATTAGTTTAACGGTAAATCGAAAAAAAAAAAAATATACAACACAAAAGAATACACCAACATACAAAAAAAAACAGTGAACATAAAGAAAAGCAAAAAAGACTGATGCGCGGTAGGCCGCAGTCGCAACGGTTTAAAGGTAGTTATTACTACCTAGTAAATTATTCTTTGAAATAGAGTTTTATATATGGCGTTATATAGAGAGACATAAAAAAATGACTTTTACACAGAGAAAAAAGTATCTCAGAAATAAAATACAAAATATCTGAACAGCTCTACGTTTTCGTTAGATCTTAAAATAACCGATACGACCATAAAAAGTGGTAGTCACCCGACATTTCAGCGAGTTATTGCAACTTAATTGCAAGAAATCGCGTCGGGCAAAAACAATCACTACCAGGTGTTCGAGATGGCGCCGAAGTTTGGCAACGTTGCACATCAGTTACATTCGCAACAGTTACCATCGGTCGGTATATACTGGTACTGTTTTGCAATGAAAATAATCGCTCACATTCTAAATTCGACATAATTAACTATACGTAATTAATTAAACGTAACCAGAATTATTGACGCAACCGAAATCGGATTTATTCACCTATCGATTCGCCTGAATTTTTCATTTTTATGGGAGTTTCACTTGCGTTGATTCTTCACTGTATCTGGCCTTTTGTTGTTGTTTCAATGTTGTCGAACCACGCTTTTCTTTTGCGCCTAATAAATTGGCCGTTTCGTTTTCCGCGATCGGCTCTAACGTCGTGTTCTTTTCGATAATTCGACATGACAGATCAGATTTGCCATACAAACTTCGCAAGCTTAATCTCGTTTCATGTCGGTAACGTCGATGCCGGTAAAACAGTCGCTCGATATTGCGGTGTTGCTACGATGTGTTGTGTGCTTACAGAGCCAATGGAAGACGAGTCAAGACATAAGTCAAATCAGTTGTAATAACATAATTAAATTAATTACGCACGTAAAAACAATCACGTAATATGATTGAATCAAACTTTTTTATTTATGAATTCAATTGTGGAATATGCAGAATGAATGAATAATTTTATTCTTCGATGATGATAATTGCTAGTGTCTATGAATCAGGCGTACTGACAAAGCTACCTTAACTGACCGTGTGGATACCGCCCTCCGTAAGTTTTACGGATCTCCGCCAAACAGCGCCACTATTGAGCGGGAATAATTCATTGTGGTGCCCGTGGTGACCAGAATTATAGTCTGTTATTATAGTTACATTAATTAATCGCCAGTTGCGAATATTTGAGAAGAGCGACCATCTGTGCTTCGATTTGAACGGCTTTTGCACTTCTACATTGATATTTTTACTTTTTTGCATAGTAACTTATTATATAAGTTTTCGTTCAACTTTTGCAAAAGATCTTCGAAAAAAATTCTCATGCAAAGATTACACTGAGCCTAGAAAAGTGAATTGGTCCTTGCGGAATTTTTTGATGTCTCGAAAAATATATAATTAATATAGGTGGTATTTTTCTTATATATTCTTCATATAGTCAACAGTATCCAATATTTTGTCCGAACGTACATTCGACCAGTTTACGCAAAGTGTATTTTTCTATATATTCATTCACACAAATGGTTTGGAATAGATACTGTGACGATCATGTAAAATGTGATTTGCATTGGTATTTTTTGCATTCTGATATCCGATAGCATGCCTGTATTGTCTTGTCTTGGAACGTTGTGGGGTTTCGTAACTCACTACCGGTGTCGATAATTGTACGCTTATAGGACTAAGGAAACGTAACAACACGACAAGAATAGCTCTTCGAAGAGTTCTTTCGATAACAGAATGAAAATCAAAATATATGTTATAATATATAATATAGATAAGAAGAGAAAAGATTATAAGCGATAGAGCTGCGATAGATTGAACTGCAACTCGAATCAAAGTGAAAGGCCTGGTCCGTGATTACTCCTGTGAAAATCACAGTGTAGATAAAGTATAGGTAAAAGGATGGCTCATAGACGTGGTTTGTGATTTTTGAAATTGTATGGCTAAAGATCCAATCCCTTCCTCTCTCTCTCTTTTCGTCCATATTATTGTTTCATTCCACAAAAAAATAATCAATAAATGTTGAAACGTAGAAACTTGCACATTGCTTCCTCATTATTAAGAAAAAAGTGATCCCATGCAATGTTTCGTCGTAAGTATTGCTACTGCGGAATATTAATATTTTCCAAACTCATTTTTGGCAGAATATCATAAAAACTACTTTACTTGAGTACAATTCCCTTGCTTACACCACTTGTCGCATACAATTCTGTCGTTTGGATTAAGTGTGTAGAAAAAAAATCAGTGTAGAACCGCAGGTGACAAAAGAGTCTATGTATAGAAATGGTCTTTGTAGAACTGAACGATTGCCTACGAATCGTTGTTCCAAACAACTGATATCAAATTTCGATTAGATACAATTTTTTGGCTCAGTTGCATGAATTAACTAACCATGGTCTAATCATCGACAGATTAAGAGAAACGTCCTCTTTTATCGCCATTCAAAAAGGGTTCGCATGCATAATTACTTTGACATTCCCTCAAACTTCGCAAACAAAATAACATTAAAATTCAGAGCTCTATGTTATCGTCGGATCTGGAGGTGTGATAAGACTTTAGTCTTCGTAATACTTACCTCGCATTCTCTTTGAAGTTCATCAGCCATTCACTTTAGTACCACCAAGGTCAATTAGAATGCCAATGACAGTCTACCTTAAAATAAGATTAGCAGGAACGTGCTGTTTTACCACTGGGTTCATTGACATTGGCACGTGCGGCAACCCGCGCAACTTGCGAAGCGTCTTTCCGTCTAGGCGGATGCGGAGGTCGGGAAGGAAAATAAGTGACGAAAGAAAAACAAAATTCATTTTCATTGCACAGAGCTCACTAATTTTCACCCGTCACGGAAACATGACTGCTACCAAGTTGTATACTCTACGCAGTTCCTTCCTGCCCTTCTCATTTTTGTAACAGCCAACACCCGTCATAACTGGCAGAGCAAAATGCCACGCGCCGTTCGGTCTTGGCCCTGAATTGCGCCACTAAAGGAAACTACCACAAACACCACGTTTTACTGCGTCTATCGCGTGGCTTCTGGCCCGACAGCTTAGTGTTTTCTAATCGCACGTGATGTTTTTCACATTCCACAGGCATTTTCCCTTTCCCCTCTTCTGTTCATCAGCCGTCTGACAACAGTCCACTGGAAAAAATAGATTGTAAGATTTGTAATATCTAAGATAGTGCAAATATAAATTGAAACTGATCCTACATGGTATATTGTTGCTACTGCATATTATAAGGAAACGCATATTTGCACTATGACATTGTTGCTACTTATGTAGTTATTCTAGAGGTGAAATACTAATGCTTACTTCGTACATAATAGTTTTTACAGCCTCAGATATCTTTGGATAAAAGCATCGTATCATATATTACTCTCGGTACATTATTACTATCTATATACTTATGATTATATGCACATATATTAACTGCAACAATCCTCGTAGTGAGTAAATAGTCGATATTAGGTAGAAACTGCATGGCAATGGTAGTGATCTAGAGAGTAATGGATATTCATTCAAATCATATCAAAATATGAAGCATTATTTCATTATTAATATGCAGATAGTATTACTTATCATAGTTGCAATTGCAAAATAACGATGTGTTTCGAGCGGCATTACCGGTTGCATTATACATGGAGCCTGACCATAGGGCAAAGAAATCCCGGCTAGGTATTCACGTTATAGTGAGTAGTACAATGTATTATCGTTATTAGTATCCAGATATTGAAAACCTCGACCGAGTTTCGGAGGTAATCGAGTGGCGTAATGTTCGTGTAGAGCTTGTCAGTCTCTTCCCAAATAGTACATAATATTGCAGGAATATTTCGAATAATTCACTTCTGAGGAATATTTTCATAAGCTTTCAGTGAATTATTCACAAATATACAATTGCGATTTTATGAACTTATCGCTCAGTAATAGAAATGCTGGTAGTAAAATTATTGATAATTTTGAAAATATTTCTGATTATTTTTCCCATCAAAATTTAGACCAATAGAATTGAACCATTCGACGTCACGTGGTACAACCTACACGAAATTATACTGATAATTTTCGATAATTTTGTCTGTCGTTATATATGCAAAACAAGAGATCAATCAGCCGCGTTAATCTGTCAAACGGACAGATTAAATTCAATTGTGACAGTCGAAGGACTTTATCAAACATAAACCGTAAGTTTCGTCTCATAGTGGAATTCCATTGGTCGCAATTTGGATGGGAAAAATATTCCCCCGAATACCACTCGAGCTTTGGAATTGAGCTGATATTTCGAAGCTCTTGTGGTATTACAAATGAACATTACCTGTGGATCACACCATCCCATTTTTTAAATAATATTTCACGAAGTTTCGAATAAAAGATTTTAAATCAGAGGATGTTTGGAAATTGTGAGATAACTAACCTAGTAATTAGAAACCTTATTAGAATTTTCTAATCAACGCGGCATGGTACCAATTGATTTTTTATTTTTTACAAACCTTATGAACCAGAAATTTTCTGAAAAGTTGCTTTTTTACGTTTATCATTCTTGGTCGATGGAACATGTGGGTGAGAAAAATATAACGTCGGTACAAGCAGTAGATACTCCAGTGGTTAGCGTGGCAGTTGTAAGGTCGTTGAGTAGGTTTTGATAAGTAGGTATAGATTCAAGTCCTTAAAATAAGTACTCACGTTTCGTCTGACCACAGTCACAAGTAGAACAAATATCGTCTATAAATCTGTCATATATTTATATTCTTTAGCAAAGCCACTTTATACTTTCTCATAGAGGTCGCTTTGTTAAAAGCGACGAATAATAAGGAACGAGTGTGCAAGGTTCTATCTTGCATCCTTGTTTTCAATTTCTCATCGTTGAATCAACGTGCATACGCTACATAGGTGAAATTGTGAGTTCGAATCCTGGAAGGAATTTTTTTTTTTTTTAACAGACAAGATTATTATCGAGCACGTCTAGTAGTACTCCTTGAATGCTCGCAAGGTTTTGTATGTTGTTTTGGTGCATAACCTGGGAAGAAAAAACAACAACAATCTTGGGTCCACCGAAAGAAATAGATACTAAGATTTTTAATATCCGATATACTAAATAATATATACTATCGGGTAGTATTTGGATAGTACCGTGTATTATGTGTATTGTGAGGGTTATTATACGGAATGTACTTGGTACAATCAGATATTAACCATTACTATAATTATACTAACTGTTGCACTTCAGAGAATGATCCCTATACAAAGCATCCAATATACTATCCGATAGTATACTTTTAATATCAGGTAATATCTATTTCTTTCGGTGTACTACACGGATGTACCAAAGTAAGCAATGCAAGCTGTTAGGATGATTCAAAGTTGTAGATCATATTAGGCAATATATTATCAATGCTATATGTAGATACCAACCTTTACAATAATTAGTCCTATTCCTATACGAAATATAAAATATGCTTTTGGATAGTATTCATACACTCAGAGAAATATATCGTAATTTAATACTCAAAATAGTTAGTACGATGATACTCTAACTATAATGTATAGTTGTCACGAGGAACGACTACGTTCTATGGTCATATCAAATATAAGGAAATAGTTGGATCAACCATTAATATAATTCCCAGGAGGAACGTCTATATTTCGTAGTTATAGCAAATATAATTAGTGGCAATTATCGAAATGATAATAGTTTCAAAAACTATTATAATACTTTCGAATATGCCGTTTCGTTGTATATACGATTTCAACGTTTGTTTTCAATAAACTTGCAAGTATCGTTTATTGAACCATATTATCATCACTGCAACTATTAAACATTGCAAGCCTTCCCATATACTTTTTAGCATGCGAAATCGTTGAATCAACGATATGCTTTTCTCTCAGTGTATGCTACCCGGTAATATATATTTCTCCTAGTGTAGTGCTATACCATTTCGTTATTATAATTGTTGTTCTCTGCGAGGCTCACGACCACGATTTTCCTCTATTGCGCTAAGCGCGACGAAAATACAGACAGACAGACGGATGGAGAGAAAAAGAGAATAACACGGGGAGGGAACTCAACGCCACTGTCGGCGAGGTATCATATTTCCCGCGTTTGCCAGAGGTTCGATGACACCACGGGCCACGAGAGCATTATTCCGTCAGAATGGACTATTTATCGTATTGTTATTAAGAGATTTAGTCAGTACATCTGCATGCACTCACAGAAAAATCATGTTAAGTGGGTGACCGCGGCTAAAGTGAGCTTTGGGAAATAATCGTATCAGAAATCTGAAAAAATTCTCCAAGATGCCTTTTCGTACTCTTTAAAACATATTTTAAACCGAAAAAAACGACATAAATTTTTTAGCACTGTCCATTTTTTGGGATACCTGAAAAAAAAAACGAATTAAAAAAATCTGCCTTGATTGTTATGAATGCTATGCAAAGCATGAGAAACAATTGGCAGGTTAGAATATTTAAAATTGTAGGAGGAGATACATTTTTTCTATTTTGAAGTGCCGCTATTATTTTTCGAAATGTGCAATTGAACTGATACAATTTACGTCTCGCAATATTAATAGTTTTGATGGGTATTTTCAGAGATACGATTTTTTTTAAATTTATCAAGTATAATTGAAAAATTTCAATGCGCAAGCCGTGTAATTAAATAAAATCTCAATATTATGGAACCTAATTGGTATCAATTTAACTGCACGCTACGTAAACAAAAGTAGCACTTAAAAATTAATCAAAATGTTTCGCCTTTGACTCGAAAAAAATGTATCCCCTCCTACAATTTGTTATAATCTGACGTACTATTCTCATCAGTCAAGCGTGGCAGATTTTGTATATTATTTCTTTGGCCATTCTTAAAAATCGATGGTGCTACAAAATCGATGGTTTTTTTTCGGTCCCAAATATGTTATAAAAAGTAAGAAAAGGCAACTTGTCGAATTGATTTCCGATTTTTATACAATTATTTCCATTAGCTAACTCTCGTCGAACCTCCGCCCTCCCCCTTTAGAACCTCATCAGCAATTCAACATCGAGGTTCTATACGACAAGAGTTTTCGGATGTGACAATACCTTTTAGAAAACATTGTCGCAATTATAGATACTTTCACACCTATCACACGGTGTATATTTCCTAAAATGCATATTGTAACAGGCACTCATAATTTATAGGTAATGTGACCCAAATTGACGATGGTCTTCACGATGCTGGTTAGGGTGGCGCAAATCACAGTGATATTTTGTAATTTGCAGTCTTGCCCAATAAAATATATGTTTTCGATAATGAAGCAATTCTCGCGAAAAATTGCGATTGCGAAAAATTATTTAGAGGTCGCTTAAGAACTTTGAAGATTTTCAAAACGACTTATTATTTTTTAATTTTTGTAATCTCTTAGCCCTTGCATGTTTTTTTTATCTCATTCCAAATTCATGGTTGAAATTTTGAAAAAAAAAAGTTATTGAAACGTCACTCAACGACGAAATACGTTCAGAAATAAGTTAATGGTAATTGCTTGGCCTTAATGCATTTTGAGAAGATCATGTCCAATTGCATTTTTTTTCCACGAATGGCCATTACGCATTTTGAAAACACTGTGTCCAAATTTACTTTTTTCCCCGGATGACAGTAAGACTTTTCGATTCGATAAAAATGTTGATGTTCTGTTGACGTTCTTTTGTCTCAAATCAACGTAACGCTTTCGAAGGATATTCGGTCAAAATTAATTTTTAATATGCTTGAATGATTGTAACGCTTTTCAAGAACTTTTTTTCCACATCTACATTTTTCCCCGAATAATCGTGAATCTTTTTGATACTATTTGTCCGAATTAACGTTTTTCCCCGAATGGTCGTGAAAATTTTCGAGAACATTTCTTCTGCAAAACCTTCGCTGAAGATATTTTCACGTTACACTTATGATTTACCGGTATTAATAATTTTTTTGTTTTCTCACTTCCAGATCGTCCGTTGCAGTACTGCGAAGGTTGCTCTAATCGAGGTAGGAACAATATTTATAAAATTATTAAAAATCAAATGTCATTGAATTTTACTATACAATCGTAGAGTCAATTGTAAATAGGTACTACATAACTTATAAAATGGAAATCTGATGACATAGTAGAATTTTTAAACCTTTCATTCAAACGGCTCTATCTTGGGACAATTTTATCTTGCATATATTTCTTAAAAATGAAAATATGTGAATTTTTATAGCCTAGAACAAAAAAGGAACTAAATACAGATTCATATGGGACATTTTATCACAAATGAACGCAAATTTTCCAAATAAATGTCAATAATTTTTTTTTTTCACCGTAAGTACCGCTACTTATTGAGCTGACTAAATGTTTTATTATGTCGAATCATTTATCGTTTAATCTTGTTTTTGCAAAAACTTCGCCATAATCAAGTGCAACTGATTTCTTCGAATTATGTATGTGAAAAACGAAGGTTGAGAACAATTTTTTAATGGCTAAAGTATTATAACTCAATCATGATCACATGGTAGATATTCAATGATCTTACTGCAGAAAATACTTGTACCTTTTCAACAATCTGTAATCCCATTGCAAAAATAGTTGTTAACATTCGTTATTTTTACACATATTTCGAGGTCATAAATTGGGCTCCAATATAGCGACGTTTAAACCAAAAAATAGTAATTTTTAAAGAATGATTTGGTCTCAAAAATGGACGGCACTCCGAATCCCATTCCAATAAAATCTCAAAAAGTCGTTATTCATATTCAGTGTTGAAGAAAATTCATTAGGGTGACAAGTAGCGGTACCTTCGGTTAACAAAAAAAAAAACATTATAGATCTTTTTATTGAAAAATATGAATTGATTTCAGCTAACATGTTTTACATAAATCTGTATTTTTTTGTTGTAGGCCGTAAGATTCCACACACTTCTATTTTCCAGAAATGTACGATGTACGATGAAACAGACAAACTGTCCCAGGAAAACTTTGAAGATTCTAATATCTCATTAGATTTCTATTTTATCGTATCGAAATTTGGTGAAGTTTATACGATAACAAAATCCGATACTTTAAAACTCTTAGAATGAAAAAAAACTTTGGTAGCAGTATTTCTCTGGAATCGCCCGTATACATAATCGAAAAATCGTACAAGAATTTCCACCGCAAATTAAGTTGTGAATGATTGCAGTTTTACATCAATTAATTCATAGCTTCATAGATTATATAGGATTATATAGCGTTTAAAAAATATATATACCTACATCACGCACACTTCGCTTCGCTTGCGTGCGTGAAACAGGCACTTCTCGCACTAGTGGCATAAAATTCTATACGATACTCGTGCGAGAAACTTTTTCTGATCTCGTGTGATTACAACACTCGCCTTAAGCTCGTGCTGCAAACTCACACTCATCGCGAAAAAGTTTCATCGCACTAGTATCGTAATGTACTATTATGGAATCACCAGGATTAAATTGTTATGGCAACATTTTATTCAGATATCTTCTGAAAAAATCTGATTTTCCTTTGTCTCGAAGACATCGAACATATACAAACGAAACGCATCGTTGAGCAAATTTGTTCGGTTATTTATTTACAGATTTAAGCACAAGCTAATATAGTAGAAGTAATTTAGGTTAAATATTCTTTTCGGGTAAATTATTCCTATAATGAAAACATGGTAATATCGTGTGATCGAAGCATACAAAGGAAAATATTCGTAACAATTAAATATATGCGTGGCGAAATACTGTTAGTGTAATATCGGTACTTGATTACACGTGTAAATATTGATACTTAATCGAGTTCGATAGGGGGTACAGCGTAATATAATATAATATCGCGTGCAACGCACCATAATTTTGCATCGACGTCCTTGTAATATGCGTGATCGGCTTACCTATTGCCGTGGTGGCTTTGCTGTGTTGGGAGTGGGCGTTCACCCGATTGCCCGTAAAACCGTGCGGCTTTTCACTGTTATAACAAGGGAAAAAGTAGGCCAACCTCTGATAGTACCTGTCAGCGATATAAATTATGCCATGTGTGGAGTACTGAAGGAACGGATATAGCATACGCTTCTCTATGATTTTGCCGCGCATCACCGATATTACCCCCGATTTTACCTCTCATTATTCATGTACTGTGCACGAGGGTGAGATACCGATAACTGCATAATGTATAACTGTGATCTTTGGATTTATGACGCGTCTAAATGTATCTACTGCACTAATCACACAGACCGTGTCACTTGATACGCGTTAATTTTGATAACCGTTATGCAGCCAAAATTAGTAACATTGAAATAATGTTTACCCTTGAAATTAGAGACTAGTAACTATCAGTTTGAAAACATCGTTTTTGAGATTAATAAGAAGGACAAACGATGCCTTTATTGTTAAGGGGACCAAGTCACAAAAAACATAAAAGAAATCTTTATTCTTTTTTAATTTGAATTCTATATTATGTGGATTACATACTCACCAAATTTTGGACCGAAATTCTAAAAATTCTAAAAATTCTAAAAAATACAAAAACTACAGGCATTTGAATGAGTTTGAAAACGTGAAATAGCGTGTTATGGCGATATTTTACGTTCTAGCAACGTGTATTAAATCTCAATAATCGTGTGACTTGCGGCACCGTGTTAAAAATAACAAATGTGCTGTGTGTCACAAATCGATGCATTTCTGATTCTCGACGCTGGCGTATGCACTGGCGTATGAAATTATTTTGTGTATGCTGGAGACGCAGTGGTGGACCGAAAGAAGTAGATATTAAGATTTTAGCAATCTAATATGCTAAATATTTTGATACTACCCATTCATATCCGGATAGTAACACGAAGCATCCATAATTCAATATTTACAATTAGATATTGTACCTGATATAATTCAGAGATAATAAGAATGAGATATTAACCCTTATTATCTAGATAGTAACGATTAATATTCGAGAATGCTGCGAATAATAGAAATAGATTGCACAACATTTTTAATATCTTATTAGTAGGTATTAATAACCAAATACTATATATTGCAATCCGTGTATATCAAACGACACAATCTTCGTAGTAATTTCTTTGTGTACGACATGTAGCATTTATGGATACTGAAGATTATAATCTGGATTGTAAGCATTAACATCTAGTGATACACTTTACAATACGTATTTCTACCAATTCTCGCAATCTAAATTGCGCGTCAAGACAAAGGAAAACTATATTATGCAATCCCTACTTACAGATAGCATATAACGACAGCGTCATACATTTTATTTTGAAGAGAGAATTTCGGTTTAAAATAGACATATTCGATAGTACAATTTGAAATTGTACTGAATTTTCGTATCCAGGATTCGATCGAATCACGCCCTTTAAGTATTATACGTAGATTGTAAAGAATACAATATAATATTGTAGTTTTTTCAAACATCTATAGATATTATCTGTTCGGATAAAAGATTTAGTATAAACAGATAGTAAGGGTTACAATATAGAGAGTGATCCCTATACTAAACATCCAATATACTACCAGATAGCATATTTCTACTACCCAGTAGTATCTATTTCTTTCTGTGTATCTATTTTATGTTGTGAATACCGGTCTACTAAGCATGGCAAAATAATTTGCCAATTTTCGTGTACATACTGCAATACAAGTATGACAACGCATGTAAAAAACAGCATTCGCTTTTTTCAACCCTTTTTGCTTCCTTGCAGAGAAAACTTTGTTGTCGTGAAATTTTTTTTTTTTTCAAGATTTTCATGTTTACATACTCAGAATCACCTAAAACGTCGGAAAAGTGGTCTATAAAATATGTCTGTATGTGTGTGTGTACATCGTGACATGTATGTCAGGACGGATCGAGCTAAAATTTGGCACGCGACTGGAGAATTGACTCCGCTGTGATTGACATGATCTTCGATTAAATGTATCAATCTATACAGATTTTATAGAATTTTTGATTTAAAAAAAAAATGTCGTGATCGCTCTAACTGTCGTAAAAGTTCGCCAATTTAGCTAAATAGCTCTTTATAAATGAAGACACGTTAAATGATGTTTGGTATTGAATTTAAGCGAAATCGGTAGAGCGGTTCCGTTTTTATAGAAATTTGAATTTTTGAAAAAAAAAAATTTCTTTAAATCACGTCGAATCTCAACAGATAAACCGAAATGTTCAACAGTTGAAAAATACCATAGAGCCCTGCCACGTACGAAATTCGGTGATGATCGGTAAAGTCGTTCGGATTTGATGACATTTTAAATTGTTTAATAAATGTCCATTTTCGCTCATAACTTCCGCAAAAGTTGAGAAAGTAAGATAAAAATTTGTACGTAATCTGAATGCGATTTAAGGGTGTTTTAACGGTGTTTCATAGCTGCACTCAATATGGATAATTAAAGAGAATAATAATTAAGAAGAAAGAATTTAAAAAAAGACGACAAGAGATCGAAGAGGAAGAAATATGGAAAATAAATTAAAGATAGGTAAAAAAGTAAAAAAACATGCAAAGTAGAACTTTGCACATTGCTTCCTCATATAAAATTTGAATACAGTTGTAAAGAGGAAATTTTTAAATTTCAATTTTTAACAAATCTACCTCTATGAGGAAGCCAAAATAAATAATTAAAGTCTTCTTCATAGAGGTAGATTTGTTAAAAATTTAAACTTTAGAATTTCCTCGTTACAACTGTATTCAAATTTTTTTGTTTATAGTGCGGAAGAATTTTCTAGAAGTGAAATTGAAGTGCTGCGAGATAACCGGAATTACAGATAACTTTTCAGCGAAACATCAGTAGAACTCCCAGGTTTTTTTTTGTTGAAGTTTCAATCCATCCAACATTTTTTATACAAGAAATTACTTAACTACAATCCGAATTGCATATATTAAATAAAGAAAAAATTTAAAAAATTAAAAATAGTTCAAAAAACGTTTTTTGAAAAACATTCAAAGGAAATATATTAAAGATGTTGGATGGGAAATATGTCAATGAGAAATTCTATTCTCTAGCAATCCTTAAAGTCCATTCCTCGACACCTGCATTTCTCTTTGATTGGCTTAAACTTCAGATTGAACCGAATATCAGAAAATGAATTTTCATAGATCATTTTGTTCTTGAGAGTAGGCATTCCGGATTGAAAATAGGATTTTGGGTTGATGTGAAAATTGAATTAATCACAGGTCAATATGTGGTAAGTGTTCAAAAATGAAAATTTGTTTACATATTAAAATTGATAACTTTATTTTACAACATCAGAAAAAAAATCCTATATTCAATGCGGAATACTCTCTCTTAGCAACAAAATAATCCATAGAATCTTATTTACTGCCATTCCGATTTTATCTGAAGTTTACGACAAATAGAAAAAGTTACACTTTTTCCCATAATCTTATGGTGCACCATATCACTGCACAAAATTGCACATTTATAGTGCTTAATGTATACTGCTAGTGGTTGAAATTAATTTCGTTTGTGATCAGTATGGGTGCTTTTAAATCAATGTTTTATATTGACATATTTCAGCTGACTTGGTCCCCTCAACATTCGGATTGAAAATTCTTGTATTGAATCTAGAATGCACTTTTTGACAGATCGTTACGACAAGTGAACATTTTTGTTTTTACCTCACACCATTCTGGTTAGTGATGCCGCCGAGACGAGAAATGTCTCATCTCGAATAAACATATTCTCATCTCGACATCTCGAGACGAGATCAGAAATACGTCTCGACCGAAAAATCGAGAAGTCTGGATTATTTTGCAAAAAGGGTTAAGAACGTAGACGGAAATATATTCGTTTTTCTGAAGTCGAACAGTTCATTTCGTTCAGAACACGGTTATATATTAAATTAATGAATTATCCACACAGATTCATATTATCTTGAATTCGAGAAACAATACTGCAAGTCAACCATCCGTTAAGACACAGCAAGCTCCTTGCGGATTCTCTCGACAACAGACTTCGGTTTTAAGGAGTATTAGTCCCGCCTTTGAAAACAATCATTCAGCGGGAACGCTTAATGTCGGAATCGATAAAAAATCGCGGGCCATTGTCTCGTCTCGAGGAAATTCGATAATCTCCTGAGACAAGACGGAATCTTGTCTCGAGATAATTTGAGAAATCGGCGAGACGTGACGAGACGAAACCTCGTCTCGAGAAAATTTGAGAATATATTTCGAGACGAGACGAGACAAGACCACGTCTCGAGAAAATATTTCGAGATGAAACGAGACAGATTTCTCGGCGTTTCTCCGAGACGAGACGAGATTTTTTCTCGCCAATCCGAGACGATACGAGAAATGATAGATTCTCGACTCGTCTCGTCTCGTGGCATCATTGATTCTGGTGCACAGTATGGCCTTACAAGACTACAAAATTATAATGTTCATTACGTATTTAATAAAGTTCAAATTTTGAAATTTTTGAAAGAAGTGTCTCATTTACAGATTTTTTAAAATTACTTCTTTAGGTGACTGAATTCTCTTAAGTCGCAATAATCTCTATTACTTGAACGGAACATATATCTTGACGTATAATCGTGAATAATAAAAACTAGGGCATCCACAACAAGAGCATCGTGGCACAGCGGTAGAAGCAAAGAAGCGAAGAATAATGCATCGTAGGACAGACTTACCTGGAGTCTCGGAAACCCTATTCATAATATCGCAATGTCGAGGGTCGTTCACGTGTGAGGTTCCAAAGAATAGCAAAAGCAGATAGGCAGCTAGAAAAAATGAAGGTAGTGGTAAAGTATTTTTAAATAAAATCCTGGAATATTACATTTCCTAATGACCAAGGCAGGAGAAAAGTACTTCAGAAAAATGTACATGAGAAGAGGTAGGGATAATAGATACCGAACCGTTTGCATTTATTGCACGACGATCCCTACCAAATCTTGTTGGATAGTGTACAGACAAAAGGGATGATATCGCGGTTCAAGGAAATAAACTGCGTTGTATAAGATTGCCAATCGTTCGGCCTTCCCTAAGCACGAATCCCTGAACAAACACATCCGAAAAAATAACCACAGAAAAAATACGCACAGGAATGATACCTACCGTAGAAAATACAGGGAAATAATACCGACCGTAAAGGATATCTCAAGTAAATACCTCCAGGAAAAAATACTCCCGGAATAAATACTTCTGAGAAAAAGAACGTCCAAAAAAATTATCAAAATATTAAGTGATATTTAAAATTTATCAACGAAGAAAAGCCCCTTTATTATAACTCTGGAAAGCTTGAAGAACCTAAAAAGTTCAACCTGAAGAATCGTGAAAGAAAATCACAGAATGTTGTACCGTACGATATTTTAACAAATCTACCATGATGAATCTACTCCTTCAAATAAAATGAGTTCAGCCTAAAAACCCGAAGAAACAACCCAAACTAGGGTAAATCTACGTTATATTTCAGTCGACTATTGATGTAATTTATTATATTAATGCTGACGGAAAACAGGGAAAATACGTGTAATGCTCTTACGGTATCGTAATTTCGTTTCGTAGAAATTCTGAATACGGTATATGGAGGAAAATAGCGTGGAATGATCGTCAAGGTACCAAGACCTTTGAGTAATTCTGCAGAAACAGTGAAAATTAATATGATCAACTGCTGAAAATACGGCGTCCTTCGGAAAGCATACTTGCCGATACTCAAGGAAAATTACATTGCGTCGAACTCGATTATTGATAACTTATTTAAATACTAACGGAAAACAGTAATAATACGCGTCATGCTTATAGAGTTTCGGAAATTTGGTTTCGTGGTAATTATAAATACGGGATGCTTAAAGAAGTAAAGTTGATTGATCGTCGAAGCGTTATACCTATTTTAAAAAAGCTAACATTTTTGTTTATTTCGCTGCTCATCGAGATTCTCGAATCTTCGTGGAAAAGAAAGGTTTTTGCCAAAGGTCTGCAAAAAAATCTGAAAAACTGCTTTTTGGCGATTACAATTTTTGAAAACCCCAAAAAATGCTACGATTCGCAATTGTCAAAAAGCTCGTGGCGCTAAGGGCGGGTTAGTTGTTCCATACAAAATAAAAGTTTTTGTTAACCCTTAAAATCAACATTTCTTTCTCATCAAAATCTACACGAAATAATGAAGAACACAAATTTTCTACTGAATCATTTACTTGATAAAAGCAGCTATATCATCAGGTACTTGATGTATATATATTTTAGCTCCACACTGTGAAAAATAAACCGAACTTCGTTATAGGCTGTGACCGAATATCATTAACATTAATTTGAGCATTAACTATTAGCGGTCAGTTTTTCTTACAGGATGGAATTTTTGCAACGTACATCTTAGGTCTGAAACAGAACCCGTTAGATTCAAAGCGCGCGTAAATTACGTCTAATTTAAATTCACTTATTTAAATCTCGTTACAAGTTCAATCGTAGCTGCTTAATAAATTTAATTAGTTCATCAAGTCGCCGTAATTGACGATTTTTGAACTCAAGCAATTGTAAAAAACGAGCCACGAACCGCAATTGGTAACGCACAGAATGTAGAAACAAAAAACTTATAGTTATATTCATCCATGAATTATTTGACTTAAAATATATTATATTTTTCATGAAACTGAAGAAGTCTTCATCATTCTAAACATTCTTTAAAAATATTCTTCTGTCAATGTGGCACTTTTTATGTCGCTATAGATTTTACAGAATATTTTATACATTATTCAGAGCGTATAATAACATTGGCATTGTGGAACTCAGAATTCATGACAGGTAACAACAATCTTTCACATAGAACTGGATAAATTAAAACATATTCATTAAGATATATATATGTATTAATAATTCATTAATTAGATGGAATACAAGAAATTTCACGGAAAATTGGATTATTATACATGTATAATACATGAATTAGTTAATCCATTGGTTTGTAAAATTGGGTAAAAAAATTGAGACAAGTACATTTACATGAGTGGTATATCAATGTTATAAAAAATGCACGTGGATAAAATAGAGCTATATAATTTCAACTGTCGGACTCATAACTAGCACATAACTGTAGCAGCACCCCCTATTTAATTGCTACAATTGTCGACTAAATGAACCTGAACATTTTTATCTTGCAGCTTTCTTTTTTTTTTGAAAAACGGGCGTGGTCGTTTTAAATTGCGAAAAAATTAGTCCAGCATACTAAACAGAATTTGGCTCGAATTAGTAAAGTGGTTTAGTTTTAATAAAATGTTGAATTTGTAAAAATTGACGTTATGGCAATAACTTTTGCAAGTCTTCAAATGTTACGCTCAAATTTAGTATATCAACAAAACTACATACAGTTATTTAGATATATAATTAAGAGAAAAAACGTCAATAATTTTTATTTTATTGAGGAGCATAAGCTATTGCAAAACTTGAGATATCAAGTCCAAATTTAGGATATTAACAAAGTAATACTCAGCCATGTCCGTCTATTGATTTAAAACAAGGATGCAAAGTAGAACCTTGCACATTGATTCCTCATTATTTTTCGCTGTTTACAAAGCTTCATCTATGAGAAAACCAACATCAATTGACTTACTTCCTCATATGTTCCATTCGTGGTAACCTTTGAACCAGCTTGACCGAGTCTGAAGTGAACTTTGTCGAAATATTTACGATGGTCGAACGAAGTTCACTGGTGGAAATTTTCCTGGAAATTCAGTAGCGCACGTTGTAGAATTAGAGACCGAGGAAATTCCTAGTGTCCGGTCTGGAGGTTTTCGTCAAAGAGGAGCGAATGCTTGGTGGTCCTTCTCGGCAGCGGAATCTACGACCTGCACTTCTCTAACGAAACCCATCAAGCGTTCAGGTAGCGATCTAACGATGGCCAATTCCTATAAGAGCGGGGAACATCCGAGGTAGCAATACTATAAGGCTACGTCAAAGGATCGGAACGTTGAGTGGGAGCAATAATTAAAGGATTCAAGAGGCACGAGTTGATCGATCGACTGGTGACGATGGACTATGTCTTTTGAGACTGGATCTGATGTACTCTTTGAACTACGGTCATTTGGGTACTCAAAGTTCTAAAGCAACAGCGTTTTAACCATGGAATTCGTATATCTAAATATGAATTTTTCCAAATCAACTCCTGTAACGGCAATAAAAAATATCGTCACAGAAAAAAATGTCTTGCCTTATCCTTGATGGTCATTCACTCAATGCAAATGTGTTTGAAATGTTTTCGTGACTGAGGGATCATGGATTTCCATGCCTATTAAATACTATAGTGAAATAATAGCTTATTCAAGTTTTACACGAGTATTGTAGGAATGTAAGAACTTCGATTTTAGCATTTATCATCTCTGACAGAGCAAAGTTGGAGCTGATTGGAATCTGACAAGCTGATTGGGATCTTGTCAGTTCCAAATTTGTGAGAGATGTTATTTAGCAACTGTTGTAGAGTTAATAATGTTCCTTTCACGCCATTTCCGGTTATGGAAAAAGTATAACGTTGGTGAAGTAGGTATCATAAAATTGCAGTAGCAACTATAATCATTAAGGGTTCATATTAAGGTTTTCATGATTTTTTGTACCCTTTAGGAGAATTCGTTTTATAAAAAGAAAATATATGACTCTAATATAAGAAAGCTCTATTTGACGATAAATTCAATTAGGATAAATTGCGTTGATCTACCATAGCGAAAATTGGGATATTTTCAAAAATAGTTTCTTGACAAGGTTGAATGTGACTTGCTGTGTGCTTGAGGTACTTAATTAGATATTACCATGCGAGAGTTAAAGAACATTCGAGAATGAGAGGCAGATATTCTACCGGTTCAATGAATGTCGCGGCGTAAGAGTTGGGAGAAGGAAGGATGGCCGATCTAGTTTCCATGACAAAGTTCAGTCTAAAAACCTGAAGAAACAACCCAACCTGGCGTGAAATTACATTATATCGAAGTTGACTATTAATGTAATTTATTATTCTAGTGCAGACGGAAAACAGGGAAAATACGTGTAATGCTCTTACGGTGTCGTAATATCGTTTCGTAGAAATTCTAAATACGGTATATGGAGGAAAATAGCGTGGAATGATCGGCAAGGTACCAAGACCTTTGTGCAATTCTGCAGAAACAGTGAAAGTTAATATTATCAACCGCTGAAAATCCGGCGTCCTCCAAAAAGCATACTTGCCGTTACTCAAGGAAAATCACATTGCGTCGAACTCGATCATTGATAACTTATTTAAATACTAACGGAAAACAGTAATAATACGCGTAATGCTTATAGAGCTCCGGAAATTTCGTTTCGTGAGAATTATAAATACGGGATGCTGAAAGAAGTAATAAAGTAAGAAGTACAGGAGTTGAAGAACATTCGAGAATGAGAGGCAGATATTCTACCGATTCAACGAATGTCACGGTGTTAGAGTTGGGAGAACGAAGAATAGCCGATCTTCACGTCACTTCCATGACGAAGTGTCACTCGCAAATTCCCGATATCGTCAAGATGGGCTTAGAGGAATTCGGTCAATTGCCCTCCGGTTTTTATAAATACGTGTATATTAGTACACATTTTCCATAGCAAATTATTCGCTCGCAAATTCTTGTACCATATTCTTTCCAATAACGTCAGGATGGGGCGCAAGCGGTGAATTGCCTACGGATTAGAGACTCTGGTCTGGGAAAATTACGACTATCCTTGCAGTTTTCATGCAAAAGTGTATAGTGCCAAAAGGGTATGTGCGGCGATCGAAGTTGAGGGTGAGTGGCGACCGAGTCAAGGACGCAGACTAGCCTCCTGCCACTAACGGTAACATTCAAACCCTCTGTCTACTGCTACCAGTCTCGACGTGAAGTATGACGCGGAGAGTAATTTTAATTATACGCGATGCACCAAGAGCCCGCTGAATTGTTGCTCACCGGGTTTGTCGTCCGGGTTTCAGACATATTGGAATAATTCACGTCATTTGCTTGACACTTATTAAACCGGGGAATGTCGCCGGCCTTAATCCTTGCACACAACGCCGCGAGAGGGCGTGAAAAGGATATGCGGCGGAAACGAGGTAGAAGATGAGAAGAGAAGAATTGAGTGGTATAAATGTGCTTCATGTGCAGAGCAATGACGCGGCACAACGAAAATATTGTGCACGGACAGAACATTAATTTGATAGTTCCTAACCGGTAAAATCGGTTAGGCTCATAAATTAGTTCAGGACGAAAAAAATCGGTTGGGTGCGGCGGAATATCATTTGGTTGGACTAATAGAATGATCATTTAGCAGGCGACAAATTAAGCGACAGAATCAACTGGCTTAACGGGTGAAGTAAAATAGTACATTGTAATACGAAGGGCGTGATGGGGAACTTTATACGAAGGGCGTGAAGTTAGCCGCACAAGCCGCGAGTACTGTGTGTAGTATGAGTGCGACGTGCGACCCACGTCGCACTTTCGGCAAAAAAATCAACCCCCCTAGCACATAACAATTATCACGGAAAAATTTGCCCTTAAAAAAATGACATTTCCTGAAATAATGTTTTTAAAAATCCGGAAAAAGTCATTTGGAGTGACTTTTAGTAATACATTGATATTACGGGTGGAGTTGATATAACGGTCGGATTAATCAGAGAGGGTCGAAAATAAAAGTGGCCGGTCGACGGGGAATTCACTTCATATGTGCATGTGCTATATATTGTGCTCTCTCTACGGTTCACACGATAAAAATCCACTCAAGCGGATCTCGAGGTAGTTATTGTCAATTAGTGATGCCGTAATTACTACGGCAATTATAGACCATTGGCGTATTAATATAATATTAATTTATAGTCCGCCGTGTTGAGCGGTGCGCACCAATGAAAACATACCGTGTCGACTGCGACGTCAAGTTTACCGGCTTCATTTGCGTGTAATATTGATATTTGAGCGGGTGGCTCCAAATTCACATACAAAAATAACTTTGTGAATTTCAAGTGTTACGTTTCGTGAGAAAAATTTTGGTCAGCAAATAAATTTTCATTTATTTTTATTTCTATATATAAAATGAATAAAAAATTAAATAAAGAAAGAATTCAAATGCAGTCCGCAGTTGTTTGAAAAATCAACGTTGTAACGACAATGTTAGCACAGGGTAAATAATTCAGGAAACCCGAGCAAACAGACAACAGATTTATTGTTAAATATAAGGATTGTACAAACTGATGAAGCTCCTTTCATATGGAATGACACATTGAGAATGTTTTGTGTTATACAAATCAAAAGAGTAAGATGAAGTTTGTTTCAGAAAACAATGAACTACACATTAGAGGATTAAACATTTACATCGGGAGTTATATACGTTCTAACACTTTTCCTTAATCCGAAAATACTTATTTCTCTTTTCTATTGACGAATTCAAGACCAAATTTATTTAAGCATTTAATTTGTTTATTGCTGCTGAGTCTTTTAGTAAGGACATCTGCTATCATCTCTTCAGTCACAAAAGGAAGAATATCTAATCTCGCTATAATAATGTCATCTACATCGATGGCAGTCAGCATCAAATCATTTCCTCGTTTAGCTTTATATACACAGGAATGCGCACTAACAGGATGTAGACCGACCTTGCGAAGTTCTTCGTCGAACTTTATATTCCATTGGCGGCCAGCCGGTTTTAATCCATACAGCGCCCTTCTGAGTAAACAAACGATATCTCCAGTTCGTATTTCTTCAAGCATCTTGTTAATCGGCTTGTACATCTGCGGATCTTTCGTTTTTTTCTTCTAGAGCAATTGATCCCATCATCTCGTCAATCATGACAGGAAGTTCCATGTAGACATCCTCGAGGAGATTCGCATATAAAAATGCTGTTGATACATCCATTTCATGGACTTCTAGTCCCAGAGTAGCCGATATCGCCATGATTGATCGAATTGATGTCATGGGCAGGGGACCGACTCTACACCTCCCAAGTCTACACAAAGATAGGTCTACACAAAAAGTCGACACAGAAAGACTGTACACGCAGACAGCTCGACACCGAAAACTCGGCACGAAAAACTCGACACCAAAAACTCTGCACGAAAAACTCGACACCGAAAAGTCAACACGAAAAACTCGACACGCCGAAAAGTCGGCACAAAAAACTCGACACCGAAAAGTCGGCACGAAAAACTTGACACCGAAAAGTCGACACTTTGATCGATTTTGGGGAATTTCAAGGCCCTATCCGATGTGAAATTTTCCGTTAATTACAATTTTTATTTCACTCTGTAGGCGAATCGCGATTGCGCAAGCGAAGCGTGCGTGAAACTTTGTTTACACACGTCGTGAAATAAAAATAGGTACGATACTCGCGCGAAATAGTATATTACACTACAAGAGCAGAAAGTTTGAGATTCCTGCACAAGTCAAAAAAAGTTTTGTCGCACTAGTATGATACTATCGTTCAAGGGGATATCTGAATAGATCATATTTTGTTTCAAATGAAAAAAGTAATGTATTTCTGGGTTTTCAGTGAAAAATATCACAATTTTTAAAAACATAACATATTCGTTGTCTGCTGGCAAAAATACATCGAAAAAGTGGGTTAAAAATGAAATAAAACCACGTTTTACGCACCGAATAAAATAAAAATTGTAATTAACGGAAAATTTCACATCGGATAGGACCTTAAAATTCCCCAAAATCGATCGAAGTGTCGACTTTTCGGTGTTGAGTTTTTCGTGCTGAGTTTTCGGTGTCGAGTTTTTTGTGCCGACTTTTCGGTGTGTCGAGTTTTTCGTGTTGACTTTTCGGTGTCGAGTTTTTCGTGCAGAGTTTTTGGTGTCGAGTTTTTCGTGCCGAGTTTTCGGTGTCGAGCTGTCTGCGTGTACAGTCTTTCTGTGTCGACTTTTTGTGTAGACCTATCTTTGTGTAGACTTGGGAGGTGTAGAGTCGGTCCCCTGCCGATGTCATGCAGGCGAGAAAGTGTTCGTGAAAATCTACACAAGCTTTCTGCGCGAACCCTCTGGCTACTAAACGAGCTTTTCTGCGCTCTGATTCTCCATTTACGTTTAATTTATTTCGTAGAATAACTCTGCAGCTGATGACACTCCGATCTTTCAGTCTATCGACAATTTGCCAAGTACCATTCTTTATTTGCGCCCTGTACTCATCCATTACAGCGAGTTTCCATGCTGCTACGACTGGTCCATTCATTGCCTCTTTCAATGGTATTTCCGCCAGATTCGAGCTTCCTTCCGAATAGATCACATCTTCATATTCGGAATCCTCATCTCCAGGTTCATCAAGAATAAATTCATCGTTGTTTGCTTCAGCATACCATACTGATTGCACGCAAGCTGTTATACTTCTCTTGGTCTTCCCCTATTACCCATTCTGACCAAACTTGGTCTTCCTGGAACTCTCGTGGGAAGCTCTTCGCTTCTCAATGGTGCGTTTGTCTCTTTTTGCACATTTTCGTCTTGTTCCTCAAAGTCATTTGGTATGATATTCACTGCAATATCAGATAATCCTTCTGGTTCTGGAAACTCTTCAAGTAGTTCTTCTTGCAAATTTTTAATTGCTGCACCGGTTAACATATCCACGTGTTCGCCAGTATTTTTTTTCCACAATTCTAATGTGAATGAGTAATTCTCTCTTCAGGGGTAAAGTCATCGAATTGTTCTGGATTTTGAAATTCATCAAGAAATTTCAAGTCGCGAGAAACTTCTATCTTGTTTTCATCTGGTATCCGAACGCGATATACTTTCGCTTCCTCGGAATATCCAATAAAAATTCCTTTCCTTAAACGTGGGTCATACTTCTCCTTGTTTGGTGTTCGATCTAGAACATACACTTTTCTTACAAATATTTGGAAATACGAAACGATTGGATTGTTCGACGTTCACCTTTTGAATGCCGTTTCTCCGTTGAGAGCTTGTGATGGAGCTCTTCTGCCCAAAATGTCTTCGATAATCCAGATTCGAGCAGCATGCATCTTGCAGTTTCAATAAGAGTTCTGTTTTTTCTTTCGGCAATTCGATTTTGCTCCGGATTATACTTTACCGTCAATCGCCGCCTAATCCCACAGTGACTTTGAAATTCATCGAAATTCTTATTGCAGTATTCCAGACCGTTATCGGGGTGAAGGTATTCGATTTTTTCCCTGTCGGAGCTTCTGCCATTGTATTAAGTTTTTGAAATGCCTTCTGGACATCACTTTTCTTGTGTAGGAATAAAACCTTACACCATCTAAAGTAGTTTTCAATATAGGTAACGATGCAGCGAGCTCCACTAAGTTAACGAATACGCATAGACTCGCAAAGATCAGAATAAATTACCTGTAGGATTTTTGTACTGCTTACTGATTCCTTTGGGAATGGCTTCCGAGATATCTTACCTCGAAAACATATATCACATATTGGTAAATTTTCATTTGGCTCGATTTTTAGCCCAATTATGTCCTCCTTGATAATCTCCTTCAAGGCTCGTTCGTGTAAATGTCCGAAGCGTCGATGCCAAGCAATTATATATGAGTTCTTTGACTTGATTAATGCTTTATAAGTCTTTTCAGGTGCCGCCCTGATGCAGTAATGCCCATCTATTTTATCAGCCAACATCTTCACGGTTCCATCTTTCTTATCCTCCACTGTAGCGATGTCTTTATTAAATATAACTCGATGTTTTTTGTCTGTTAGTTTGGCAACTGACATTAAGTTCGTACTCAAATTGGGAACATACTGAGTATTTTCAAGGTCTTTGCTTCCATATACCATTTAACGTTCCGAGTTTTACAACTCCCCTTGCCTTGACCGTTGTTTTTGTGTTGCTAGCAAAATTCAACGTCTGATTCACTTAACTCGCAGACATGAATTTGTCCTTATCCGCGCACATGTGAGATGTGTAGCCGCTATCGAAACACCAAGTATTCCGAAATGTTACAGAATTGATTTTCAGCGCGAATTCATCTTGTTTAGCTTCACAAAATGGAATGAACCCTTCTTCTCATCTGCCAGCCTTTTTTGGTAATTACTACGCTTCTCCTGACAATCTGTAGCCTTGTTTATAAACTTTTTACACCGATAGCATTGAATTTCGGAATTATTTCCATTTGATTTGTATTTCCACTGCTTTTGTAGTTTTTTATTTATAACTATTGCATTTTGTGCTCGGTTATTCACTTCGTGATTTTTCGAATCACTTTCTTCCATGATTTTGGTCTTCAATACCTCTGGATCAGGTAGTTCGTCCCTGGTTCCAATTGCAGTCCGAAATACATCAAAGTTAGCACGCAGACTATACAAAGCCACGTTTTTTTTTGCCACGTTTATCCGTGCCAATATTCTTTCCATTTTCACATTTTTTTCTATAGGTTAGGTTATGCTGCTGAACCGCATTCGATTTCAAACCTACTTTATTGTTAACTGTATGCTTCTGTACTTATTTTTTCATTATATTCCTGTAATCATATCTATGTTGTAACGATTTTTCTTTACTCACTGTTTTGTAAATGGTTGATATCCTTTGCTCATCATACTTCTAATTGGACCTAGCCCGTTTTATATGAATCAAATGAATAAAAATTGAACTCTCTTCGCCGAAGGATTCTAGCAAGTTAAAGTATACAAATTGCTATCGCAATTTACCTCGCAGAGGTTAAAAAAAATTTCTTAAAAAAAAAGTTAAGACACAGAAAATAAAGTAGTGCCTCAAGGTATAAGTTTCTCTGCAAAAGACCTTGGAATGGAAATTCTTATGTCAGGGCCACGCAGAGTCTTCCTCCAAAGAAAATTAAACCCTGCAAAGCCTGCTTACCTTGGTGACTAAATAAGAACCCTACGTAGAGTGCAAAATGAAAGATATTTTTGTACAATAAGTTGGCTATAATAAGAAAAGATCTATTCAAGAAAACGTTCCACTGTCTATGATTGAGCCCGCAGTACTATCCTTTAAATGAAGTTTGATTAAGTGAAAAATCGACACTAATGCCCGTTTCTTCTATGTATCCTCCAAAACGATGTTTTTGAAGTCTTAGTTATGCCGTTCAAGGAGCAATTCGCGAACTTTTATAATATTGAACAGTATCATTAGTGACAATGCTTATTCTGGTATAATGAGCAATAATGCAACTTGCATTATGCAAGTAAACTGGTATGTAAGCCCTTGCCCACTCGAATAGTTGTACCAACCAATCAATTAGCTAAGGTGGCCATCATATATGGTTACCGCAACTGACGAGGCTTCTACCAACAAAACTTGGTTCATGCAATCAATACTGTTCGGTTGTCATAAACAAACCGATTCATAGAAGAATTAGGAACATTGGTTGGTTGTGTCAATCAATACTTTGATCGTGACAACTCATCATTATTGTCCATGTGTGAGATGCTTTTGGGTATGAAACACTGAACGCTGACATCGAAGACTGAAGAAAGAACAACTGCTGTACCAAAAAGTTCCGAGTCGAAGAGGAGATCGGATTTTCCGGCGCATTGCTCGCCACTCTGCACTTCTGTCGTCGACTCGTTTCTCCACTCCAGTTGAATTCACCTTATGGAGGGCTTACGTCCCCCTACACGTTTGCATCCTTAACGTGGGTTGGAGGTTTTGACGAAGTTCTGTGAGCCTTATCAGTCACGGTTACACCAAGCTTGAAGATTGGCCAGCACGATTTCCATCAGAGGCCAGAAGGGATTGCCTCCACTTGCGTAGACTCCGCCTAATTGGAAAAGGAAAGAAAAAAACAGGAAAGCTGAACTTACCTTGTGCAGACAAGGTACTTCACATTATAAAAAAAATTATGACCCTTCCTCTTGGAGCTCATGCATGCGTTGGATAAACCTTGTCGTTTCAGCGTGTCTCGTTTCAGAGTATTGTTACGGCACGCAGGTATGCAGACACCTTTCGCCACAACAACTACCAGTGCAAAATAATAAGAGAACCAAGGGAAGCTTGGAAGAGAGGAAACTGGAACAGAGAGTACGGAGCTCAGCTCAATCGAGCTTACGGGTTACTCAACGCTCACCTTCTGACGAGTAAACTTCCTGCGTCGCGCCTTCCTACGAAATGAGAACTGACTTTTCTCAGCCAAGACACCGAAAGTCATTTTTTATCTGTGTGATGACAAAATGAGAAAAATGAGGCGTTTGCCATTCTAATACTGATGGTACGTATGGCTTTATATATTCGTATTAACAACACGACGCTGATTCGAAAGAGATCATGGTGTCCAGAGAGGCTCTCGAAGTCGTTACAGTCTTTGTCATGTTCTTAAGTTACGTTCGTTCTCAAACAAGTCTTTGGATACCCTTGAATTTTAGGCAGCTTCTTTCTATTTCTTTATATCCTCTTAAATTTAATCTTGTATTTCTTCCCGTACCAATTTTTCCTTTTTTATTACTGCTCTCGATCAACCTAGAAGGGTTTATAAGTTTTTTTGAAAATGTTCTTGGAATTGTCCGGAAATGTCCTTGAAATTTACTGAAAATATTTTTGAGATGTACTGAAAATGTTTTTAAAATTTTCAGAAAATATCCTTGAAATTTTCACAAAATATCCTTGACGTTTTCGCAAAATATCCTTGACATTTTCAGAAAATATCCTCGAAATTTTCAGAAAATATCCTTGAGATTTTCAGAAAATATCCTTGACATTTTCAGAAAATATCCTTGACATTTTCAGAAAATATCCTTGAGATATTCAGAAAATATCCTTGACATTTTCAGAAAATATCCTTGACATTTTCAGAAAATATCCTCGAAATTTTCAGAAAATATCCTGGAAATTTTCAGAAAACATCCTCGAAATTTTCACAAAATATCCTTGAAATTTTCAAAAAAACTTTTCTGAAAACTTCCTCGAATGTCCTTCAATTTTGTACGGACCTTTAACTAGACTCCATGTAGATAGAAAAATGATTCAACAATCAGCTCGAATAATCCAAATAATACTTATCCTGAGGAGGATAATCGAGACTGAGTTAATTTTTTTTTTCGTTGTGATGACATAAAATGGGAACGATGACGCGTTGGTCGTTGTAATACTGATGGCACGTATGCCTTTCTACATTTATGTTAACAACACAACGTAGATGAGGAAGAGATTAAAGAAAAACGATTTAACAACCAGCTCGAAAAATCCAAATAATACCAATCCTGAGGAGGATAGTCGAGACTGAGCTGAATTGATAATACTGTAAAAAACAATTTATATGGCACAGTATTCAATTGATCTACTTAGAAGCTTACTATATAATCATTTATCAATTACTATGATATGTTCTATGTAGCATATAATCGTATTATTTATAATGTCTATCGATATCATGCTGAAGACACATATTTAGTTTTTGTTGAATTAAAGGTATCATCAGAGTGCGGAAATAGTGCGCGGTAAATACAGTTGATGTCTCAACTCGGTATACACATTTTTCTATGGGGACCGAGTGACGTCAGCATTATAGATAACGCTGAAGCATAACGCGAATGGAAATGTACGGGCTGGAAATGTTTTTTTTTGGAACGCTTGAATGGCCTTTTTCTTGCCTAAGGCAAGCATACAGAAACAGATAAAGACTTGTTAGAGTCCATCCAGAATTTCTGTCCTCTCCCTTTAGTCTTGCACTTACCTATGTTAGCTATAATGTACTATGTAAATAGTGCTCGCATCACCCGATGCGGGCAGGAAAAAATGACCAGCTGATAGTGATAATGCATTAACAGAAAAACGGACCAGCTAATAGAAATAAATATGTCGGTTAAAAAAATTATTGGATAACTTGTACTTATTATAAGCTGCAAACATATTGTTTCCAATGTTCTAGATATATCGTTTCGAACATTCTAAGTACAGATTCCTGTATTAACATCAATTCATCATGTTTTTTTTTCAATCTTGAATTGACAAACTTCATCAAGTGAAAGGGATGGCGAAATCAAATTAAGGGGCTTCATTTTCATCGAAATTTCAAAAGTTGAGTAATGAACGTTTTGTTCCCTAAACAATTATACTTGGTTGAAAATTTGAGTAATAAACACAACATTGATTGAAAAACGAGTTATGTTGACATAATTAAGACTAATGCTTGCGCATGTATTTTATTTTAATCTGGCCTCGATCGTTTGTGAAGTTAATTATTTTGCCCCGATAGACTCAACCGAGAATCTTGATACTTAGTTAGTAACTCGTACTGTAAGGGATAAAGGCAACGAGGACTCGGTTTTATGTTAAATAAAATTCTGTCCAAATAAATGGGATCCGCGTAATATTCATTTCTCATCTACCTAGGCTAGAATGCATTGAATAATCAGCGTATTGAAATTGATATAAAATTCAAGTGGCATTTATGAAGAAACCGAACAGCATACATACTTTTTGTTTTTGATAGCAGTGTTGTTAGGATATTGACTCTGAAATTTGGACGTTATGCATCGAAAAATATAAATATTCAAGGCAGATATAGGTGGATAAAAATGACGCGCATTGCTCCCCAACGGGCACGCATGTTGCAGTGATGGACATCTTGTCAAGAACATGTTCCGCATATTACAAAAAGTGTTTTCAAGATGCCAAGAAAACATCCCAAAGATGTCTTTTCTATCCCAGACTTTTGAGGACTTCTCCACGACAGCATGAGGATGTCCTTGAAATGTGCAATGTCGAGGCGTTGGCTGTCTTCATGTCCTTGACGGACGTCTTGTAGAAAATGTATCAAAGACTTCTTTAAAATGTCACCAGTAAGTCTTTAAGATTATTATCGTAATGTGCTATAACAACAGTTGTTTTCTATTATTAAAAATATTAATATTTTTCAGCTTGATGGCTTTTTTATGCGCTTCCTCCCATTGAGATATTACTAATTTACGCCCCAACGAGACATGCAACAACAAGTTTAACTAAACTATACCATTATTGAAAATATTTTTCGATTCTACAAAATCAAAACCATGACATCATTTGAGGAATAAAAAAGTGGACCCTCTACCGTCTGTCACACGGAACTTGACTTGAAGCGTTATATAGTCGAAAATTTAAAAAAAATTTCATTTCTTTCTTTTTATTGATTTCACAAGCCTGAACGATTACAAATAATCTGAGCATTGCAGGATTGGAAAATTCCAAAAATTGTTACAGTTACGGCATTCAGAGAGCAAAATTTTTTTCTGTATATCTAGAACATGGGTTTTGATGGATCATTTTGTTGCTAAGAAAATGCATTCCGGATTAAATATAGAATTTATTTACTGATGCTGCGAAATGAAGTTATCAATTTTGATATGGGAAAAAAATTTCATTTTCCAATAACTTACCACATATTGACCTGTGATTAATTCAATTTTCACTGCAGCCCAAGATCCTAAATTCCCAGTGAAGACAATTTACACAGAGATTACTCTCATGTTACAATTTCCTACTCAGCAATGTACCTGTTACATAACAGTGGTGTTACGTAACGGTTACATTGCTGAGTAGGAAATTGTAACGTGTAAGATCAACATTGCCAAATATTTTGTCGAACCGAAAAATATACTTTTCCCTGCATGCAAACGCACGTTTTGTTGATTTGAACGATTTTTTTCTCAGTGCGAGTATAATAAATTCCCGCTAAAATGAACACATTACTCCAAGTGTGCAATAAGCACGAACCGCTTGCACGTGCCGTTAGAAAATTAATATACGCGGAACGGGTAACGCTCGTTCAAAAAATATGATTGACGTTCTCAGCAAGCAAGAAGGTATCAAAAAGTAGGTGAAGGCGAAAGTGAAAAGAAATAATTAAGGCTTGTAAATCAATTATGAGAGCTGAACCAATCGCATGTGCTCGTCGTGAAGCGCATGGCCGTTTGTTGTGTATGGGGCATTCCGTACCGACTTTATCTGGGATCTTTTATGTTATTGTTTCATTTCTCAACAACAACAGCAATTTTTATTAGATTTTTTTGAAGACTTTATATAATGATCATAATTTATAACCATAACTATAACTTTTTTTCTAGGGGTAGCTTTGTAAGAAAAACAAAAAATAATGAGGAAGCAATTTGCAAAATTTAACCTCCCAGCTTTTAATGCAAATTTTTATTTTTTTTATCAGCGTAAAAAACAACGCCTCGAAATCTCAGAAAATTCTCCAAAGTCCTAACACAAATGTCCAAGCAATAGCCCGCGGTAAAATAATGTTGACACCTTCAACTTCTATGAATTTTCTCTTCGAAAACAATTTGTGAACAAGTATTTATAACAATTCATACACCGAGGAAAAGAGCAGCGCCGCTACCGGCGAAGTATAGAATAGTAGAGCCTAGTTCGAGATCAGACAGACACACGTGAATGCATTATTAATTTTTTTTTTTTTACTTGGCGTCGAGTCAATTTTTTTTTTGAAAAATGCGCAGAATATAACAAATTTTGGATATGCGTTTTGCAAAAAAATCTTGAGTGTAGTAGGTGGTTTTAAGCCGAACGCATATCCAAAATTCGTTATTTCGCTCACATTTTTGAAAAAAAATAAAAATAAAACTCAAACTAAAGAAAAACATATCATTCTGATTAGAAAAAAAGTTAGGTTGAGTGATTGTTTGTGGAACGATTGTTTCTTTCACCAATTTTTTTAAAAAATTTTGAGATTGTTATTATGCGAAATCAATCTTTTCAGCACATTTTATATGCTGAAGTGATTTTATATGCTAGTATTTTTTCCGATTTTTATCCCATCGGGAAGTGATCGAAATTGTCTCTGAAACTCACTTTTGGCGGGACTGTACGTATCATACATCCTTAACTATAAACTATAATTCCCAGGAAGAACGTCTATATTTTATGGTTATAGCAAATATAAGAAAGTAGTTTAATCAACCACTTATATAATTCCCAGAAGAAACGTCTATATTTTATGGTTATAGAAAATATAAGAAAATAGTTGGATCAACCACTAATATAATTCCCTGGAGGAACGTCTATATTTTATGGTTAGAGCAATTACAATTATTTTAGCAATTATCAAAATGATAATAGTTCCATAAACTATTCTCATCGTTTAAAATATGCCGTTTTGTTGCATATACGATTTCATCGTTTGTTTCCAATAACCTTGCAAGTATCGTTTATTGAACCATATTATCATCGCTTCAACCATAAAACATTGCAAGCCTTCCTATATTCATTTTACCATGTGAAATCGTTAAATAAACGATATGCTTTTCTCTCAGTGTATATAAATTCTGTAAAACAAATCTAATAAAATCTGTGGTTGCTTCTCAGAGATAATAGAATAACATAAAAAATGGGGGTGGAATCCGAGAGGTCGAGGGTCAGACCCAATTCGAGTTGGTATGGAATACCTCGTATAATGGTGCGACACGCCAGTGCAGTGGCGGAGTACAAAGTGCGCTTGGAGAGACACGACGTCCGGCAGGGACATCGCGAGCCGACCGCTCAGTTTAGTTCTATTAATATGTTGAGTAAGCGTGCGCGATAAATTCTATCTAGCAACCCTTTCCTCCCTCTTAGCTTTCTCCGTCCTTTCTCCCTCTCGTAACCAGCCGCCTTTTCCAACCCCTTCCCCCTTCGCCCATTCCGAAGTAGCCTTGGAGCTCATGGACGATCGATCAACTCTCCACGTGGCAGAAAGCGAGGCGCACTTTGACTATTATATCTGCTATAGGAGCGTATACACTCCGCGACTCTTTGTCTATGTACACATGTGCCGTAACAATCCTCTTGCTAAAGGCGCTCACTCGAGAAGACAATGGCAAGAGGATCGTGAACCGTACTAAAAAAACGACTTGGTTGGTGCGAAAAAAAAAAAATCGTTACCTACAAACAATTTTCATGGTTATATATGCGCCAGACTATTTTCCGATTGCATCAATCAATTAAACTTCGTTAAGGTGAACCGACTAGTGATTGAACGGCTAAGCAGACAACAAAATTCAGTGAATGATCGTTTTCATGCACTTCCTGCTATAGACAGCATTCATTCACTGGTCGGCTTACACTGGATTATATTAACGGGAGGAACCAAGTTTGTGATCAGGCCTATTATGATTAAGTAATTGGAATCCCCTAAATATTTTTAAAAAATTGTACGCCAAGTATGAAAATTATCTTATGAAAAAATTACTAGAAAAAAAAAATTCTTCGCTGAAAAGTCTGATTAAAGAAAATATATATCTTACAAAAATATTAACCCGAATCCTATTAGACAAGTCGATCTCCTTAGTAAAGATGCTTTTTTACAAAATACTTGGCGTGCCTTTGACTACCTCCCGTAGGTAATCCATTGGAGTATATGCGGGAGAAGGAAATTTATGATTACAATATAATTATTACTCTATTTTTCCTGCTAACTATTTCGTAGGTCTTGTCGCTTGCGAGCTTAAAGGCGTATCTGTCAAGTTACCTTACAGCTCTCCAGGTCCCAAATATACAGTACCTACAGCGTGCACGTTAAAAGTTACATTGGCGTTCGAGTTTATATACCGCAAATACATAAGAAGTGATGTTATATACATTGATCGGTAATGTGTACGGTTCGAATAAAATTGTAATAAAAAATTTAGATTCTTATTAATACTTAATCCCGACAGTAGTCCCACTGCGTAAGCAGAGGGCCATTACACTCCTCAGAATCTCAAAAAATTGCAGATATCACCCAATTGGAGTAATCAAAGAGAAGAACTGAAATTCTCATGTTTAGACCTGCGAATAGGTTGTACAGAGTTAGGGTGAAGGAGCCAGTGGATGGACGGGCCCAGTAAATGGACACTGTCCATAAGAGCACGTGCATAAAAAGCGTCCATTCACTAGGTTTTTTCGTCTGCTTGACTGTCTATTCACTGGTTGGTTCACCCTATATGAGATTTTTAGTCCTTAAAATGGAGCATGTTATACTCATTTTGATTTAACGAAGGGTTTCTAAAGGATTTGAATTGGAACTCGGGATGTATTGCAAATAATTTCGTATCTGAGTAGTTTGAGATTCTTATGCCGTGTAATGATTTTTGAAAAATCATGCATTCCTGTAGTTAAAGCATTTTTTCTTATGCTTTTTACGGCTCTCAACCTCATTTAATCGTTCTTTTCTTCTGAAACCGACCCTCCAGTCCTTTTTCAAGAAGATTCGTAGCCATTTAATAAATGGTTATAATTGTAGGCACGTTGTACTTCCGGTCCTTACTTTAATGGACAGGAGCTAGTCACTGACATGCCAAGTTTTCTATGAAAAAAAACATTTTCATCTGTTGCCCATCTACTAAGGGGCTTGACTTAGCAAATAGGATTCGAGTTAATATTTTTGTAAGAATTTTTTTTTTTTTTTTTCAGCGGAGATTTTTTTCTTTTCAAGTGATTTTGTGTATGGGATCGTTACACTTTTAATAATTGGTAGGCGATCTTTTCGTGAAAGAATATTTTTGGCGAAGCTTTTCTCTTTTAGAAAATGAATATAATATCAATATGCTCAAAGAATAATTTATTTGTTTCCATATTTGAATTATCAATTTTTGCTCCATCTATTTCGAATATTTGTTATTCAATTTATAATCCATACGAGTTCGATTAAAGATCTACTACAGAGGCGCAATGAATCACCGATTAGTAAGTACAATGCAAAGACACTATTTACTATTAAAGAGCTTACTTCTATTTTTAATTACACATAAGAGAACGGTCAGTCAAAAAAGTACTTTTGTATTGTGAAGACCACACTTCAGCGAGGGTGAAAGGTGCCCTTATGAGCAAAAATACTTTTATCACTGACTCGTGCCCTTTAAGAAGCCTGAGACACCTAAAAAAAAGTCATGAGAAAATATATTCTGGATGTGATAGCCATACGAAATATAAAAAAGAAATCTTACATTTAACCCTGATTGAGTCAATACCAAGCATTATAATTCCACAATTTTATAAAGACAGCAGATGAGAATCTGCTCAGTCACGCCAGCGGTTAAAGGAACTGCTCGATCGTTCCGTTCATTCAGGAATAAAAATCAGGACCTTTCGAGAGTTATGTATTGCATTTCAGCTCTTGCCAAAATGCAAGTCATTGTCCATGCACGATGTTATGAGCAGTCTCGAATTTAAGTAGTGTAATAAGAAAATATAATTTATAATCAGTTTTTATTGTTTGGAATATGTATGCCTCCTAAAATTGATGATGCACATATAATAATATTACTGTCACGTTCCTAAATATGAATGACTCATATGTGTCATTCTCCGCGTCGTAAATGCTATTTCCTGGAGTCTGTTTACACTACACGTGTGCCTCAGACTTGGACGGATAATCATGTTTCGGCAGATGTCAAAATCCTCCGAAACTGTTTGCGTACGCCTTTTAACAAAGCAGGAAATCCCGCTCGATGCATTTGGCTACTGAGTATATTTTTTCGGTGGGATCAGGCTTCAAGACAGAGTTTCCGTGGGGATCATCGGTACACAGCCGCCTAATCCCATCCTCGTGGTCCGAAGTAACTCGATCGCCTGGCAGAATGTCACTCCAGTGACGATGCCTGCTGAGCCGAGGATCGCTAGTAAGGCACGTGGTGATATTATCCCTTTTGCGCAGTTCTCGGCGAACATACTGATGCGTTCTAGTCCTCGGCAGCTCAAACTCGATCCCTGTCGCTATCCTATTCCTCATCGGCAAGTAGGTTTACGCGCAAACAAGTAATACGAAGCCTCGTTTATATTAACTTGTGTTTCCCCTTGTGGCTGTTGGCGATGTGTGATCGAGGTCGCACGCGCCTCCTGGAATATCGTATATACGTCCTTCTATAGTCATACACCGTAAATATACGTGTTTTCCCCACGTTGAAAGTTTCATCATCGGAGGGATTGATCGGAATTTTCGTTTCGCAGGCACGCGCGCATGTTGTACCTGCGTCGCAGGATACACAACGTGCGCACCGATACGTGCTCCTGACACGATGGAAACTTGGAGATTTGACAAAATGATTAACGACAGGATGAGAAAAATGTGTTTATGGGTACTGCGGTGCGCGTGGTACGTATAGGGAAGAAGAAATGTAGTTCGGCAAAAAATCAAGTTCGATTCAATAAGACATTCCTGTTGAGGGCTGCTAAAAGTGTATGTTATTAATTTAAGGGGTAACGCAACTCTAGCGGCAAAAAAAAGACCTAACTTTGACGAGTTATTTTAAGCGTAAAAAAACGGAATAGGATTTTTTTTTCAAAGGGTCCATGACAAAGTATAACATGAGAAAATATCCCAGACGAATGATCACATAACAAATTACCACTCAGACAAAATATAACGTAGTAAATTATCACACAGAGAAAATATCACAACGACAAAATATCAGTTCTATATTGACTGTCTCGATCTCCTCGCCATCGTGAGATGGTGCATTATAAAGAAAATTCGCTTTTCTGCTTAAAGTAATGCAGCTCACACATTAACAATTATATAGAAGAGATGCCAATAAGACGGGTGCCGCCCGTTTCACCGGCAATTACAATACCGACGGTCAAAATACCGACAGGTAAAATACCGAACTATTATAATACCGCTAAATGATTATCCCAAAAAATGAATGTACCGAAAGATCAAAATACCGACATTTGAAATCCCGAAAAATAATTCAAACCAATAATCGGATGTTATTCGTCGGTAGCTGGATGTTAGTGTTTGGACTGTCCAGAACCCCCCCTTAAAATTTTTTTCGATGCGAAAAAGGCATGTAGTGACGCACGCGTGGGGGGCGTCCGGGAGTGCAGCCCCAGGCGGGGGCCAGGGTCAGGGGGAGGGGGGCGTAGAGGAGGAACCCCGGTGGGAGGTAAGGGGGGCAAGGCTCTTCCACTGCACAAATATTATTTTTTATGTTGCATACTGCAATATAACCAACGATTATTCCGAATAACAAATACATATTCGGACAAACAAGCGTATTTCATTTCTATCAGGATTTTAAATACCGGTATATTAATTTGACGGAAGTGTAATTTACCGGTGTTTTAATCAGTCGGTATTTTGACCGTCGGTATTTTGACCTTCGGGATTATAGTCGTCGGGGTCAAACAATAGGGACCCGAAAGGGGTGGAACATTGACCATGAAATTTTTGCTCCTTTGCGACATTTAGAATCTTAAAAGAATTTCCTCCTCCTTATTTTAATTTTTGTTTATACCGGGTTTTCCCGTTACAATATTTTAAATAATTATATGTGACATTTTTCTGTGTGTATTGGGTGCTTGGTTGTGTTTTGTTGGCGTACAAACACTCAATACATACAGAAGAATGAAATTTAAAACTCGCATATAACATTATTTTTTTTCACAGACGAACACTGAGGCTTAAAAGCATATCGTATTTACTATTGTATAAATATCTGATAGAAAAGAAAAGTAAAATAGGAAAAAAACATTTCTATATGTTTTTACAGTATATATCAGTTTTCGTCATCTATCACTTTACCTCATATATCTTAGCCGTAACACACTGATTCTTGCTTTGAGGATTCGTAGAAAATAGTATATTATAATACGAGTGGGATGAAACTTTTTCTGAAGAGGGTGAGTTCGGCACGAGCCGAAGGCGAGTGTTGCAATCAGAGGTGTTGGGGAAAATTTTCTCGCGCGAGTTTCGTATACAACTTTATTTCACGGGAGCGAGAAGTCGCACCCGAAGCAAGGCGAAACGTGTGAGAAGTGGGCACTTCTCACACGTTTGTGTGAGAAGTTGCGGGCACGGAGTTGCATAAAACGCCATACATTTTTTTGTATCGTGTAATAAACTCGACTGTTATATCATGTCGTGTCACCTATTCACCAGGATATCATGTTTCAATAAAACAAAACGGTGTGACATTTGTGAATTCAATGCAGTAATTCAACATTGCTGAAATCAATGTTCTTTATTTTAATGCATCAAACTCAACGTATTCAACTTCAACATAACGAAAAAAATTAAGATCTTAGCTTTTTCGAAGTCAACACATTTTTTTTCCATGACTTTCTGAGGTGTTCTTTTCTTTAGGTTCTTTGTTCCTTAGATACTTACCTGTTTTACTCATCTAGACTGAGCTTGCACTTCTCGCTTAGGAAAGAATGTTTTGGGGTGCGAGCATATGTGTACCTGCACAGATAGTGAAATTAAAAATGGAAAAATTCACTCTGGAACAAAAAAGAGAAAATAGATAAATAAATTTGTGGGGGATAATTTACAAAAATTATTCTTAAAATCCCCTATTCGATACATAATTTGAGGAAATCAATTAAGAAAAGATGTTTTGTTTTTTTTATCAATTGACCTTGAAAATCGCAGTATCTCCGAATCCCATTCCAAGAAAAAAATTCCAGAATTCGTTATTCATAAACGGAATTTGAGAAAATACGTTCTGCTAAAAAAAAGCGGTACCTTCCGTGAGAAAATAATATTCTTGATATTTTTTTTTGGAATATTCGATTTAATTTGAGCTAAAATGTCCCATATCAATCTGTATACACTTTTAGTTGTAGGCTATTCCAAACATTTTCATTATCCAGAAATGTATGTACGATGATACTATCCCAAGATAAACACATTTGAATAGAAAATTCAAAAAATCTAATATCTCATCAGATTTTTATTTTATCGCAATAAAATCGGGTGAAGTTTTTACAATAAAAAAATCCGATTGTTCGGAATTCCGGGAAAAAGTAAAATGTCGATGGCCGCTTTTCGGTGGGATCGCTCATATGCAGTCGATCTGTTGTCAGCACTGTTGAATCAATGAAATCAAATTCGAATAGAAGTTAGAAAACTAGTTAATTCAATATTTGAAAAAACTACTTTTTCATTCGTCGTGCAGCAATGCGTGCTCCTGACACGATGAAAACTTGAAGATTCGACAAAATGATTAACGGCAGAATGAGAACGAAATGTATATAGGTACTGCGGTGTGCGTATTACGCACGTAATGCAGTATAGGCCCGAGAGCTCGAGACCGCAACGCGAAAGACGGATATATATGGACGCTCAGGAAAGATAGCTCACCGTGAGTCGCACGAGTCGCGAACGCTCGTTATCCACTTTGCGCAAATTAATAGACCCCTCTCGAGACACCGCGAGTGCTCGCTTGTGCTGTATCCCGCACCCGGCAGCCAACCCCACCATCGTTAATTAAATTCCAACGAGTTTTCGGGATAATAATATTCGATGAATTTCCTCCTCAAGGATCCTTTCCACCCCGCGATCTCGCCCCCTTCGCCAGCTGTACTGAGTGATTCAGGACCGGCGCTCACAGCAGTGCAGTGAATATAAGGGCTTGTTGAAATTCGAATCATTCGCGGCTTTTATTTGTTATTGCCTCTTATCATATACAGAGCTATATATAAATAACGTGAGTATGAATTCTTATTCGATTGATTTGGAGCATCAGGTACTTTGACTTCCACTTAACATTTCTGAGTCCTTGATGTAGTAGTCGTTCTTGAATTGTATTATAATGCAAAGACAAATAAGTAAATTTTCGATACAATTCCAAACGAATATTAAATGAATATCATAAGATCGACATAATTTGTAGAGAAGAAAAAAAAACGCGCAGAAAACTATTCTTCGATAGTTTTGGACATCGCTGTTAGGAATTAGAATGGTGCACGTCTATTCCATCCGCAAGAAATTCCGACTTTTTCTATGAATTAAATATATAAACATACTGCTTTGTTTTATTTGATATCTACTTGGATTATTTCGGGTATAGGTTGAAACGAAGCTTCCTAGGAGAAGCCCTTCGTGGATGCAACTTGCACAAAGCGAAAAAGAGTGTGGGTCGTTGGGCGGGGGTCGAACGTTATAAGCAAAGCTCGAGCTACATCCAAAGAATAAATCAGCCTGTGCCCGTTACTATTCGTTTCTTTTCTTTTCTCCGTTTTTTTTCGAGACCCTCTATCCTCGAAGCAGTACTTGGTCTCTCATCCTCTGCGCTTACTCCTTCCTTCACCGCGTGCACTTCTCTCCACTTCTGTTCCATTCAATTTGCTTTGGCCTGGACGACCTGAAATTTCCATCGAAGAGGCTCTCACTCTCTTGCCATACCGAGGACTCGTTCTTTCGTTCTCTGCAATAGACTACGTGCACTTCCTCTAGCTTATTCAGTGACGATTTTCAGGAGCACTACGGTTCCTGTGGCCAAACGAGCCAACGACCAAAGTAGAAATTTAATCAGGTACAATTTGCAAGTGAATTTCAAGACCTATTATTGTTTCTAGGAAACTGACAGTTGATGGATGAACTTGATTTTTTGAGCAAGGGATTTATTCGATGTAGCATGACTTCATCTTAAATCAGACAAATCTTAATGACGTTAAGGTGAATGACCCAATTAGTGATCTTCTAATCCCAGCGCGTGTTGTTGGGGCAAAAAGGTGGATAGAAATAGCAAATCGATTAAAATAACAAATATTGCAGTAAATTTTAGAGTTTTTATTAAATTCAACGAATGTTACTTATCTACATTTTTATCGTTTTGAGGCACTATTATTTAAATATATGTCGTCATGCAATAGACCCGATTAGTGTCCTACGATTTCCTCTTATGGCCTATCTTATGACCTATTAAAGCCCCAAACACTGACCCATGCCGTATTACATCTTTCACCCGATCAGTCACTAAATAACAAGATACTGTCAGATATTTTATAGATTACGGATAATCCTATGAGTCAGAAAAGGTGTTTTACAGAAATCATGGATTCAAAATAAATGTTTCATGTTATTCATACAAGAATACCAAACAAGGTTATTCATCAATGTTTCGGTCTGTTTCAGCTATCAGTCGGATTGAGTTGCGCACACAAATCGCAATAACCCAGCGTTTGGGTGAACCTTTTATGACCTATATATTTTTTCGGAGTAAGAGTAATTATTTGTTCGTTCTACACTTGCTAACGTTTTCTTTGGTTCTTAATTATACTCAATGAATAAACTTTGTTGCCTAAATATATTTTTAAAACATAAAAAACTATATTGTTTAGATGGTAAGTTCTTACCGACGGAGACAAGAACACAGCTAGCGATGGCTCACTTCTGTCGAGTCAGCAGATAACATTTTTTTAACCGAAGATCATTGAAAATTTATTTTCGGCGCTGCTTAAATCGCATAATGCAAAAATCATAGAATATGAACAAAAAGTTTGATGTGTATTGGGCATTAAGAGAATTTTTTATCGTAAATAATATGAAGAACGGACACTAATTTGGCCACGGTCAGTAATTGGATTATTCACCTTACACGGCCGACAACTAGATGCCGGACTTATTCTTAAAGCAGACAAATCATGATGACGCTACATCACTGGAAACTAGATACAATACAGTGACCTTAATCAGGCAAGTTTTACCGATCTTATTTGCAACTTAGATCTGATTTGGTTCATAATTTCATGAGCACTATGGTTTCTATGGCCAAGCGTGCCGACGACCAAAGTAGAAATTCGATCGAGCCGGAAACCGTTCCATATCGGGCTCTGCCTCAAATTATATCAGGTTGTAAACTGACGAGTCTGTCAACCTGAATAAAAAATGTGACGGTGTTGCATATGAATTTCCAGAACTTTCATCGTTTCTAGCAAACTGAGAGCTGATGGATTAATTTAATTAATTGTTTTACCAGAGAATTGATAATCGCCTAACTTAATTTCAAATCAGACAAATTGTAATGATGCTAGATGGCCGGAAACTAGATGAAATCGAGTCAGCTTGATCGACCAACATTTACCGATCTCATGTACGTCCTAGGTCAGATCCGGTCCATACTTCAGATGCACTACGGTTCCTGTGGCCAAACGAGCCAACCTCCGAAGTAGAAATTTAGTCAGGCAGGAGTCGAGCGTATATGCGGCGCTGCCTAAGATAATTTCAGACTTCAAAGGTCAGAACCTTCCGGCTCAGATAAGTGATGTAAAGGATTGCATATAAATTTCTAGACCTGACATTGATTCGAGTAAACTGACAGCTACTGAATGAACTAACTTAATTACTTGCCCAGCAAATCTACTGAACGTAGCCTGTCACAATCATAAGTTTCATAATGATCAAAAGCTTGATCACATCCATTCAGCTTTCCACGAGTCTCAGCTGTCTGATTGCAGAATCCATCTTCGACTGCCTTACAATTGACCTGGACTCCAACTTTGGCTGGCATACAATCCATTCTGGACTCCGCCCTGGAGTATCTTACAACACAGCGTGCATGGACTCCTCCGTGGACTTTCCTACAACCCGTCCTGGACTAAACCCTGGATGATCCAGGAATCTCAACATCCCAATAGCAGAATCCATCCTGGTGTCTATTTCGGATCCGCGGCAGGGCTGTGTGAAATTTCATTCTGGACCCTACCTTGAATGATCTGCCCATTTTAACTCCCGTCAACGAATGGTACACCTATGTATTCCAACTCATGATAGCCGTCCAATCTAATATACGCTAGGGTCTTGACTTACTTGCGAAGAACGTTACGCCCGTTCGCCGTCTACTGGCATCATGCCAAACACTGATGCACAATGCTCCGCTAGATGGCAAGCGGTCGAAACTTTTCTCGCAAGCGCCTTGAAGCTTCAGCGTAAATCAAAGTGCAAGGCTGTCCTGAGTTCGACTACATACGAGGGATCCATGGTTTCAAAATGGACCCAAATTGAAATCAATGTATAATTGTCTTTATTTGGGTCTGAATATAGAACACGCGAACTCACCGTTAGTGTATAGCTTAATTAATTCATATATCAATGTAATATACTATCTGTTACACTCGTACGATGTACCTCTAGCCTTTTCGAAAAGGAAGCTGGCACGGTCATAACTAATCTAGTCAAGTAGAGTCCATCAATGCCGTTTTAAAGGAATCCTGATCTGGTGAAAAGTCTGAATAGGCCTCAAATCAGGATTTTAGCTAGGGTCCTTCCTAACTTATGAGAAAAATCGGTGCAGTAATTCCAGATCGAACATATATGACATTGAATTCGATGTTAGTAACAAATTATTAAATATTGTGTAAATAGAGAATTTAGTCAGGGCGAATCAGTTAGATGACAGAGTCCCATGAAATCAATTTCCGCAATCAAGAGGCCGACTTAAATTCATACAACATTCATTGGAGATCCAATGGACGTCAGCATGGATAATCCATTGAATCTTAATTGTCGGAAGCTATTTCTCCGAAGACGGCGTTGATCTCGAAAGGACTCCGTAATATAAAGTTGCACCAGTAGCCCAGTGAAAGTGATATAAAAACCTTATCTGAAATTTAACGTTAACTTAAGCGACTTCGGTAAGAGACCATTCTCGCTATCCACATTTTAACACATTCTGGTTGAATTTCTAGAAACTGATTAGATTTCTCTTTCTGCTGGCCGCTGACGAGCCAGTGAAGACACTTAACACTATATATCACGATGAAGTTTCGAATCAGTCACCGTTCATTGTTTATGAAACTGCCATACTGCTTTCACTGTTGGATAACTATTTTGGTTATCATCTCACTCACGGTTTTGTCTCGCAGGTGGGCAGAGTAATTTCAATCTGAGATCTGAACGTACAGCGTAAAATCAGACTAGGTGTCAAAAAAAAAAAAATGTTCCATGTCTTCCATGATGACATACACAAGGTTAACAAATAAGTAGAGAAAGACGTTATTGTTGAGGGCGGAAAGGTGTTTGGTGAAACAAAATATGGTCAATGTTATATTTGTTGTTACTTTTCACAAGAGATTGCGCTCATGGGAACAAGCACAGCGCGATAGGCCTCTCCTCCGATCTCCGGGTTCCAGATTCACCGCTCAGTTTGTGTACCGATCAATATTTAATTAACGTACGTTCGAGTTATTTTTCTCCGCGTTCTATTTGCAGCCGGTGTGGAAAGTGATCACGTGCTGATACTGGTACTGTTGCTGGAGCCAGTGCTCTCTTATTGAATGACGTCAATACGCAACGGACCTACGTCATTGGATGCCGCCGGTGTGCTCACATGATCCTACTCTTGCAGTAGCTCAGCGCTTGCTTCAGAGACATTAAATGCTATTGCGAATCTTTGGACCACATTTTTCGCGCACACCGTACGCGACACATGTTGCGCGGAATACGTGCTCCTACAGTTTCAGCCTCAAGGTGTATAATGGTTATGTAATGCATGGTCCAATGCCATCGTGCTTTAACGTCAGACGCTCGAGACAGACATCAAACCACAAGGGATGACTTTATAATAAGAATATATATAAGAATAAATAAATATAAGAATAATAATAAGTCTTACTCAATTTAATTATTAATAAAACTGCAACCGAAAACGGCTACGGTAGAATTTCTCATTCAGAGTTACATATTTTAGATGCCTGAAGTCTCTATTTATCTTTGCGAAAATTACGTGATTCTTATTTTCAATTTGAGTGAATACTGTTCGCTATTAAGAACTGGGACCCGATCCGGAATCCATTCAGGGTCCATGTAAGAATTTCATTCCAGGACAGCCCTAGCAAATCCTGATTAATGATAAACGGTCATCGAGTACGTAACCGGAAAGCTAGTCGAGATCTATTCAGGGTTCGACGACCCATTTTCAGAAAATCTAGCCAATCCCGATCAAAATAGTTGCGAACTGAAACTTGCAGATAGATTCCTACATGGGAATTTTAAGTGGTAACATATGTAATTAATTCTTATCGTGATTTCTACATCGTTTACGCAGTGGACCAATTGGTGACTTTCGCTATGACAATAACACGACTATTTATCAGTCGAGCACCTTATATTTATTCCTTACATTTCGTCTAGATCTGACCCAATTCTGGCCTTAGCATGTTTAAAAATAAAGTAATTACCAATCTTCACTGATCTAAAGAGGGACCATGAACTAAGACGATTCCAGACTGGAATGTAGTCCTTGCCACTGCAAACACGATTTAGATAGTATCTATGTAGATTTCGATACATTTACTTTAATCTGACGATAGACTTGTTATCGTGTTCGGATTTATCTTGATTAGGTAGACATTTTTTTCTAGTCGCAAAGTCTAGCTACCAGTCTACGGTGGCCCAACCTGGTAAGCGTTTCGTAGACGTCCTCTCTCTAGATAATTCAAGACCTAAATGAGCGGAATTCTACCCGCAAGTGGCTTAACGCGTTGTTATTAATCGCATAAAAATAAACCTTGAATAATTTTCCTGACTCATTGAGGTCGGTAAACATGGTTCAACGATAAGAAGGCACTAAATCACATTCAATATCCCACAATCAACAATATTCAGCAATAACCGGATTTCCTGTTGCTCATCGCATCTATCAACAAAGCGTCCGGAAATTTCTGGCATGTAGAGCCATCTTAAAATTGCACTGATCATAACGCAACAAGTCACCCGTCTAAAGATAACTCATTTATCAGAAATCTTTACGAAACGGAGAATTACTACTAAGTGGTCATCCACCATGAGCCAAACTATTCAAGAACCAAACTATTGCGTCTATTGGTAGACACGCAATGTATACAGTGGGATCCACAGAAGGGTTTTGATATGTTTCGCGTAATTCCATCATTGCGACGCCACAGGTACAAAAGATAAAATAAAACTCAGTCCTGCTGTGCAAATAATTGAATACGCTGATAACATTGAAGAGAACAGCAGATTCATTACAAAATGGAGAATCAACACTGATGGATGGTCACTAACCACAAAAAAAACTGCCAAACAAAAAAAAACGGGTATAGTTGTTGTTTGGAAATCCAATTGATGGTCATAAAGATACCAATTGAATCTCATCAACGGTCAGTATTTGATTGGCTCATCACCCTCAATATCTGATCCGCAATCCCAAAAACCTATTCCCATCCAGGAATGCACAAATATTGAAAACGTGGCAAACCCTTACCACTTACTCGTCGATTTGTCCTCTAAGGGACAACATTACGTCTATATGCAGTTGGGCCCGCAGAAGGATTTTGCTAGATTTCGCGTAATTTCATCATTATGTCGCTGCACGTGCAAAAAATAAAACAAAACTTAGCTACTCTGTCCGAACAAGGGAACTCTCTGGTAACATTGAAGAGAACGGCAGATTCATCACAAAATGGAGAATCAATGCTGAAAATCGAAGAGCCAATCAAAACAAATTAGCGTTGTCGTTGTTTGAAACCCCAATCGATGGTCATAAAGATATCAATTAAGTGTCATTACTACCCAGGATTTGGTTCACCAGGCACTCAAAATCTGATCCGTAATCCCAACATCTATTTTCATCCAGGAATGCACTGAATACTGCGCATTACGTGTACTTTGAATAACTACACGTGGCAAATCGTCGCCACTTACTCGTCGATGTGTACTTTATGGTACAACATTGCGCCTACTGGTAGAGGCGCAATGTATACAGTGGGGGCCCGCAGAAGGATGTTGTTATGTTTCGCGTAATTTCATCATTAGAACGCCATTCAAGCACTCAATTCGTCAAGGGACAGAGCGAGACAGAGCGAACAAGTGCGCGTATAACTCAAGAGATGCCAGTGGTACGCCCTGGCCATGGGTGACACGAGAAACAAACCAACGATTGAACGTGTAAGCTACGAGCAACACGCGCTTCTGCTTTTGTCGTGGCCTGCTGTTGGTCTGTCCTCGTGTCGCCTAGCACCTCCTGACACTGGCTGATAGTCCAACTCGCATTGCGGACAATCAGTGATAGTACTACATACGATTTAGTACCGTTGACGATGTACATATATATTGGATTATATCATGTATTTTATCGTTACTGGCGCCGTAATGACGACGCAGAACGAAAGTTCCGGTCTCCTCGTTTCCAATGACTATATATATATCCTTTCATTACGGAAAGACATTAGAATACCATTGAAGGGTGATAAAGGAGTAACCAGACGAACAGAAACTCACATTGAGGAACCCAACTATGACAACGGCGCTTGTGGGTACATGGTCCCGAATGCGTGCGTGACTGCGTTCGTTGGCCCGTACACTAAATGCAAATGACGGCATGGATGTACGTGCCATGAAAACTGTGCCACGTGCCGAACAGCTGAGTATATATATATAGGAAACATGTTCCAGTCATATATATTTGTTACACGTACGCTTTCAAGGTCCGGAGGACGAAACTGCCATCAGTCGATTTGCTCTCCTGGTCGAATTTAAATAAATGTATAATAAACGTCAGCTCGTGACAGGGGCTTTGATTTTTTCAGTTAGGTTTTTAATGTTGCATTCTATAAATTGGAGCTTATTTCAGACAATCATATATCTATTCACACGGCAGTTTTAACGAGCTGTATTCCGTTTATTACTCACTCGCACCAACTGGTTCTATCCAGCAGAAGTTTATGCTGATAGTGGATTGCTGAAATACTATTAGCGTGATTCGGTGTATCGTTAGTAAGGCAGCTGAAAGGGCCCGTGTCACCGGAAAAAAGGCATTAACAAAATCTGTCGATGATACCCTCAAGTTACAAAATCTTATATTTAAACCTCATCGAGTACACATCAAGCCTCTGCAAAGTAAAAAGTGAAATTTTTTACTCGTAGATTTTAGCCTAAATTGGTGAACTCCTACGTCCGGGCATATTTTACTTATTTAATTAGATAACAAATGGATAAATAACATGATTAATGTTGGAAAATTAATATTATTTGAACTGTTAATAATGATATCAATATTTTATTTGTAAACCACCCAGTAGCGTAAATTTTCTTGTAGATTACGCGCATCTCAGACCCGGGGATTGCTTTCGCTGCTCTTATCAGTGCAACGGCAGCGGTTCTACGGCGATTAGCAGGGCACCGCACACCTACGAGATGTAGGATGTCGTGCATCTTCAATTTATATATTAATGCGCTGTGCTTTCAGCACCACATTTTTAATTTCTCATATAGTCAGTTTTGTACGGCGACTCGGCCACGCGTGGTCGAGTTTGCCAAATATTTTGAAAATTTAGTTCTTTTACTCAGGGGGCCGACTGGCCTGGTCGTCCCTCGTCAACCGTTAAACAAATCTTAAACACTGTTCAAATAAATACCTCAATAAATGAAACAAATAAAAAATGTGTTACACTACGATTGTCAACTAATAATAAATGTTAAAATTTACGAAATTAAATATTTACACTATTTTTATATATATATATATTTTTTTTTAAATATATTTGCAATATTTACAATTCATTGCTTATTGTTAAGCGAACTGTATTCCGTGTATAACACTATTCAATCACGCAGTACACACCTCCGACCCCTGAGGCGGTGAATACCGCCCCAAAATGGAGGAAATAATAATTTTTTTTTGCGTCATTATATAAATTATAATAGCTATGACATAACATAAACAAATATTATTGTTCAATTATAGTAGAAATGTAGCAATTCTTAATACAGTAAAAATTGGATATATTGTTACCGTTTGTTTACTGATATTTTGATGGAGGAACATTTATCTACATATTTTGAATCATAACTTTGTCATAAGGGCTTGGAATAATCATTCCTATTGAACTGACTGGCTTGAATTATTTTTGTTTCCATTAAGTTCTCTGGCACTTCATGTGGTTCAGAAATATGATACGTGTTTATGTCTTTTCGAACCGTTAATCGCAGGTGATGTTGTTGAGTACTAATTGATCAATATAAGATAGGACGTTAAATTATGATTAAAAATTACATTACTTTTTATGCGACTGATAATGCCGTATGGTCTAAAAGGAATGTTATGTTTCAGTTTATCTTCTTTTATAATCGTGCATTAATTTAATCTTTCGTAGACAGACAGACTGTGCCAAGGAGAAATGCGCGATGTAAACAAACTCGGCTTGATGTTCTGATCGTTTAGGTTTGTTGAGCATGCGCGGATACACTGTTTACCAATACATTGTGGGTCAAGTTATACGCGTACAGTTGTCCTAATTCCATTTGGAAACACATGGCGATCCACTACTCTTAACTCTTTTAACAACAATATATAACCTGTCATGACCTCAAGGTAGTTCATATTAAAATTTTCGGCCCATTACCGATTTTTCAAGGAACCAAAGTGTACGATCTAATTACTGACAGTGGCCCATTTGTATGAATTACCTACAACATTGTTAAAATGCATGATTTCTGTAACACACCTTTTCAGATGGATAGGATTATCCGTAACCTATAAAATATCTGACAAAATCTTGTGATTTCGTCACTAATCGGGTATAGACGTAAAACGGCATGGTTCAGTGTTTGGATCTCTCATAGGATATAGAATAAACCATATCAAAAAATCATAGGACACTAATCGCGTCTTTTCTACGACGGCGTACGTTTAAGTAATATTACCTTGAAATAATGAAAAAGTACAAAAGGAACATTCGATTAATTCAATAAAAACTCAAAGCTTGAGTTTAATACCTTTAAATTCTATCAATTTGTTATTTCTATCCACCTTCTTGTCTCAACAACGACGTGCTGAGCTTAGAAGGTTAACCAACCGGGTCATTCTCCTTATCGAAGAACTATGTTATTCGACCTTATCAACAAAAGGACAAACGAAATACACCTTGTTAGATGATTCTCATTCTAGAACTTGTCATTCGCACTAGGCAAATCCAGCAGGAAACGTTCGAATATTGAGATAAGTGTCGGAAGGAGAATTAGGATGCAGAGTCATCGCTTCAGGTGTTGTCGGAATCAAGAAGAATTTCTTGTGGTAGATCTGAAACGTCAATGGTAAAGTGAACGAGAATATTTGTTTCAAATGCTCCGAGACTGACTCATATATATGCGGCATTTCATATCAACTCTACCTGGTTTTGACTCTCAACCTTCCTGATTTTTGATTTCATCTTTCATTTTCGTTTATGTTACTACTATTCAATCCAGAATACGAACTTCAACAGATAATATGAGACATTGAACACAAAAATCTGTTGACCGGTTTGATCCGAAAGCCACACCAAGTGAATATTTTTGCTTATTACTTCACATCATTCTGGAGAACTAAATGTCCTTACAAAATTGCAGAATTATAGTGCTCGTTATGTATCTAATAAAGTTTGATGTATGATTTTTTCAAACAAGGGTATCATTTGACGAATTTTTTTTTTGTATTACTTTTTTGGTGACTGAACCCCCTTAAGGGGATGCTGGAGTAGATTCTTATACCGAATTTGATCGGTAAGAGTGTTCGGTTTCGTAGCTTACAAAGTATGCTGTCATTGTTTTTCACATATGTCTCAAATTGTACAGGATTAAAATATTAAGATGGGCGCATTTTCGGCCACTCAAATTTCGGGTAAAAACGCTTGAATAATAAAGAAAATTGGAAATTTTCAAATCTACCAAAAACCTATGTGACTGCCCGAACTGTCAACACCACCTGTTTCATACTAACCCTATAATGTCAGGTAATCGATGTAAATCCATTTTAGGTCCCCAACGTAAAAAATATATCCTGTATATTTTATGGGTATTCATTGCACATGCATGCAGTATACGCACGCATGGATGTCAGGAACACATTCTACATACGTGAATAATTCGAATTTAAGCATCGGATACGGGCATATTCGCAATCGAATAAAAACATTTACACTCTTCTTTACTGACCATAATGTCTTGTAACAAGCGAGCGGACTGCGTAAACGTAGCTTATATTATACGTGCATTTCTTCTATGCTATTGCCAGTCTAGTGATCTGAAAAGTTACGTAGAACCTCATTGAATTTATGTCCACTGTATGGACGTAGTTGACATTATACGTGCCTTTCTTTTTGTGCTATCGCCAGTCCAATAATTTTGAGGGCACCAAGTCGCCTCAAAAATAAGAAAATACATTTTATTTTTTATTTGGATTGTATATTATGTGGACTACATACTCACAAAATTTTATAAATATCGTTTTCTGTCGATATTTCACGTTCTAGCTACGTCTATGAAGACACGACAATCGTGTGACTTGCGCCATGTTACAAATAAAAATGTGCTGTGTGCGGTCGGTTATTACCGACCAAACAAGAAACGATGCAGTTCTCATTTTCGCCGCTGGCGCATGCATCGAAAATATCGTGTGGATGCCAGAGACGGTGTTTATTTTATGCTGTGTATACCGGTCTACTCAGCGGTGCGAAATAATTTGCCAATATTCTTGTACATACTGCATTACAAGTATGACAACGCATGTGAGCAACAAAATGTGCTTCTTTTCAAGAACTTTTTTGGCTACAATGCAGAAAAAGTTTTTGGAATTAAGATAAATAGCTGACCAGTATTATGGATAATACCAAAAATAATCGAGAATTTGAGAACATTGTTGTGATCAGGTTGACACAATTATTTAGAAGTAAATTATTTTCTCAGTGCAATTTGACTTCGTTTTTACGATGACATCTTGCAAATCTGATGACAGCTAGATTAGATAAGTCATCTGTCCCGGAATCATGCACTCTAATATGAGTTTACTTTAACATGTGTCCTGTGACCGCATTTTTTAATGGTACCCGAAGATTCGCAAATAAAATTCCAATTTGCGGTACTTATTATCGTTTATCTAGCTTTGATATAAGTATGTTTGTTCTCGATTGAAAGATCAATTTCGCTAACACTCACGTACGTGCCGTAGAAAAAGATCGAGTTTCAAGTATGCATTATTTATTCAATTGACCCACAAGACTATCTAAATTTTGAAGAAATAAAGCTGAACAGCTCAATTACAAGAGGCCAAACGTTCACTGATATCGGTTTGATTTGACTTTCGACATAACTACCTTAAGGACGTACGATACGTACAGTCTCACCAAAAGTGAGTTTCAGAGACTATTTCGATCACTTCCCGATGGGATAAAAATCGAAAAAAAATTATGCATACAAAACGTGCTGGAAAGATTGATTGTGCATACTAATAATCCCAAAATGTTGTTAACAAATTGGTGAAAAAAACAATTGCTCAACAAACAATCAGTCAACCTAACTTTTTTTCTAATAAAAATGATATGTTAATTTATTTGAATGCATACGAATTTTTTCAGATTTTTTTCTTCTTTTTGATTTTGATTTTGATTTTTTTTTTTAAATCGCAGAATATAACAAATTTTGGATATGCGTTTTGCGAAAAAATCTTGAGTGTAGTAGATGGTTTTATGCCGAACACATATCCAAAATTTTTTATTTCGCGCACATTTTTGAAAGTAAGAAGATCAAAATCAAAATAATGAAAAAAATCTGAAAAAATTTGTATGCATTCAAATAAATGAACATATAATTTTCATTAGAAAAAAATTTAGGTTGACTGATTGTTTGTTGAACAATTGTTTTTTTCATCAATTTGTTAATAACATTTTGAGATTATTATTATGCGAAATCAATCTTTTCAGCACGTTTTATATGTATTATTTTTTTCTGATTTTCATCACATCGGAAAGTGATCGAAATTGTCTCTGAAACTCACTTTTGGCGGGACTGTATGTATCACACATCCTTAAACCCTTGTAAATTGTTGTTTGCTGGCGTCATCTACGTCAGATACACTTAAATACGATTGGCAAGCTAGAGAGCTCAATCTCCGGTGTCTCGGAGGGAGCTCCAAGAGTGTACTACTGCGCCACGCGCAAACAGGTCAAGGTGTCGAAGCGGCTGTCTCCTCGCCTCCGCGCAACCAGCGACGTAGCGGCACAGCTTGGAACACTCGCGCTCGGCAAAACAACAAATTGCATAATACACGGATCCAGAGTTGCGGCTCACAGTCACTTTATCCTTTAGGCCCCTTTGGGCGTTTATTGCCATTTATAAACGATGCCATTAAGTATTGCTGCCAATAAGTTTTGCATAATGCTTCCTAATGGAACTATGAAGTAGTTTCTTCACGGAATGGAGTCTCTTTATATTCGGAACTATGTAAACTCAAAGTTTTCGTGAAAGTAGCATGGAAGGATTTTTCTTAAAGCACCCTTTTGATTGTTTAAAAAATTGCTTACCAATTAATTTAAGCAGATACTTATATCTATTTTACTTCATACAACATTATTTTTCGTTTAATCATTATAATCAACTTTTTTCTCGGTTCTGTAACATAGTATTTGGGAATTGTCTATATGTGATGGGAATGTCATCTTTATTTCTTATCCACTCGTATCCATCGTTTAAGACCCCCCCCCCCCCCCCCCCCGCCCTCTCTCTTAGTCCATATTGAATCATTGAAGAACTCTCTAGGGTGTTGTTCGCAGCCATTCCTTCTATTTCACTATACGAACAGAAACAAGTTGTTGTCTCTATGAATTCCTATTTATAAAGCAATCTCTGTCAATTCAGCCACTTTCTGACCATATAAAATCTGCCCTATCATTGGATATATCGAAGTACTACTGAAAGGCACTCTATATGAATTCTCCAGATTTTTTTGTTCAACGTTTAAAAAAAATGCTGTTGTCATTCAAGTGCACAGACCTTGGAAAATTGAAGTTACTGGAAATCAACGTCTCTACATAAACGTTGTAGTTTCGTGTTAGCTATTTGGGGGGAGGAGAAAACAATTGGACATAATTGTATGAAAAATCTGAAAAAATTCATCTTGATTCCTTTTTTTACGCTTCATAACATATTTTAAACCGAAAGAAGAACATTGATTTTTGAGCACTGTCGATTTTTGAGAATAGCCAAAAAAATGTTACAAAAATCTGCCTGCTTGATGATTGAAAATAGTTTACAGAGCCAGAAAAAAAATTGGCAGGACAGAATTCAAAATTGTAGGAGGAGATAATTTTTTTTGAATCGAGAGCAACACATTATTTTCATTTTCAAGTGCCACTATTGTTTTCCGTAATGTGCAGGTTAATCGATACAAATAAGGTCTTGTAATGTTAATAGTTTCAATGAACATTACCAGAAATATAATTTTTTATTAATTGTAGCTAGTATTATTTAGAATATTCGACGTGCAAGACTTCCAATCAAGTAATCGAAAATGAGGCGAGAACACGATTTTCAACGAAAAGAGGGATTGTACGGAGCAGGTGAATTTCGATTATTTTGTAAGTCTTATTCCTATTTTCAGTATATAGGCTTTCTAACAAAGCCCTAGGTAATTACTAATCATCATAGTGTTGTTAAAACATACATTTATACTATAATTGGTATTTATAATTGATCCAAATAAGCTCAATTAAATATTTCAAATTAATGGCTTACTTGAATATCTGAAAATTAATGCTTTCTTCAAGTATTTAAATATCAATGATTTATTTGAATATTTTGAAATGAAGGGATTATTTCAATGTTTTTAAATCGATGGTTTAGTCGAATATTTTCAATTTAATTAATCATTGAAATAGTTTCAAATCAATAGTTTATTTAAATATTTATCAAAATCAATTACTTATTTAAATATTTTCGAATCAATGGCTCATTGGAATATTTTCCAATCAATAGTTTATTTGAATATTTTCGAATCAATGGTTTATTTGCAAATTCAGTGTATCTAATTAATTATTCCTCTCATTGTAGGTGTACATAGTTCTTGTTGATTTGCACACAGAAATAAGTTTATTGCCACATGAAAATTTGCCGGTAGAATGAAATGAATCGCAAGAATCATTGACAAAAAAATACGGGTCGCCCGTGACACAGAGTCTTGTTAAGAGGTGAGCAATGGGGAATAAAGGTAAATGCGAGTTCTGCGTTGTTCAAGCAAGCGTACGTTAACTGTTTAAACACACACACCTAGCATACCAGTGGATATCGTGTTAGACCGGGTCTAACCCGGTCGTTCCGCAGACGTTTATAAATAACATCCGGGTTGCCGTGGAGCGATGGCGAGAGACAGATAGACGTACATGCAGATAAAGAGCAAGGGAAAGAGAAATTGGACTTATGTATAGACGTCAAGAGTCCACACAAGTCTTCTAGTTATGCTTAGAAGGCATGGCTGTCCACGGCATACTTTCTTCGAGATCGTTACCGTATTTGGCACAAATCATTATTTGATTGTCCGTCTAAACTCTCTCCATCTACATTTAGCGGAGACCCGGGCAAGATCTTCAATCCGGTGACAAAAGTCCGTTAAAACAACTTCGAAGCCATGAATCAACAATAATATTGGTTGAAATCTTAATTCACAATTTTTTGATCCTTAAATAATTTAGCTCAAATTCGAAGACATTGAAATATCGATGTTAAAATCAACAATACGTCAGTATCCACATAAGCTTAGACCAATTTCAGTAATGACGACGATTGTAAAATGAGTAATACACAAAAGTGTTGAAGGTAGTGACACTGATATAATACGATACCATATTATCGTCAGTTTTGTAACACTGGAATTGGAGTACATTTTTTAATCTCTATACTAGTGCTTAGAGATTAGACATTTTGTTTTGAAAACTCGTTTGAATGAATTTCTGCGGCATCAGTTAGTTAAAACTTATTTTTATTAATACTACAGTCATCTTCAGTACGATTCACATGTTACGACCATCCACCAAGCGACAGTTTCCATTTATCAATCCACTTAACTGCAAAATTTCATTCTTCCCATAGTCAAATCGAGGATCTGATATACACATGAATGATTATTATTAATGGATTCCAAATGTACAATCAACTAATTTTCTGTATTGCACAAGTGATCAGTAAAACCGAAAGAAGGCTTGCTTGGATTCCGCATGGAAAAGATGCAGAGTCCAGGATGGAATCCAGGAAGGAATTCAGGACGGGACACAGGATGGAATCCAGGATGGAATCCAGAATGGAATCCAGAATTGAATCCAGAATGGAATCCAGAATGGAATCGAGAATGGAATCCAGAATGAAATCCAGAATGGAATCCAGAATGGAATCCAGAATGGAATCCAGAATGGAATCCAGAATGGAATCCAGAATGGAATCCAGAATGGAATCCAGAATGGAATCCAGAATGGAATCCAGAATGGAATCCAGAATGGAATCCAGAATGGAATCCAGAATGGAATCCAGAATGGAATCCAGAATGGAATCCAGAATGGCATCCAGAATGGAATCCAGAATGGAATCCAGAATGGAATCCAGGATGGGATCCAGAATAATATCCAGGATGGAATCCAAAGTAGAATCTGAGCAGTTTAGGATGGAATCCAAGATGGACAATAAGGTCAGATCAAATCCCATTTTCTAACCTGAACTACCCACGGTAACATCATGGAGTCATCATTTTTAACTGTGTCTCGGATGATGTCCAGGATGGAGTGTTGGATGATGGCTAGGATTGAGTAGATGTTATGATGCTTCGACGATGCCAGCCTGTGATATTTTTGTTTTGATGGAAGTTTGGCAAATCGTATCCCGGGGTTTGAGTCTAACGATGCCGAAGATTCCATTGTTATCGATCTTCCTGTATAGGAAATTAAACATTTATCAATTTACAAATCAATAAAGCAATTTGAAGATTTGAACAAAAATAAAAAGATTCCAAATGTTTGATTTTCTTATACATGAAGACCGATAACATTCGAATGTTCGGCATCATGTTCGGAATGTTAGACTCAGACCCCGAGTTACGATTTGCCAAACTTCCATCAAAATAAAAATATCACAGGCTGGCATCGTCGAAGCATAATAACGTCTATTCAATATATACTCAGCCAAAGTCAAAGAAAAATAAAACTAGGATTGAGTCCTGGATAATAGTCAGAATGGAGTCCCGGATGATGTCCAGAATGGAATCCTGGATGATATCGAGGATGGGGTCCCGAATGATGTCCAGGATGAAGTGCAGGGAAGTATCTTAGCGGTCTAGGCGGGAGTACTATAAGGACTCACATTCGAACTTCGATTTTTAGTCTGATCTCGAAGTCTATTCTGAAGACCACCACTCGTTTCGGAACTTGTGAAAGGACTTGATCTGGGTTTCATCGAGGACTCAAAAAACTTTTTCGGACTGTATCCAGGATACCAAATACTCTTCTGAACTCCGCTCTGGAAGATCCGCAAACTTTGCCGGTTCAATGACAGGAACCATCATGGTCGCAAAAAAACTTCAAAACTTTAGTCTACATAGACAGAGCGAATATATGAAATCAAATTGTTGATTGCCTAAAAGCATAATCGATATAGAAATTGATGAAAAATATGCCTTCATGACAATTTGAACTTCTTTATAACAAGGTAAGGCCGAAGAAGCATTTTTATAAAAGTACTAAGAATCCAATATGTTGTCTTCGGCAATTAAAAAAATTTGTCTTCATGTAAAAAATTTTTAACTTTATTTTGAATATCCAATAAGGCAATGACAGCAATTACGTGAAGTTTTAATTCGAACGTTTCATCACAAAATTCTTTCATTACTTTTTAAAAACAGCCAAAATATCTTCGCGCAGATAATAATAGTTCGCACCGATCACAATAAGTTAAAGAGAGATCAAGGCGCAGACGGAGACAGAAAGGGCACGGGACGATAGCAGGATAGACAGACAAACAAACAAAACAAAAAAAGATGGTAACGACGTGGAGATACTACGAAAACGATGTCTTGTAATACGTGGGTATATCTCAATGTGTTTTGCAGTATTTGCTAGTTTACTTTCATATACTCTCGTGGTTATAAACTGGGACGTTGCACTAGTGAAAGTGTAGCGCATAAACACAGCACTATATAGGTACAGTACTTATTGCAGCACGGCGGTGTAGACGGTGTCACGGATGCGCGAGAAAAATAGAGCGACTTTGTTTTGTCGAGTGGAGCACACGGCAAAGGTGCAATATATAGGTGTACGTGTCTGTTACTCGTTCGGTGTGACTCAATAGCCTCGAGGCACCTGTCCCCGCATGAAAATAGTATCTCTCGTGCAAGTTATCCCTCGTAGGTAACTTGTCGCGCACCCACTGTAATCTCACATTCTCTGGCCCAGTCACTCGACTCGCTAAATATATTTTCGATTGCTTACAAGTGGATTTGTGATGGATGGAGAAATTGCTGTGTCACTGGTTACCAACGCAGTCACGGAGATGAAGTTGATGACGAGATGTGTTATTCCGTTCAACACACGAATGTGGAACGGATTTACACATTGAAAATGTTCCCGTGAATTATCACACATATAGGACATTCCACAACAATTCAATCACGCGATTTTTCAATGTTTCCGAAAAATGTTCTTATTTCGTGGTATTGAAATAACTATATTAGGGTGCGACTAAAAAAGGCGATATTTTTTTTCTCACCCTATTTTTTCGCCCAAAATATTGTAGAATACGTCTTAGTAAAGATCCTGTCAAAAGCGGAGCTCATAATTTTTATTTTTAGAAGTCCATCATCGCGTTTGAAGTTTTCCCATTTAAAAAACATAGGAAAGTGATTTTTTTCCATTCTTTCTCCCTGCAACCCAAGAAGAAATTTTTTTTTTCATGATTAATTTTTAGCCTCACCCAGTAATACGATGTTTTTGGTGAAAAAGTAAATCTCGCAAGAAAATGGAGCTTACGAAAAACCATAAATTGCTGAATATATTTTTAATCGTTTACGCGTGGATTTGTGATAAATGGAGAAATTGCTGTGTCGCTGGTGACTATAACTGAACAGAGATGAAGCATTGAGGTGACGACAATAATACACACGAATGTGGAACAGCATAACACATTGAGATCGTCCTTCTAAACTGGAACACATATACACTACCTGATACGAACAACGTGTCACTAAACGGACTCCCTCCCCCTGCTAAAAACTGCAGCGCACCATGTACATGGATCTATGTCCATATATAGTTCCTATATCTATATATAGATGTATGCATATATCCACAAGAAGGTCCAAACAAAACGAGTGAAATGGAAAGTCCCAGACTGTCGACTCATGCCTTGATAATGCTGAACGGATCTTCTGCGTGTTTTTTACACTTCTTCTTCTCCCACGGGCATCGTTTCCGTGGGGTTACGAAAGAAGAGATGGTAGTTTTCATTCTAAGTACTATAGATTTTTTACTTTATCCATATTAAGGGGTGATACCAGTGTAAAGCTTAAAAAAAATCAAAATTACTTTGCTTTTTTCGAACGTAATACTTTTTAGAAAAACAAATTAAAATTCCAAGGTCGACTTCAAATAGTTTGACGATGACGGCCTTCTCAAAATCAAATTATCCGATTGACTGGAAAAATTTATGGCATGTTGTAAACACGTTTCGTTATACAATGATCCAGGATTTTGTTGATTAAATGAGATATGTCAATTGGCCATTAAATGAACAATAATTTTGTAAGGCGGAATGCCAATTTTTTTTCCAACACTTCGCCATTGTGTCAGATTTTAATTGAAAAAGCGTTTTGTTTTTTTATTAGTTTTAGACGAACTAGCAACTGCAATCACTGCAGTGGTGAAGTTTCCTGTTTTTCAAGAGCTTCCCCCTCCTCTTCCAGGATAGCGCATAAGTTGCTTGCATGTAATCATTTTTGTACCAAGAAATTATTCTATATAGTTAACTTATGAACGAATACATAAGTTATTATGTACTTTGAGTTATACATATTTCGTTAGTGTGATAACAAGCTTTGTGATCATTTGTCGGTGATATTTAGCTGTGTCGTCATTATGAACCAATAAACAAATTAGTTGCAGAATCGAATTGAGTGCCTTGAGCGGAAAATCTAATGGTTGGGCTCAGGTATCAATTACTTGGCAGCCAACAAAGGAAGCAACGAACTAGTTTGTCAGGCAAACCCAAAAACTGGTTAACCTAGCGAATTCCGTCGCTTAAAACGTACTTAGCCATGCCAGTTTGTTAGGATGTTCAATAATTTCTTTCCGTGTATTACGTGAGTATTGTAATCTTCATTTTAATATACTTTAATATATTTTTTCTACGAAGTAATAAAGATATATTGCAATCAAATACATATTTCTTAGGTTTGAATATATTTATTAGTTGCCAGATGGATTACTTACAAATAAAAAAAATTATTTGAGTTGAAGACAAGTCTATCAGGTCAGCATTCAAATAAGAAAATTGATTTCCGATGCGTAGGTTCTAGACCAGTTAACTAGATATTTTTTCTGGGTGTACACCCAGAGAAATGTGTCTGATGAGTTTATTTAAATCAATTATGTGGTGTATTTGGAATGAATGATATCTCATGAAATCTCATTTCCATCAAATATAGTCTATTTCAATAAGATGAAATTTTATTTCAATCAAATGGAGTCTATTTCAATGAGATGAAATTTCGTTTCAATCAAACAGAGTCTACTACAATTAGATGAAATCTTATTTCAATCAAATAGAGTCTGTTTCGGGTGAATAAAATACTATTAGGCCGGCCATTAAATAAATTATTTATTTAATGGCCAGCCTAATAGAATTTTATTTAATCGAAATAGACTCTATTTTATCTAAATAAAATTTCATCCGATCGAAATAAATTCTATCTGATCTGAATAAAATTTTATTCATATCAAATACACCCTACAATCGATTCAAATAAACCCCTCGGATCCATTTCCTTGGGTGTATGTTTAAGCATGCGCGTATGACTGCGGATACGTAAATGCATCCTATGATCCTGGTCGAACCTGCAGATAGAAACCGATAAGAAGAATTTACTTGTGTTTCTATTCGAAAAACATATTTCAATCCGTATTTAATACGCAAACACAGATGAACGAAGTTAAAGAAAACTCATAATAGACGGAAGTGCATTTTTTTATCCGCTTCTATCCGAAAGCTTGAACAGGACACTACAGCAAAGGGATATTTACACTATTTGTATATTCATCTTCCTATCGCTGGATCTATGAGTAGGGGTCAAAATAGTGCATTACCAAAATAGAAAATGACTAAAATGGCGTAATGTATAACAATTCATATCTTAACCTACAATGGCCTTCATTATGGTATTCGATATTTCAGTCATTCGCTATTCTAAGTATTCACAATTTTGACTCTCATTTTATTAAAATGCAATCAAAGTAACGAATGATCAAAACAGCAAGTGGCTAAAATAGCGAATTTCATAACGATGGCCATTCTAGATTTAACCGGTCATCATTTAAAAATTCGCTAGTTCAACCATTCGATATTCTGTTCATTCATCATTTCGACACTAACCCCGATTCATTACACACGCTTTTCCTCAACTCTGAATTTACTATCTATACCAAGTTTAGTCTAAAAAAAACACCCTAACACAGAAAACGTTTAGAGGAGTAAAAATAATGGACGCCCTACCTAAAAATATCCTACACTTCGCGATTCCCCTTTTTTTCCTATTTCCCTCCTCGAAGTCCCGGACGCGCTCAGGATATTTGGCTTGCATTCGCACCGGCGCCGGGCTTCCGGTCCCGGGATTGCGCGCGCGAATCTAACTCCAAGATATACGTGAATCGTGACGCCACCGCGCGTGCATGCATTGCAAGGCGAGTGAAGATTCTTGCAAAAACATAATGTACAACTATATTACAACCGGCTGGAAATGCGTCTTCCCTCCACGAAAGCGGATAGACAATAACGAAACTCATTATTTTTCCGCCGTATGCACGCATTTATATTCTTAGTAATATGTACTGTCGGTCATATTCCACGAAACGATTGCGAATTTTCAAATAAATCGACGGCAACAATGTGATACAACGTATATTTTTTCATGTAACTAGTCTAAATTGCTTATTACGTCAATAAAGGTTGGCATACATGTCTTGGGAGATCAATGCTCGCAAACTGTACACCGGATGCCGCGCGTTCGACCGACTTCCGTAAGTTGTACTCGCGATCCGTGCATCCGACTTCGTGCGTGCTCGCGTGCATGTACCTCATAACTTTTTTCATTTTACCACTGTAATACCTCTCTCGTCCACTTCCTTCATTCATATGTGGCTATGGCCGAAGAATCTCTGGAATAAAGAAATATATCGAAAGCTTTGTGGCTATAGTTCGTGAAAAGTGAAATAAATTTTTTGATCAACTTAAGGGGACCCAATCGCTTAAGAATAGTAATTAGAGAACGAAATTCTGCACATGATTGCCGACTTTTGAAAAATTTTACATTGCAAATTCGTCAAATACATAACAAGCATTATGATACTGCAGTTTTGTAAAGACGTACAGTCTACCAGAATAGCGTGAGGTAAAAAGGACGAATTTTCACTTGTCACAGTATTCAGATGAAGTCGTTGAACAAATTTTAGTGTTCGATGTCTTTTTTTGTCTGCTGGATACAGGAATTTTCATTTCAGGTTTTCATAACAAATTATGAAGCTATTCATAATTTTACACACAAGCTTACTATTTAAAAATTAGTAAGCAATTTTTTAAAGTGACGCCCATTTTCACTGCATTCGGAATCGCCATATTCAATCCAAAATGCACTTTTCGGCAGAATAAATGGGCCATCGGAACATAAAATATTAGTGTGAGGCTACGACACGTAAAAAATGTTACTTTTTGCCTCACACCATTTTGGTGCACTCTATGTTTTTAAAAAATTGGAAACTTATAATGCTTGATATGTTTTTACTGAGATTAAAGTGGAAGATTTCTTAAAACAAATGTATCAATAATAAATATGAAAAAATTCTTGATCCCCTAGCCGAAAGAACAGTCTTCCGAACCGCATTTCACTCGAGAAACAACGACTTTTGTGGCCTGGTCGAATCACAGCGCACTCTAGCAAGGCACGTATTTTTTGTGGCTTAGTAGTACCACCGAATCCACTGCAACGCTTGTTTAATTTATCTGTATGTAACCTCAAATTTGCAATATCTTCCAAAAAACACAATGCGTAAAAAAACTTGAGACGAGTACATTTACGTTAGATGCTAAACCTCCAAAAAAAGACTTTAGTTTAAAAACTTGAACAGTCCGCTATGAAGATGTGCAAAGAGTTGTTAAACAAACAGAATGCATGTATTGTCAAGTCCATATTATTTATCACTTATTCATTCATATAATACATTTTTTAAATTTAGCATTCAAAATTACAAAACATAAGCCGAAAAAAATTGAAATGTAATTTGTAATTGAAATTGAAAGAAAAAAACTATACCTCAGTACTTGGCGAGTTTGTGGAATATCGTATAAATAAAATGGTTCACTATTGAACGTTTTTTTCATCACAAACTTTTCTGACGTTCCAATATACTCAATTATTGCCCGTATTACAAAAATTCTTGAAGTTGTTATTTAATATGACAGGAATCAGGTAGAATGCCAGATAAGATCCCAAATTCCAACTGCAACCAAACCAATTCTCTAGAAAAACGTCATGGGCGGGAATAAAAATTGTTTTGGACTTTCTTGTGTATCCTCTTGAGAAGGAGCCAGGTAATAAGTGATGGTGCAAGGCGGATGCGCTTTACCGATTGGGCACGTCAACTTCCGGTGGGCCGTTCGCCAATAATGGAAATGCATCGTCGCCGGCTTCGACCGTCGTTGTCGAGTGTGGTACATTCGAGTTCGTTGGGCCGCGAGGTTCCGACGCCGAATGTTGAGAACGAATACGATATGGAATTTTGTCCGCGAGAGAGAAAGAGAGAGGAAGAGTGAGGCCGGAAGTTGAGGAGGCACGCGGTTAAGTTTAACCGACCCGTAGACGTGGTCGACGAAGATACACCAGAACCAGCAGAGCCACCAGCGGAATCTCGATTGCTACACATAATTCGATCGAGGTTTCCGGTTTCCGGTCTCTTAAAATTCCGATCGACTGTGACGATCTCCCAACATCGTCAATTGTAGTGCAACCGATTATGTTAATCCAACAAAGGGCAGAATGGCTGGGGTTGAACTGGGTCATTGTACCAATGAGAGGGAATTAAAAAAAAAAAAGCGAAGAATAGTTGCTACTGGCGTTATTCGTAGGACACGACTTTCTCATCACATATGGTACTGATATGAATTTTTTATCGTTAATTTACTAGAGCATAATGACGAACTATACGAATAAAATTCCAAGAATTTCGTTGTTAATTTTTTTATTACGTTTCTTGATATAATATTTATTAAGATCGCGTTTTCAAATTCGGATTCAAGCTTCGAATCACGCTCGCAAGGGGCGCGCGCGAAATTGCCACCGTCTCTTCACATCTCTCTTCCTTTTTGGTGGCGTTGATGTAAATGATTCATCTAGTGACCTTCTAAGCTAAGAATGGTGTTTTTGAGGCAATTAGCTGGATAGAAATAGCAAATTGGTTGAATTTAAGGGTATTTTTGTGAAGCTTATAGTTTTTATTTAATTGAACAAATTTCACTTCTCCACTTTTTGATCATTTTGAGGTATTAAAGTTATTTAAATATACGCCGTCATGCAAAATACCTGTTTAGGTTCCTACGATTTTCTCATACGGGCTATTTTATGTCCTATGAAAGATCCGAAAATTCACCCATGTCGTTTTATATCTATATCCAATTAATAACTGAATTACAAAATCTAGTCGGATATTTTATAGATTAAGGATAATTCTATCAGTCCGAAAAGGTGTTTTACAGAAATCATCCATTGTAATAATTGTTTTATATAATTCATACAAGAATGACATAACAAGCTAACTCATCGATAGATCAGTTCAATCGAGCTGCGAGTCCGTTCAAGTTGCCAACACAAATCGCAATGCTCCATAATTTTAGTGACCTACATATTTTTCATCGTAAAAGTAATTATTTGTCCTTTTAGCGTATGTGTATTTCACTCGGTGCGAGAAACACAATTTTACGCACGCGAAACGTTATTTCACGCCCTGTGAAACAAAATGTCTCACGATACTGGTGCTACGAACTCACACTCATGGAAGAAAGTTTTATCGTGCCAGTGTCGTGTCATTCTTAGTTTAGAATTTGCAGCTGTCTATCGTCTGTTTTTACTAAAGGGGCCCGATTCACCCCACACTCTCCTAGAGTGTTAAAAATATACTTCAAATATAAATAAAGCATATTTAGAAATCTTTTCTTACAAAATAATATATATGAATTATATAATTTTCCGCCAAAAGTATATTCACTTCATAAAAAAAAAAAACTTTTGAATATACTTCTCTATATGAGGCAATCCACCCCGTTTCGAACCGAGATTTGACCTCGACCTATCCGGTTTGGCTCGTACTTTTTTGTAGGCTTTGTTGGATCTTCAGGTGCACCAAATTTTATTTCCTTTCTTTTCGATTGCAATTTTTTCAATTTCATATTTAAACATTTTGTTAAAGTGACATACGAAGATTTTCGTCCTTGTAGTTTTTAAGCTTTTGTTATTGAAAAAATTATTCTTTTCATAAAAAAATCTCAAGAACTATGAGACGAAAAATCTTGCCTTCTTGAGCTATAAAGTAGCAAATTATATATATTAGACAGAGTATTTTTCAGAATTTTCGTAGGTTTTTTGATAATGGCATTCGACATGTCACTTTAAAAGAAATGAAAAGAAAATTCGAATAGTTCGGTAAAATCTGCGAACATTCCTGACGATCTAAAAAATTATATTTTTCTCTTTCTTTAAACAGTTTTTCTAATTAAAAAAACTGCAAAAACCATTAGAAGAAAAATGTTGCCCACTTTGGCTATGAGCTAGAAAATTTTGACATTGATCAAAGTATGTTTCAGAATTTTTTCAGATTTTTAAATTATAGCGTTCGATATGTCACTTTAAAAAATAAAATTAAAAAACAATTGTCATAGAAAAAAAAAATATGGTGCATCTGAGGATTCACCTAAGCCTACAAAAAAACACGAGCCAAATTGGAGAGGTCGAGGTCCAATCCTGATCAAAAGGGGGTTGATTGCTGTATATGCTCTATTTCCATGGGGCATTTGAGTCCAATGACTCGTGTCTTTCTCGGGAGATAAGACATCTGAGAAACGTCCAGAGCCGGAACATCAGTAAAGCAAGGAGAGAAAAAGCCTGAAGGTATCTTAAAAATATATTATTAACACCGTATTTCCCGTTGTGCCGGGCCTTCAATCTGTTGTTTTGATTGACGCCTGCTGTTGCTGCTGCTGCTGTTAGAGAGCGTGCGAGAGATGATGGTGCAATAATCCTAAGCGACCACAACAACGACGTCGCGGCGCCTCGACTGCCAAAACATTACGCAACGATATAGTAATTGTTCGAGAAAAGAAACAGAAGTGTGATCGCGCTCTGCAATCTACTATTACGATATAAATTTCATTCGGTGATTGCGCTATCTCAGTAATTTTCATCGCAACGCATTGTGCTAGGATAATATGTACTATTTAGAAAACTGTCGTGTCTCCGATAGTTCATTGTCTCCACCCAATATAACTAACTGATCGATAAATAAACGATCAAATTTCGGAGAAAGCATTTTTGTCCCAACGCCAAATAAACTAATTGGTTTCCGAATCTAGTCGGTTATGTTCATTAGTTGAGTGGGATATTTAACGAATAGCGTTTCACAAAATATTTTGTTCCTATTTTGAAAATTTATCAGGGATTTTTTGAGACAAGGATGCAAAGTAGAACTTTGGACATTGCCTTCTTATTATTTCTGCCTTTTACAAAGTCACTTCTGTAAATAAGTATATTATATAATCGATGTTAAACTGGGGAAAATATATTGAAAAATATTAGTAATGTCTAAGACAATGCAAGTGAGTTCTGAGTTCGAATCCTGGAATGGATTTTTAATTTATACACTTTCTCAACACATACGAAGTATGTATAAGCCCAGTAAACCAAAAAATCGGTTTCGTTCCTGCTCTATTATTATTATTAATTTGCCACTCAGCAATGTAACTCTTACATAACACTGTTGTTACATAACAGTTACATTCCTGAATGGGAAATTGTAATAGAGCAGGAACGAAAACGATTTTTGTGTTTACTGGGAAGAGAAAGTATTGGAATCCAAAAACAATTCGGCAACTAGATGTTGATGAAAATACATGTTTCCAGGTTCCAAGATTCTGAAAAACACATTCTCGTCTGTCTGACGGTGTGTCTGTGAATCTGGCGTCGGTATGTCTAAACATACAATAACTCCAAAGAGTTTTGGTATTGAAATCCAATCCAAAATCTTCATTCTTTCTGATACTTTACCTGAACTATTAAATAAATAAATACAAATAAATATTGAATATTGAATAAAATCAATAAAATGGAATAGAGCATAAAAATAAAAATTTATATTTATTCTTGAACCGCAAACACATATAGAATTTATTCTGCGTCCGTCTGATACATGCAAATTCTATTATCAGCCAATAGGTAGTGAACAACAACGGATTCAGTACAGTAAATCTCAACAAATTATGGCAAGTCGAATCATGATAAATTGGAAGTAATTTTCGAAATTTTCAAAACTCTATCCGTGTAGTTTACCACTGTGCCCTAACAATTTACGAGAAAAACTCACGTCAATAACAAATGTCATGAGAAAGTCACGTGTTGGGAATACGGCAGTACACTGAGAAATAAAATTTGTTATATCAGATGAATATATATTTTGTTGACTTATAATTGGTTGACTCAACACATATGAAGTCTAAATAACTAAATGTGTTTCGCAGACAAGGACATGAAGGATTTAACCAACTAAATCAAACAGTTGACAAAGTATAGTTGAATTAACACGTCATTGATTGCCGCAACTAAATTCAATTTTTGAGTTCAGACAAACGTCTGTTAAGAAATGAAGATATTCGACAGTGGATGAAGTCGTTGCAAAATCAGAGTTAACTCATATTAAAAACACAACCCGTATGACATATTCAATGTACCGTCGATTTATTAATACGTTCTTTGTAACGAATTTAGCAGACTGTAGATCAGTAATACGCCGCTTGTAATGAATTTCGCCGAGAGTATCACTAATCCGGCTTTCACATAACTCACATCACTTATAAACCTTTCGTAACGAATTTAGAAGAATTCTACATAAATTTACGTTATATTCGCGTAGTGAATTTTCTATACTCATTTCCGTAAGCGAGCTCCCTACGCTGTGTAGTGATTTGACCTAAATTTTTTCAACACTGAGCGGCTGATCGATTATTCCATCAAACACTGGCTACAAAAGTTTACGCAAGTCTCCGCAAGTCCACCATGTTCCGGATGCGGACTATACGTCAATATCTGTTTGTTCTTTATTATGCGATTATGTAAAGCCAGACTCTTCGTTTTTTTTTATTATCAAAGCCTCGCACGAAAATAACTTCGATGACAGCATAATTGAATGATAACAACCGATATATTGTCAGCGGTAAAACAAAGTATATTTACATCGTCGACGATTATTCATCGTGTTCTTGTTGCCGATCTTGTCGAATCAGCCTCGACGTGTCCGTGATGACGTCTGCAACAGATACACACGGATGCTTGTATATTACCGAAGAACGAAGCGAGCGGATTCTCCGTACCAAAAATATTTACGAGGCCGTATTTTGCTCTGTTGTTTCTCTGTCTTCTTCTCGCGAACGAAATCACCTTGAGACGTTGGAGACCTCGAGATTCCACGTCGCCGATGACCGTGGGCAGGGCTCCGCGTGCCTCCGCGTGTCTGTTGTGTTTCGACCATCCGTCCGTTCAGCCGTTCGTCGAGCACAACATCACCGTGAATGGCCATTGTCCCAAGAATGAAAGCACCGCGCGTCCCGTGTAAACGAAGACACGATGTTTTGCGTTCTGTAAGCAAGCTCGTCGACCTGGAACATATCCTCGCCACGGTCGTCACTGCACCGTACTGATGCAGATGGGAGTGCTTGTACAGGTTCCACTCCGTGAATGTTACGCACCGTGACACCGAAACGAAACTGACCAGATTTAAGTTTTACGATAGCATTCAAAATGTTAGTTCAGGAAGGTGTTTAATATAACTACGGGAACGCGATAAAGATGAATAGAAGAAAATATAGTCATCACTGACTCGTTTATTAAGGAGCGGTCATCATTGGGTCTTAATAAGTCCGGAGGGTTGTAAAAAAAAATCATAAAACAAAATTCTGCTGATGATTGCCGACTTTTAATTACATTTTTTTGGCCTTTATATTTATATATTATGACATTTTAACCTCGTTACCTCGGCATCGATTTGTGACCAAAATTCACACACGGTAACGATTTTTATCGGAATCACGCGAAGTACCGATTTCTGACCCAATTTACACGAATCGAATCGATTATCGAATCGAATCGAATCGAAGTATCGATTTCTGACCGAGATCACGTGCAGTAATAATTTCTAAGTACAACTATTTGCGGTGACGATTACTGACCGAAATCATGTGCAGTAACATTTTCCAACTGGAATCGCGTACAATAACAATTATTGAAGATTGAAACCATTATCAATATTTTCAACAACATGGTTTTTCTCTTCACTTTACTAGAATTGGTAATAAAACCTTCCGATTAGAAATGTAACTTTAGAAGTATTACTTTTTGCTGTTGCACCTTCTTGTTCTATAAGGCGTTCGAACCATCAATCAGATAAATTAATTTTTTGTTAAATGGTAATAAAGATCTTGCCTTTTTTCGTGGCCGAAATAATCATGTTCATAATTCTCGTGACATCTTGTCATTGTACTTGAATACGGAATGTGATCCTGTTAATTCTCAGCAACCCACCGAATCCACGTTTTTATCCACGAAAGCTGGAGGCTAATATAGATCACTTTAGATCACGTAGAGCTTTCCACCCCCAAATTCCCTGCGTTCTTGATATAACAGCACGCCAACTGTTCTGTCCCTTTCCAGTGGCTTATCTAAGCCAAAGCTGGACACGCACTGTGCACCATCAGCTGAGCCAGGAGAGCGCTATAAAGTCCTCTCGTGATTAGAATCTAAATTCGCATCTTCCCGAGTGAGGGTGAAAGGTCTTTGGGTCTCGTCGCGAATCTTCTCGCGTCAGAGAGCTTACGCGAAATGACAGGGGTCACTCGATCCCCATTCGCTTTTCTGCTCTAGAAAAAGGATATTGGTCTAATCTCCCACTGACGGTTACCACTAGTCCATAGATCTTGGCGGAGCAGAGTTTCGAAACTGACGTGCATTGCCTTTATTAATCGTTGATCCGTCGATGAATTCACCTCTGGACAGAGCAAAGTTGAAAATTGAGTGGAGCGGAGCTATTTTCTTCAGCAACCCGATAAACTTGATGTCAGGGGATGAAGATATTTGATCTCCTTTAAAGGGCCTGATCGCCATAAGTCGGTAATCTTATTTCGTAGAGTTTAGTGATCCAGGAAACCCTTGATTAACTATAAAAAAGATTGAGTTACAAAGCGAGGCAGTTAGATTTCTGACCGAAATGCCGTGCAGTCACGATTTTCTAACGAAAACACGTTTAATTATGATGTTTTATCGAAATTGCCTGCAATCACGATTTCCGACCGGAATCACGTGTAGTAACAATTACTGGCCACAAACACGTGCAGTAACAATTACTGACCAACATCGCGTGCAGTAACGCTTTCTCACTAGAATCATGTGCAGTTACGATTTCTGAGGAAAATCATGTGCAGTTACGATTTCTGAGGAAAATCATGTGCAGTTACGATTTCTGAGGAAAATCATGTGCAGTAACGATTACTGACTGAAATCGGATGCTGTAACGATTTGTGACTGAAATCGCACGTAGTAACGATTCCTGACTGGAATCGCATCCAGTATCGTTTTTTTACTGAAATCGCACGCAGGAACGATTTCTGACTGCAACCATGTGCAAAAACATTTTCCTATACAAATTTTCATGGGGCTTGAGTACCATATTTCAAGTTTTACACATGCTGAGGATGATGGAATTGCCTATACCATAAGAGTTGTATGATCATAAAGTTTTCTTCTTTGATTTGTGATGGACCAATTGGTAATTACAGAAATTATAGATTCACAGTTGTAACATGTACAACGGACGGTATGTGGACATGGAACACCGTACAATGCCTGGGGCTGCTGTCGTCACATGAACAAACATGGATATACAAACTTCGGGATACTATGGTATATACTGTAGTGTAACTGTACTGCTGCGTAACTACACTGTAGATCGGTAACGAGCTTTGATCTCGCAGAGGGCTGGCGTATCGGTTACTGAACACCTTTGTGTGCTGTGGCAACAGGACGAGCTGCGGCGAGCAGTCTGGCCAATGCAGAACAGGGCCAGTCCCGATGGGCTCTCTGCATAGAGAAAAGTGTGCAAACAGCCATAGGTAAAGTAAAGTAGTGTAGAGAAAGGTAAACCGAAGGATCCGTACTTTCCATTGCTCTCAGAGAACCAACAGGCTGACGGAAAAGCTTAAGGGGCGAGGGAAAGGGAGGGGGAGAACTACACCAAAAACCACCTGTCTGCCGTCTACGTACTCTCTCAGTTCTTATTCTTTACTACGTTATTTCAAAACAAATTATGTGAACCCAATTTAAAAATCGGTTAAGGGTGTATGATACGTACAGTCCCGCCAAAAGTGAGTTTCAGATACAATTTCGATGACTACCCGATGGGATAAAAATCGGAAAAAAATAATACATATAAAACGTGTTGAAAAGATTGATTTCGCATAATAATAATCCCAAAATGTTATTAACAAATTAGTGAAAAAAATAATTGTTCAACAAACAATCAGTCAACCTAACTTTTTTTCTAATGAAAATGATATGTTAATTTGTTTGAATGCATACGAATTTTTTCAGATTTTTTTTCTTTATTTTGATTTTGATTTTTCTTATTTTGAAAAATGCGCAGAATATAACAAATTTTGGATATGCGTCTTGCAAAAAAATGTTGAGTGTAGAAGATGGTTTTATGCCGAACACATAACCAAAATTCGTTATGTCGCGCACATTTTTTTTCATTTTGAAAGCAACATTAATCACTGATTTATGAAATAGCATACATTTTCTTCTGTAATAATTATGTCACTTAAAATATATTACATTTTATCAACTTACGCTTCCCTTAAACAGTACATCGTTTCGTGAAGAAGAGAATAAGACGACTACTAATCCAATATGCCTAGTAGTTTTGTCTGAATCACGCGCAAAAAAGGTTCAAAACTAAGTTTCGGCAAATGGCATGTAAAGCTTATCACTCAAAAAATTTTCTTGCACTGCTTTTACCTTAGATGAAAAAAACGATCTATGTTTTTTTGCAAATCAGATTACGGAATGTTAATCATTATTTAGACAATAATTTTTTTTATACACGAGTAAATAAGTAAATGTCATTTAAATCATTTAAAAAATCTGAGAATATCAACCGGATGATTACGTCCATTGATAAGATCACTGATAATTTGCCTGGTGTTAATACACTCACGAATATTCTGTGCAAATATAGATTTACCACTCCATTACAAATAATGTATATCTCATCAGTTCTGATGATTGTCTATTTCTGTTTTGGGTACGATTAATTCAAAAATATATAATAATATCTCATAACATAATATAAACGAAAAGTAAGAACGTCATTTCGAGGTTATGCTACTCGAGTGTCACAGAAAGCATTTTTCGCGGCAGTACACAATAAACACGGTGCGTTCACAACAAACTAAGATATCTCAGCGCATGCGCCATTATTCGCACAATGTCGAACATAATCTAAATATGTCTTGTGTTGCGTCAGAGATATCACAATACATCGCATGTTATATCGGGTTCACCAATTGCCTGCAAAAATGGTAAAAAAAATTATTTACAAATACAGGTTTTTGAGAAAATTCATTAAGCTAAAAAGTAGCGGTACCTTCGGTGAAAAAAACAATAATATCAATAAAAATATCATAAAATAAAAAAATAATATAATAATAATATCGATATTTTCTTCGGAAAAATTGAATAAACTTGTGTTACAATTTCCCATATAAATCGGTATTAATTTTCTTGCTGTAGGCCATGAAATTCCACACGTTCCCATTTTTCAGAAATGTATTAAAAAATATTGAACCTAATACTTTTTCTATCCGGGTCTATTGTTTAGAGAAAAGTCGAGTAGCAGTTTGAAAAGAGTCGGTGACACACGAGCTTCCGGATAATAAGAGTAGCAGTAGCTGCGACGGGCTGACGGGCATTTTTCAACTTTGAAAATTTGTTTTTTTAAATACTTGATGGCATCGCAATGCTACCGCATCTCTTGATTCGATAAAACTGTCTCTAAACAGCGACGTTTGAATGAAAAATTATAAAGTTCTAATCTCTCATTAGATTTCTATTTTATCGTATTGAAATTTGGTAACATTTTTACAATAACAAAACCCGATATTTTGGAATTTTTTGTAGAAAATAAATGTTACCGGCTGAATTTTTGTAAAAAAAAAAGAAATGTTCGATTTCCGGGGATTTGTTAATTAATGATTTTCTCAATAAATTTTTTAATCAAATTTTAGAATCATTGATATGCAAAATGGTTTTTGCCAGTATCTTTAATATACATGAATTTTTCAAAAAAGTTTATACCATCGAGACGTATTTTTGATTTTCCCTCATTTTCCTCGAACTTATGCAAAATGAACCGAGCGACAGAACTACCTTAATCGAAACATGTCTTGATTCAATTAATAGTACCCCACGTTTATTGGGAACTTCGATTTGAGCCGAAAGCAATAGATTTCAATATTACAAAGTGAAGGAAATAAACTAATTTCGAAGTACGCTTGTAAAAACATTGGAAGACGCTCACGAAGGTTTTCTACGAGATCCTTTATTTATAGAAGGCTCGCGTGATTTAGAACTTTCGGTGAACACGAAAAGGGCAAAAGACACCGATTCGATGGTTTACAGATACCACACAGACCAGAGGGAAAAGCGTACATAACCAGCAAGAAAAGGTGTTTACTTTGTGTCCTCTCAATTGAATTATGGGAGCCAACTAGATGCTGCAAAGATTCTAGGGTTATCCAATAAATTCTTAGAATTGTCCAAGCAGAGAATAGGTGGATTTGAAAAGGGGTTATATAGCAAAAGAAAACAGAAATTAAACAGTTTCGGTGTAATTCTCTAGTTCTACTGAGGCCAGATTTACACAGACCCATATATACACGAGCGTGTGTGAACGATTCGTAATGTAACGCATTCAATTGCGCACGATGAAGTTTACACAACACGAACTCGACAGAGCGAAAATAAAAACGAATTACCTTCTACACGACTAAACTTTACACAGCATGACTCGAACACTACGAATCTTTCGCAACACTAATTCGACATGGAAAATTTATTCGCAGCATTATATCGAAATAATCAATTTCGATGCAACACCAGTTCACAACGACAAATATCTACACAGCATTAATACGACGGGATAAAGTTCGACATGACGTATATTCGACATGACGTATGTTCGACACGACGGAAGTTCTATACGACAAAGTTCTACATCGCTTGAGCTGGACACAGACTCATCTCTACACAGACCATCGCGACACAAACAATATTCGTGCGACGGTAAATCGGAGGACATATTTACCGGCTGACGATTTCGCAAAAAATCCTGATCATTATAATATGTATAGTAATTTTAGTTTTTAACACGTGAATTGAAATTCATTTGTCGGGACGTGTCAATACCATTGGCATAAGCTCTGTCGCATATTTAATTTGTTGGCTCAATGCAGCATCGTTAGTCGCTAGACATATTTTCCGATTTACCATCGCACAAATATCGCATGTGGCGAGATGGGTCTGTGTCGAACTCGGGCAGTGTAACACTTTTTCGTTTAGGAGTTTTGTCGTGTCGAACTTTACCGCGTCGTACTAGTGTTGTGTAGAGATTTGTCGTTGACAACTGGTGTTGCGTCGAGATTTATCATTGCCATCCGGTGCCACGAAGAAATTTGTTGTGTCAGGCTAGTGCTGTGAACAGATTTGAAGTGTTTAAGTTAAGCTTTGTGAAGTTTCATCGTAACGATCACTGTCATGATCAATATTTCTGTGATTAAGTGAATTGTGTGAATTGTTCGTCGTGTAGAAGATATCCGTTTACAATTTTCCTCCGTCGAGTTCGTCCTATCTACAACTTCGCCGTGGTCAACGAAGCGCTTGTGAAAAAATGGCGTACACAAGCTCGTGTACATATGAGTCTGTGTAGAGGTAAGTTTTGTAGAACCAGGGTAAAGCCAGTTTCAGAGGCGCTGAAATATACGCTAAAGAATAAGAATTAGAGAAAATATAGAGATAGCAAAACCTTGACGGGCGAACCTTATTAAGATCTGATATTTTGCCGTCAAGTTCACAGTCAGTAATCGGATCAATGCATTCTGTAATACCCTATAAGTAGTAAATGTATAGGGTATTTTCTACATTTTCTACCATTCCACTACATACTACATAAAACTGTTAATTGCCTTTAACGCATTTACACCCAGAGAACTCCATCTGATGAGTTAATTTGAATCAATCACGAGGTCTATTTGGAATGATTGAAATTTTATTTAGATCAAATAAAGTCTATTTCGATCCAATAAAATCTTATTTAACGGCCGGCCTGATAGGATTTTATTTGATCAAAACAGACTCTGATCTAAATAAAATTTAGTTTAATCGAGATAGACTATATAATGTAAGTAAAATTTTATTTATTTCAAATAGACCCCATGATTGATTCAAATAAGCTCATCAGACCGATTTCTCTGGGTGTACATCTTTGTTGTGTATACTACTTTTGGCTTATTCGAAATATTTTTAATTAACTGATAAAATAAATGTTGATAAAAATATTCCTTCGCAAAAACGAAGTTTCGTCTATAAAGAAGCGGAATGTGGTTTTAGTAAATATCAACCTTTTCATATATAAACCTTGCTTGGCCTAGCCATCGGTAAGTGGTGAATGGTTTTAAAGGGTATGTAAATTACAATTATCGCCTGAAAAAGACCTTCTTGTACTGTAGACCTCACAAGTTCTGGTAAGAGTAACAATCAATTAGTTATATTACATAGTGTAAACCACAACTAGTGATGCAATAAGCCTAGAGGTGAATTATTAGCAATACTTAAAAACATAAACCTGAATTGTACCGTGTAAATTATGTGCAATATATAAACCATGAAAATTAAATTATAGCATAAGAGAAATTTCGAGAAGTTCGCGGGGCCAACTAACCTATGTATAACTTATATAACGAACTCATTGCATCACTAGTTGTGGTTTACACTATACATATATTACTAATTGATTGTTACTCTTACCAGAACTTGCGATAGTTCGTATTTATTTTCACTACAGATGCGAAATAAAGTCTTGAGAAGGGTCCGCATCTTGGACCGCAACGTTGATGGCATATTCCATCCCAATATTGTTTTTTTTATGTGTCATTTCGTTTACTGTTCCATTGCAGTGAATATTTGATATTTGGAGGAAATCAAAAGGTGCGACGTATTCCACGCGCCGAAAAAAAAGAATTCATTCATACCAGAAGAAATGCAGGGTTGATATTGTTTTCATCCCAATTGAATATTTCTTTGCTTCCAAGGAGAACATTTTATTGTTCAAGACGTTTGTGTTGATTCAAAGAAAAGTTGACTTTATTAAAGGACACTGTGTTCTTGAATTAAAAAACAGTTTCCTCAATTCAAAGACATGGTTTCTTGATTCAAAGAAACAATTTCCTCGGTTCGAAGAAACGCTTTCCTTTTCCTAGATTCCAAAAAATGGCCCACTTGATTCTAAAAAATGGTTTCCTTCATTCTATTAGGAGACGATATTCTTAACAGTTCTCCTGGTTTAAAGATTGAAAGCCTGATTTGAAAAAACAATTTTCTTTATTCAGAAAAATTGTCAGCCCGATTCAGAAAAACGGTTTCTTCGATTCATAGAAATGATTTCCTTGATTCAAACCGATTCTTTTGAATTGAGGAAACTTCTTCCCTCGGTGCGGAATGGGAGGATTCAGATAATTAATGAGACGAGGAATCATAGCTACAACAATCGTCATGCAGCCCTCAAACTTTCTTGTTATGGGAGCGGGTTGGAATGAAGAGGGACGAAACAGAAGTAAAAGGAGAGGCCGACGGTAGCGTGAATGTACGTTCCATGTATTTGCCAGACGAGCGACCGGGAGACCAGCAGTCAGACTTCAGCGTGTACTGCTTTTGTTCGTCACTTTAAACGAGCCAGCAATGGTGAATAGGCCGGTAACACCCCGTATGAAGTCACGCCATTGCCAAAGAAATTTGCTTCGAGTGCTTGGATGCCAGCGACTACTAGATCCCTGAAGCAAAAGATCGTCTGCAAAAGAAAAGGATAGTGAGGCGTGAAAGAAAGCCCATGATTTCTCGAGTGTTCGCGTCTAATTTAAGGCTTCCTGCGTCGTTAAGAAACGCTTGTAAAGCCGACTGAAAGAAAGTAGGCTTGTGTCCTTCTGGTGTGAACTGATGTTTACAAAAAGACTCATGAAATTGTTTCTGAAAGGAAATTTCTATGTGTTTGTTCAAGGCTAGAGCTGGACAAGATGTTATCTGCATAAGCGTCATTTGACTTCAGAGCTGCTATAAAATCGGACTTTTTCCTTAAGATTCACCAGATTCTTCTCGAGCTTCGACTGTCTCTCACCAAAATTTCGCAGACACTATCCATAATTCGATAGTCTCTCCGCAAAATCTTCAAACTTTTTTTCAAATTTGAAAGATACTCTTTCCAAGATGTCCAGGCGTTTTTCAAGATTTGAGACACATCTCCCAAGATTTGTCGGTCATTTTCCAAAAAATTTCGGTCATTTTCCAAAATTTGTCGGTCATTTTCCAAGACTTGTCCTCCATTTTCCAGGATTTGTCAGACATATTTCCAGATTTGATCAACATTGTACCAAGATTTTAAAGGCTTTCCGGAGTTAAAATTTAGACCCTTGTCAAAACCTAAATTTAGTGTACACGCAGGGTACACGAAGGTTCCTCCGTTCCTTTGACACTGCTTAAAACCTCCGAAAATGGCAGATATTACCCAATTGGAGTAAACCAAGAATACTGTAGAGTGAAACTATTATGTTTGAACCTCCAATTAGGTTGTACAGAGTGAGATGAGGTTTTTTAGACCCTTGCATAGACCTCCAAAAGTGGCATATTTCACCCATTTTCATTTAACAAAGGGTTTTCGGAGGGGCTAAATTTCAACTCGGGTTTCCCAAGATTTGATGAACTTTGTACCAAGAAGAAATTTTGCAATTGCCAGTGAGATTGAAAAGAATCGAAGCATCATATGACAAATTTAAAAATATTCAAGATGAAATAGAAGAGCTTTCATTAGTATTTTAGGGTCATAGCTCTAGCACAGAATAAAATAAACAAACACAATCAACCGTGAACGAAATGGGTTTTCCAGAGATAACACAACAGGGAATCAAATGCAAGTTAAATTACCGATATTGAATTTGCCGATATTCAATGGCGAGTATGATAAGTGGTTGTTCTTCAAAGATTCTTTTCAATCATTGATCCTTGAGAAGCAACATCGAAACGATAATCAGAAGTTTCAATATCTGCGAAGTTGACTCGAAGGAGATAATCGCTACATTCGATTCAAGCTTAAAAAGCTTCAGTTGAGAACTATCAGATTGCTTGGAATTTATCTCTTCCAACAAATTGAAATATATGTACGGTATGGGAATAAAAAGTTGATCATTAATACACATATCAACCCGTGAAAAAATCTTATCAAGGTTTGCCAAGGCTCTGATTGATGATTGAGATACATTGAAGGGATTCGAACCTAGAACCCTCCGGATGGTTTAGTTGCGCAGCGCCTTAGCTTTCTCGGCCATTCAAATCATATGAATATGCAATTTCTTGTCTATTTGAATGACTGTAATATGAAGTATAAAATTAAATTAATGTAATATAGTCAGAACTTGATATATTTACATGACTGCGTTTGATGTGTACAAATAAAAGCACAATCAGTAATTTTTTTACAGAAATTGGTTATATCGAATAGAGTTGTATTATTGTTTGCGCGAATTAGTTCGTGTGTATCTAGGTGCATGACTGCCTGACTGACCTAAGGGCCAGTATTAGAATGGGTGACCCACCTGCCTGACTTTTGCGGTCATTAGTTGGATAGGTGACCATTAATTCTGCCATGGAAACCTTGGATTGCCATGTAAGACCCTTATCTGGCAAATTTGTTATTGATTCGTTTACTTTATGCCATGGTTAAGTCTGACTGGGCCTTTGTTTATTTGACTTATGAAGGCCTTATTAAACTTCACCATGGCCTTATAAGATCCTTATTTGGAAAAATGATGATCAATTAGTTTACGTGGTATTATGATGAAGCCTGACTGGGCCCTTAAGTAATTACCCTATCAAGCCTTTAATAAACTTTGACATAGAAACCTAAAATTGCCTCATATGGCAAAATTATTATTGATTTGTTCACTATTAGGTGCCGTGATTAAAACTGACTAGGCCCTTAAGTGATTACCCTATCGAGCCCTTATCAAACTTTACCATGAAAACCTAGAATTGCCTTATGAGAACCTTATCTGGCAAAATTATTATTGATTTGCTTACTTGGTGCCATGTTTATGTCTGACTGGGCCCTTAAGTGATTGATAAGTCTGACTGGGCCCTATCAAATCCGTCGCCATGGAAACCTAGAAAAACCTTGGGCCCTACATGGGAGTGATATGGAAAACCCTTTTAGGGTCTCCACATTGAAGCCTGAAAGGGCCCTAGTTTATCTTATAGCATCCCTAATAATTTTTTTCACGGGAAGAAGCTACTCGAGTTTCCAACAGTATCGAAAGAAAATCACGGAGCTTCACCCGAGTCGAAATTTAAACCTTCCTTCACCTTCGCTTGACGCTCAAAACACCAACACGATGATGAATGGTGAAGCAAGTGAAAGTAGAGCTCAATTCGCGTGGGAAGTAAGCCCGGTTTTCATTGTAAACTAGGAACTTATGTCCATTCGAAAACAGTTTACAATGAAAAATGGCAAACAACACCCGCCGCAAACCCGCCTCACCATCCACGAATAAAAATTTGCTGAACCGCATTTCACCATATACGCCGTTATCCGAGTATCAGAGAAGCATCGAGGGTGACGAGGGTGTAGACGGTGAAATACCGTTCATGAGAATTTCGAAGCTCGGGGTTAGCGGGTCAACGAGAAGTGTGGACCGTGTATACACTGGAAGGCGAATATGATAAGTGTAATGTAAGGGTCTATACGGCTAACGGAGGATAACTCTAAGTATAGACGGTCAAATGACTGGCTGTGAGTGTTCTTACACTCACCAAAGCTAAAATAAATAATAAATGTCTTCCTCATAAAGGTAGATTTGTTAAAAATTGAAATTGTAAAATATCCTCTTTACAGCTGTCTTCAAATTTTATATGAGGAAGCAATGTGCGAAGTTCTACTTTGCATCTTTTTTTTCTCTTTAATTATTCATATTGTGTGCAGCCATGAAACACCCTTAAAACACCCGCACATCGCATTTTGATTAAGTATTTTTTTTTAATTCTAGCATATACGACATGTGCTGTAATATGTCCGCAGGTTATATCTACGACTACAAAATAAAAATTAAGTAAATAATTGTGAAAGAAACCGAATATTATATTATTTATCGTTTTATATATTTTATTCTTCATTTATATATATATTTTCTTCTTTTACATATATTTGTCCGTATTTATTATCTGTGAATATTATATATTGACAAAAATTGTTATAAATCAATATATATATATATTGATTTTCGATTGTCCATGCATTCATAATCTTTTCGAAATTAAGCTACCGATCACTACACGTATCGAAAACGTTAAATATTAAAATATCCACTATTATTGGCATGATATTCGTGTTTTTATTCATCACCTACATTCGCAAATACCTGACATAAGAAGCCATCATAATTTTCAAATTGAATCCTCGCGAATGATGATTTATTTTGCTTAAGATACACATTAAAATTATTACTAGTTACATCCATTGTATTTTAAAAGTCGAAATTGAGGCCTGAGTCAGTAGGGTTAAATATTGAAATATAAATGTTATATTTTGGGAGGATTTTTATTTATTTATAGCCCCGAATAACAACCACCTCAGTATATATGCTTGCTTCCGTTGTGGGTGATATTTTTTGCCGACTTTACTTAATTTGTTATGAACCAAAATACTTTTTTTTTGACACGGTAAGAGTGTCGTGGGAAAGTTCCCATTTCTCACGAGCTAACATCTGACTATGCCTCGCGGCTATTGAAGAGATAATGAATTGAATACATGTAATTATTTTGTAAGAAAATGGAAGATTTGATTCTAGTGCCTAACGAGATTTACTTTGCGGTATTCTCCTCTCGCGGTCTGGTATTAGGAGCCGTTGACCAGCGGCGATTGCTGGTCCATTCCGGTTTGTGAACCGGTAATACTATTATGTGTAGAAAAGTGTGACGATGCCAAGGGACCTTGTTAGACACAGCAAGAGCTTATCTTATAGACAGGAATAATATACATATTCATATATTAAAAGTTTTCACCCACCAGGCTCTTCGTGCATCGCCTTTCCGATTTATGCATGAGCTATGCAACAAAGTACAGTGCAGAAATAACCTGTAATTTGTTCAGTCCGATAAAATATCCGTGTCGTAATTTAAAAAAAAATAGAATTCCTCCGTCTTTCGGTAAAAATTATTCTCACTGGGACCGGAAAATTAATTGAAATATACCTCTCGAAAGCTAACACAACCCGACAACTTTTATGTACTGACAATTTTTTTTCAATAACTTCGGGTTTCCAAAATATGTGCATTTGAGAAAAAAGGCATTTTCTAAAATATTGCTCTCAAAAATATCAAAAAAATCACATAGAGTGCCCGTTACTGGCACCTTGATATTACCAATTAAAGAACGGATCGAGGGTCGAAAAGAAAGTGGGTGTATCGACAGAAAATGGTTCATATAGCGTTATCTCGATTTACAAATTGTTCTACATGTTTACGGCAAATTCCGTGTTTGAGGGGATTTAAATCTTGGGAGAACCTTGAGGGAAATATCAGATTAATCTCGAAGCTCAAGTGATATTTGAGGGATTATTTTTCCCATCCAAATTGCGACCAATAGAATTGCACCATGAGACGAAAATTACGGTTTATGTTTAATAAAATCCTTTGACTGTCACAATTAAATTTAATCTGTCCGTTTGACAGATGGTTAACGCGGCTGAATGATCTTTTGTTTTCTATATATAGCAACAAACGAAACTATCCAAAAATTTCCATTTTAATACCGTGTAAGTTGTACCATGTGACGTCGGATGGTGCAATTCTATTGGTCGAAATTTGGGTGGGTAAAATACACCGAGAGAAAAGCATATAGTTTATTTATCGATTTCACATGGTAAAACGAATATAGGAAGGCTTGCAATGTTTTATGGTTGAGGCGATGATAATATACTCCATATTATCATCGCCTCAATAAACGATACTTGCAAAGTTATTGGAAACAAACCTTGAAATCGTATATGCAACAAAACAGCATATTTGAAACTATTTAAAAAGTTTTTGAAATTATTATCATTTTGATGATTGCTACTATAATTATATTTCCTATAACCATTAAATATAGACGGCTCTCCTGAGAATTATATTAATGATTCATCCAATTATTTTCTTATATTTGGTATAACCATAAGACGTGCCTCCTGGGAACTATAGTTTATAGTTAGATTATCGTCAGTCGAACTATATTATTTTCAGAATTACCAGATTTTTCCCTCGGTGTAATCATTACAATTCTCTCGACGACGTAGATAATTATCACAGAAACTTGCAAACCCCCGGATTCTGAAATATGGGCGGTAAATATGCATGCATAGTAATTCCATCGTACACTCAGTAATCTTTTTACTTATTGTAAATGTCATAAAAATTTCTAAATTATTGATATCGGACACGGAGTTTGTCGAACTGATATTGCTGCACGCTAATGTCGACTTCATGTTAATCAATTCAGAGATTTCTTGAACTCCTTATTTCATTTTTATTTATTCAGATAAGATAAAAAGCTTTGAATAAATCTGGAAAAATTTTCCGAAGTCCTGACAGATATAGAAGCATTCAAGCCATAGCCTGCAGTGGAATGATTTTAGGCATGTAACTTTTTATCGATTTTCTTTTTCGAAAAAAAATCGGATAATTATAGAAGCAAGGTACGGGAATAGAAATTTTGGTTGCCTTTTAGAGATGACACAATAACATAAAAACGAATGCAAATTCGAACCTCACACATTTATGATTTCCAGTAACGCTTAAAGTTCTTGAAATTTACTGCGATTTTGTTCGTCCTCTCATAAGTCCTCGAATGTCCTTGAATTTTAAGCAGTGTACTTGCATTTTTTTAATCCTCTCAAATTCAATCTTATTGTGAAATATGATCAGCAACTAACCTTAAAAAACATGTACCTCAGTTTTGCTAAAAATTACATGCGTTATATTTCCTTTCGAACAAATTTTTTCCCATTTATTACTTTCCTGAACAACTTACGAGGGTCTTTGACATTATCTGAAAATGTTGTTACGATTATCTGATAGTGTTCTTAAATCTTTCGGAAAATATTCTTGAAATTTCCCGAAAAATATTCTTGAAATTTCCGAAAAATATTCTTGAAATTTTCGTAAAATATTCTTGACATTTTTGAAAAATATTCTTGAAATTTTCAAAAAGTATTCTCAAAATTTTCGAAAAATATTCTTGAAATTTTCGAAAAATATTCTTGAAGTTTTTGGAAAATATTCTTAAAACGGGCTGAAGCACTCCGATGCGTTATTGAAATTTTCTAAGAATGTTAGTAAAACTTTCTAAAAATGTTATTGAAATTTTCTGTAAATTTTACGTGAGTTATACCAAAATGTAAATTAATTTACAAAAATATTCAAAATGCCATAAAATCCGAACCACTTGATTGGGTGATATTGTGCGTGAGTTATCATAAACCGTGAATTTTTCTTAATTTTCGAAATCCCATAAAAACCAAACCTATCTTTAGACTCATCTTAAATTCACTATGAAACCTAATTCAACATGGCTTTATCTATTCAAAAGTATCTAGCTCGATAACTACAAATTTGGGGAAGCTAAAGGAACTACAGACATTTTTCAGGCAACAAAGACGGGGGATAAAATGCGCGCGTATATATTGGATTTTATTCAATGCCTTATTAGTATATTTCATAGAAGCCGAATAATCTTTACTATTCTAAGACTTTTTTAAAATTTAATCGTATCTTTTACAAGCAAACGAAAATTCTCATTTTTGATTAGGAATAATGTGAATATTCTGCATCTCCCTTCCCCCATTTTTCAATGCTGTCTTGGAAGGGACGAGATATTTTTATTAGATAGTTAGGAATACATATATATTATATCCTATATGTATGTCATAAGAGTGTAAGTACGCAATGAGCTGCGAGTCTCATTCCTCGTGCTGTGTGTCGCGGTCAACCGGAAGTTCGCCATTATGCAATGGAAACGTCAATTTCCGGTGGCATTGTCGACACTCGGCGACTATCCGCGTCCCGTAGTTCTCGCGCGTCTCTTTTGTAACGCTCTTCCTCTCTTTATACCTCCCTCTCCTCTCCGAAATCCCTCGTCACTCCAGAGTCACAGGAAAACGCGATGACCTAAACATGCTTGCAATTTACTAGAGTTTTCCGTGACCGTAATCTCGATGAACTTCCTCCATTGGGATCTTGCTGGTCCCGAAAGCATTTACCGAAACGTCAAAGTTTGGCATTTGCACCATGGCACGAAGAAGCGTACTATTGTGATTCGCGAGAAGTTGAATGCGTGCCAACAGGGAAAGGGCTTTCAATTTTTGAAAAAACCTCCGGGAATCCCAACGAGACGTCTACATTTTCGTCTCTTATGAAACTTAAAAATAAATAAAATAAGTAGAACCTTGCGCACTACTTCCTTATTATTTTTTGTTATTTACAAAGCGACTTCTATGAAGAAGTATATTCATCAATGCTGGCTTCCTCATAGAGGAAGCTTTGTAAAAAGCGAAAAATAATGAGGAAGCAATGTGTGAAGTTCTATTTTGTAACTTTGTTTTAAATACTAAATTTGGACTTAAAATCTCAAGTGTCGCAAAAATTAATGCGATAAAGAAAATTATTTCAATAATTTAAAATTTCATAGAATCACATTCATTAATGTTTTGTAACTAAATTATACATCTATAGTGACTAGGCACGAAAACGTACTATTGTGATTCGCGAGAAGTTGAATGCGTGCCAACAGGGAAAGGGCTTTCAATTTTTGAAAAAACCTCCGGGAATCCCAACGAGACGTCTACATTTTCGTCTCTTATGAAACTTAAAAATAAATAAAATAAGTAGAACCTTGCGCACTACTTCCTTATTATTTTTTGTTATTTACAAAGCGACTTCTATGAAGAAGTATATTCATCAATGCTGGCTTCCTCATAGAGGAAGCTTTGTAAAAAGCGAAAAATAATGAGGAAGCAATGTGTGAAGTTCTATTTTGTAACTTTGTTTTAAATACTAAATTTGGACTGAAAATCTCAAGTGTCGGAAAAATTACTGCGATAAAGTAAATTTTTTTAACAATTCAAAATTCCATAAAATCACAATTATTAATGGTCTCCAACTAAACTATACATCCATAGGGACTTAATATGATTTCGTTCACATACTGAATCTGGGATTGATATCGCAACTTTTACAAAAGTTACTGCGATAAAGTTAAATGTTTAATAATCCAAAACCATATAAAATTGGAATTCTCGCCCTTTCATTAATAAGTTATGGATCTATCGTGGCTGCATATTATTTTGTTCACATATCGAATTTGAGATTGAGATCTCAAGTTTTCCGCATTTAATGCGATACCCTCAATTATTTGAATGTTTCAAAATTCAATAAAATACAAATTTTTATATCATTTGCTACGAATTTATATAGTCATTAAGACTGGATATTATTCTATTCATGTACCAAATTGTGAGCTCGATATGTCGCATAAGATTTTTGAAAATTTAATGACATACTGTCATTTTTTTTTAAATTTAAAATTCCATAAAATCTGAACCACTTGACCGATTCACGCCAAACTTAATAACAAGTTACACAAAATGCAAATGCTTTGATGAAAAATTATTAAGCATAATAGACCTATTTTTACGAATGGTAGAGAACCACACGCTATTTTTCTAATTGAAAAATCTGCGAATTATAAATTTTTGCATCCGTTCAGTCAACGATTGCAATGATGAGGAGCTTCTACGTCAGTTGTGTGCTGTATATGAGCTCCATAGCTAAATTGGTTCTCAAGTTATAAGCCAGTGAATTTTAGAAGTTGTCTACGTTCATATGTATGATTCGCTATCTCTTATATTCCACAAAATATGAATAATTGAACTGATATGCTTTAATACCATAACGTATATTTGCAGGTTTTATATGCCTCGTGACTGCTATCACTGCTAATACTGAATGCGTATTCGATTTCTGAGGAGTATAATATTTTAGTCACGGGCCACTTAAGATTGACAAAGTAATGGAGTTATAAATTAGTATTATATATATATTATAACTACCTCATACAGAAACGCACTCCCCGACAAATGAAAGAAGACATGAAACATTAAAATTTGGTTTGACTTGAAAACCACAACAAGTAAGAAATTTAGATTTTTCCTCTCACCATTTTGGTGCACTGTATGACTTTACAAAATTGCAGAAATTAAATGCTTGGTATGTACTTCATGAGGTTCAAGTGTAAGATTTTTTAAAAGAAAGCGTTCACTTACAGAAATGTTCTTATGACTTTTTGAAGGTCATAAAAACTCCTTCCCCTTGATCTTGTGATTACGTTTTTTGGTAGAAACCACAAGATTAAGATTTCAACCTGAATTCATCTGACATCTTTTAGTTGATATAGCGATCGACTAGTCTAAACTAACTTTACTATGAATCTATAGATTAAAATTCTACTCGAGTACAATAAAGAAAAAAAATTATTTGAATGAACGATGCTGCTTTTCAATAAAGAAAAAGTTCTTTACACATTCAAAATCATAGCTTTTCATAAAGGCCTGAAATAAAAATTCCTACATACCTATTACAATGTACTCCATAACAGGTAAAATTAGACATCGAATACTGAAATTTGTTGATTGTTTAGACTGGAAGCTACGACACGTTAAAAATTGTATTCATTACCTCATACCACTTTTGTACACTTAACTTTTGTCTTTACTTAACTGCACACTTATAATGCTCGATAAGTACTTAAAAAGCTTTGGATCTAAAGCATTGTCTGTCGATTCAGCCACTTTATTTTACGACATTCTTCGATCTGTCCCATAATTGGATATATCAAAGTATCACTAAAAATCTCTCTATGTAAATTCTTTAAAATGTTTAAAAACGATATTTAAAAAAATGCCATTTTTGCTATTGCAAATATCTGGAAAACTTGAAATTATCAAGAGACGTGGTAGCGCCGCGACGCCATTGAAAAAAATTTCTCTACGTAAAAGTTGTTTTCTGTCAGCTTTCGAGCGGAATATTTAAAATAATTTTCACATTTAGTTGAGTATGAATTTGGAACGCAAAACAGAGAAATCATTATTTTTCAATTATAAACGGGTATTTTTTTGGGATTGAAAAAAATTACAGAGTATTTCTGTATGACTGTCGATATCGCAAAAAAACCCGCCAAAGTAGCACAGATTAAGATATCGGTACAAAAAATAATTCTCCCGTTTCTCCTAATTTACACATGGATCTTTTTTTTATACCGGTTACTCGAACCGTGTCACTCTGACAATTTTCTTACGACATCGACAGTCATGCCGAAATATTCACTGAATTTATTGGCCAAACAAAAATAATTTTTTTGGACTGAAAAATAATAAGTTGACCTTTTTGTTGAAAATAACAACAGTGATACAGGAACACACTGTCATTTTTTGAGTCGAAAGTAAGTATCCGTTATCGAACGAAAAAATAATTTCTCCGTTTTTCGGTAAGAACTCATATACTCCGGATCGTGACAAGTTTTTCAAACATTCCGGTTGGAAGCTAACAAAAAATTGCAACTTTTATGTGCAGACATTTTATTTCAGTACACCGGAAAAAAAAGATTGCATAATTTGACTGGAAACTCCTACAATTCCATATGACACCGAAGCAGTAACTCTAAAATGAGCAAAATAATGTTGAGTTGTTTCAATGTTGAATAGGATTATACAAATAAGGACTAGAGTTAATTGGAAAAACAATCTTGTTGGCAGTCTGTAATGATATTTTTTTTTCAATGTAACTTAAAATTTCCGAGATATGTGCACTTGAAAAAAACCGTCATTTTCTGAAATAGTGCAAGTATTGTTTTCAGAAATGTGAAAAAATTCACATAGAGCGCGTTTCAAAATTCTGTTATTTACGGAATTTTTTTTCTTATGACTTTTTGTAGGTGACTCGGCCCCCTCAATTTTCGTATCACTTTTTACGACGGGTAACGAGATGATTGATATTTCAGCCCAAGTTTATCTAACACCATTATGATGATCTAGCGGTCGACTAGTCAGAGCTCATTCTTAATACGAAACATAAAGTTGCAGAGCGAGTGAATATCAAAAATTATTTGAATGGACTACGCTACTGGAGAGGCCGACTGACACACGTCAGGACTTAGAGGTTGTTATGACTCGCTCACGAGGCGCCGTCTCGGCCTGCATCTTTTCCATAGCTGTCTCCTCAGGTTCTCTTTTTTTTTTCTCTTCCTCTCCCACTAACTTATATCATTCACAGTCGTCGTCGCCCTCCACATCCTCGGTCTTGGGATCAACGTTCGCTTGACGCTCCAAGCCCAATATGGGATCCCATAGGGTACACCACGTCATTCTTGAAGAATGACGTTCAGGCTCCTCCTCATTCTCCATACTCCGTCCCTCTTCTCGTGATAAATAGCCTGTTGTCGAGACACCAACACACGAAACTCTCCCGCACAGTTGTTCGGTTCATACGAGAGGAAAATACAGATAAAGGACAAGGGGGGGAAAATAGAATAAGCGCTGAGAGTACAGTATTTTCCAATGTGAGCATTTTTTCAGTGGACTTCGACCGCCCAGAAAAATTCCTGGAATTGTTTTTTTATAAGTCGCCCGCTTAGAGACGAAGTAAGGCTGTGGGTCCTCTCTTCGACCTGCAAACTGATAACGTTCGTATTATTGTACTATACCGGGTCTTGGTGTAAATTTAAAAAAAATAGTTTTCTTGAAGATGGAACTATCTTATCTAGAAAATTGTAAACAGTCAGTCGTATGAATAATTTTTTTTAATGGAGAAGAGATATTTCTACCAACTCACCAAGCCGTAAACCCTGACACTTTTTAATTCACTTAATAATTTTTTTTTCGGCTCCATATGTTCGAAAAAACATTACAAATTTAAAAAAAAAAATTTCAATTAATTTTTTTTAAATACATGTTTTGGCTCCGATCTAAAAATTCCAAAAAATTTCAAAAATTTTGTGACAGATATGAAGATTTTTTAGCTTTGAGTCAGAGTGGGCTTGCATCCATTTTCGCGCGTATGATGACAAGTTTCCAAAATATTAACTATGAAAATAATTATGGCAAGAGTACAGTGCTATTAAGTTATAAGTGTATATCATTACACTTGTTAGTGTTTCTTTAGAATAGACAACTAGCCTGATGTCAAGACACAAATATCCGAAACTCTCCCGCACAGTCGTGCGTCTTATACGGGAGGAAAATACAGATTAAGGACAGGGGAGAAAAAAAAGCTAAACGCAAAGAGTACAGTATTTTCCAATGTGAAAATTTTTCGGTGTGTTTCGACCGCCCAGAAAAATTCCGAGAATTTTTTTTCTGTTGATACGTCGCCCGCTTAGAGATGAAATAAGGCTGTGGGTCCTTCCCACGATGATAAAGTTGGTATTGGTATACCAAGTCCAGATGTCCATACAATTTCTTTTGAATTTTTTCTGAGATGGAATTATCCCATCTGAAAAATTGAGAACAGTCATCCGTATAAATGATTTTTTTGAATGTAAATATAAAGTAGTCAGATATGAAAGTTTGTTGATAATAAGTCAAACAATATATTATTTGTAGTAGTTCCGGGAATAAATTATTACGATCTGTTTCAGTTAATTAATATTTCCAATTATGTTACCAATCAGACGAAGTATAGTATTGAAAAGACAAAATTATTATAGAATTATTTTTATGCGTATTTATAGTGTGGCTAATAAAACTAATTAGCGTATGCAATCAGTTTTGATTAAGTTTTTATTACAAGAATGGAAAATTCTTCCACATTCAAATAGTACATTATAAAAAGTTTCGAAAATGTTGACTATCAAGATATACATAAGGAGACCACAATATTTTTTTGCGTAGCTGAAGGTCTAACTAAGCCTAGATAAAATTATAAGCTAAATCGGAGGGGTCGAGGTGAAAACCCGGTTGAAACGGGGTGGATTACCCCATATACATTTAAAGATAGCTTCTGAAGAGTTACACACGTAGGCGAATTAGATTTTAATATACAAGTACATTCAAAGCCGCGAGGGGAATAGAAAATTGACTGATATATGCAAATGTCCGATGGCATATTTTTTTCATACAATTTTTGGAAAGAATAAACCATAATTATAGTCCAATTATGCCGAGAAATATTTTCTTTCGTTTATTGGAAGATCCTTCATCAATTGGCTGCCCCGAATTTTAATAGTATTTGTAGTTCAAAAGATACAATTGCTTAAAAGTGCTATTCTAACCTAACAACAGGCATACAAATGTCTGTGACTTCTGAGCAACTAATACAATACAAAATCTGAACGGTTATTCGATTAAGGAGCTTTGAAAAAAATGAGACATTGCGCGACATATATATTATAAAGAATATAAACAAAAAGATGAATGTGTATTGTACATCAAGAGAATTTTTTATCGTGCATAATATGACGAATGAACAATAATTGAGTCACAGTCAGTAATTCGATCGTTCACCTTACAAGGAACTGGCAAATTTGTTAAAATATCCGGGAGGTTCATCGAAAAGAGTGGCCCAGTTGATAAAAAATGCCTCCTACACCAAATAACGGGATAATCTTACGCTTAAATTATTTTATAGCTTTTTTTCCCGAATCTCAGTAATATCGATGAAATTCTCCGCCCCTCGCTTTTATTGAATTCTCATAATAACACCTCAAATAAATAATCCACCGGAGATATTCAATGCATCTACAACGTGGGAGGTCTGCATTAATAACCTTCTTATTAATATCGATTATAATTGTTGCGACATGAAATGGGGGGAGGCGAAAAGGCCGAAAGAACGAACGTCGGGTGAGAGACATACGGCCAGTGAGTGTATATACTCTCAGCGTGTATACACAGTATATATACTGCACGTGGGTCGGTCGGGGCCTGCCCATTGATACCCACACAGTCCCATTCATGAATTCAGCGCGATCCGCGAGAGGAAGTGACTACAGTAAAAAGAGACGGAGCATGGCTGGCGGAGTGTCGGACGCGCGCGGTTATCCCGTCGGCCTCTATACCCGGACGAGACGATGTATGTGGGAGCTGTAAAAGCGCACGTTGCCACAGGGCATATATCGCGCGCGTACGCGCACTCGAGCTCGCGCCCCGCTTATCGTGTAGGTGTGCACGCGGCCTTATATGTACCGAGACTTGGGGTCTCGTCGCACTCGCTTATACCTACGCTCTCCTATTTTCCTCCCGTGCACCACATTTTTACTCGGCTCCCTTACTCCCTACTATTTGCGTTCTCAACGTTTTGCTCATAGTAGACTATAAATATGGGGCATTCCATAACAACACTGAGGGAAAAGCACATCGTTTATTTAACGATTTCAAATGGTAAAACGAATCTAGAAAAGCTTGCAATGTTTTATCGTTGAAGCGATGATAACATGGTTCAATGAACGATACTTGCAAGGTTATTGGAAACAAACGTTGAAATCGTATATGCAACAAAACGGCATATTTGGAACTATTACAATTCGAGCAACAAAGAACATAAATGATAGAAGAACTGAAAGCACGTAAATACCGAGCACTGTATATCACATCACGATTTGTAACGACAACTGATTTAAACGCCGTTATTATACACAAATTTCTTGTTAAGTGGAACCTGAAAATATAACAATGTACAAATAGTGAAGCTATGACATTTTTTTAACCCTATAACCTTGATCCGTGCTACTCCTGCGATTTTTTGCAGTTTCGACATTACATGTCGGAATACTCTGTAATTTTCTTGGTAAAAAAATATCTGTTATTGAATAAAAAAATTATGAAAACCAAGTTTATCGGTAGAAAAAGTTGATAGAAATTAAATGCATAAAAATAATTTCACAAAATGTCAAGAATTCACAGAATTTTTTCCAATTTTTGAAAATTGGTTTTAAAATTTGTTATTCGTTAAACTTAAATTCAATATCTTCTATAAATACTAATGAATACAAACTTTCAGATGTCTGAGACATCTGAAAAATTTTTCCGAAGTCCTAACAGATATAGAATTATTCAAGTAATAACCTACAGTGAAAGGTTTTACACGTTTCCATTTTCTTTCGAAAATATATTCTCTACGAAAACAATTCGTAAAATAATTAAAACGAGGACACTTTGGGGAAGCTTATAAATATTGCCATCTGATACAGGATTAATGAGAATTTTGTCAGATTTTTAAATACTGGCTCTCAATATCTCAATGTCTTCGTTATAAATAAGTATCTCAATTTTTTAAGGAGGAAATCTAAGAAAAATCATGTTTGCTTTTTAGAGATGGAGCAATAACATATTATATGGGGGATGCAATCCGAGAGGTTGAAGGTCAGACCCAGATCGAGCCGTATATGGAATGCCCCGTATGTGTGTTCATATATATAGATACATACGATGCAGTGATATACAGTTTCTCAGGTTTTATACGTCTGTCTATGTCTCTCGTACTCTCGCCTCGGCAACATAGTGTATAACGGTTCGCAACTTCCGCTCGTACGTCCGTCACACCAGCGCACACCAGTTGCTTTTGTAATCCGTGGGATTATTATATTCTATTCTCAGGTATTAGTCATACAATATACTGTCTTCGTGAATCAGTCATACGAATATCAACGTATAAATACATAATCCGCTTCTTTCCCCGAACTGTCACACATGATATGTCCCGCTTTCTTTGTTTTTTTTTTTGTGAAAGGAATGGAGCGACCCGCATTTTATTGCAGATTTATACGTCTTTCTACAACGAAGATAAATTAATCAATTTACATTTATTGCACACACGAGGGCAATCCACCCTGCTTCGACCTTAAGATGTCCTGGACCTCCCCGATTTGGCTGATAATTGTTTGTAGGCTTAGTTGAACCCTCAACTACGGAAAACTTGTTTAAAAATTTTATTGCAATTTTTTTCAAATATATTTTTAAGGTGACATATCGAATACCATAATTTGAAAATCTAAAAAAATGCTGAAAAATACTTTGTTGAATAACAAAATTATCGAGCTTATAGCCAAAGTGGGGAAGATTTTTCTTTGCATACTTTTTAAGCTTTTTTTATTTAAAAATTTATCAAAAAATAGAAAAAAATTAATCTACTACAGTCTATCGCTCGAACGTTGTTTTATGTAAACCGAATTGTCCAGATTTTTCTCGAATTATGCATTTTTTAAAATATTTTTTTTAAAGTGGAATATTGAATGACATAATTTATAAATCTGCAAAAATTTAACAAGTACTTTATCGAATTAAAAAATCGTCTAGTTTATTGCCAAAGTCCGCACGATTTTACTTCTCACAGTTCTTAAGATTTTTGTAGATCATAATAACCGATGTACTGAATCAAATTTTCAAGCGGAATTATCCATAGTTGACAACGATTACGCATTTTGTGGATTTAAAAAAAGTAAAAATTATGTATTCTGATTACGAGGTCTACATGAATATTTTTACATCGACTATTATGATCTACAAAAAATGTTAAGAACTGTGAGAAGGAAAATCGTGCATACTTTGGCAAAAAGCTGGACAATTCTTATATTCGATGGAATACTTTTCAGAATCTTTGCAGATTCTTAAATTATGATATTCGATATTTCATATTAAAAACACATTTTTTTAAAAATGTGCATAATGCGGAAAAATCTGAAAAATTCGGTTTTACATACATAAATAGTTGACCGATCACCTGTAGTCGATTAATTATTTTTTTCTATTTTTAAATAATTTTTTAAATAAAAAAAGCTTAAAAACTGTGAGAAGAAAAATCTTCCCCACTTTAGCTATAAGCTATATAATTTTGTTATTGAATAAAGTATTTTTCAGAATTTTTTCAGGTTCTCAAATTATGACATTCGACATGTCACTTCCAAAATATATTTTACAAAGAATGCATTAAAAAAAGGAAAGAAAATGTTTGTGTAGGTGAGGCTCCAATTAAGCCTACAAAAAATTATGAGCCAAATCGGAGAGGTTGACGTCAAATCAAGGTGGAAGAGAGGGGGGCGGGGTTGCCCTATATAGTATGACGATATTAATGCCCAGGTTATGTTGAGGATTTAGCCTGAATTTGTGTATTGTATGTCTATATTTTCTACATCATCCTCATCCAATTCGATTTCGATTTTTTTTTCGTTCCGTTGATGAACTATTAGTTTTGCAGAGTTCCTGTTATTAATAGTTAGTATCGAAAATTTCCCCATAAATAAACGATATAAGAAAAGGCTGGCTAATAGGATGGTTAAGACAATCGGCTCGCGAATATTAGAATAAATAATTGAAAATATGATAAAAATAAATAAATAAGATTTCGTATAATTTTGACGATCTAGTCCAATGGTTCCTCATAACTGAAGATACGTTGAATGTTGTTCGGTATTCAATTTCGGCCAGATCGGTAAAGTGGTTCAGACTATACGTAATTTAAAATTTTTCAAAAAATTAACTTTTCCGCTCTGTTTTCCACAAATGTTAGCCTATTCAGCTGAATAGTTATTCGTAACTGAAGATACGTTCAATGTTGCTTGGAATACAACTTGGACGAATCCGGTAAAGTGGTTCGGATTTTACGTGATTTCGAATTTTCCGAAAAATTAACTTTTTCGTTCTGGCTTTTACGAAAATTCCGCAAGCAAGCCAAGAAATTGCACCTTATCAGAAGTTGATAAATGTCTTACGAGATATTTTATAGTCTTATGTAACGTCGTTTGTTCACTTTTGTTTTTTAAATAATGAGCATTGTGCAAGGTCTTACTTTTCAACCTTTTTCTAATTATTTATTTATTAAATACACTAGAGCAATACCATGGATATAGAGAGTCGGATACGATCTTTGGTCGAACTTTATTAATATCCACGACCTTATAAACCCTTAACCAGACTTTTCCCGTTGTGTATTGTTTTCGCGGGCTTGTTACATTTCATTAAATCCTTTTTTATTGATAATCCGCCAAGGGCTTTCCTAGAAATTCGAAGGATTATAAAATGATTACAGAAGTCACCGAAATTCTAGCAGAGTAAAAATCTATGTCCAATAAAACATCTCAGAACAGAAGGTGCAAAAAAGTACATTTTTCATTATACGTAAATAATAAATATATTTTTAATAATACGGAAATCAAATTCTTAAAGTTCATGGTTTGTAACATATATTACCATTTTGTTGAATTGAATTTCGAAAACCGAAATCGAATAAGATCCAGCAGGCAGTCGTCATACACAGTATTATTTCAAAATGGAGCGTCGTATCAATAGGAATAGGGAAAGAAGTGTGCGCACTCAAACGGAAGCGAGTTACCCGAGAAGTTTAGTGAAGCAGAAAGATCTTGTGTAAGAATCTACGTCCAATAAAATATCTCGGAAGGGAATGTGCAAAGAAAAACTACATTTTTCATTACAGGGAAAGAATAAACATTTATTCGGTCCAGAAATAAAATTCTTAAGGTGGAAGTCGAGTCCAACATTTTTTCAAAACGATTTTTTTCTGTAAAAATGTTCATTTTCATGTAATCTATATCTTAGTTAAGTTATGATCCGGAGTTCGTGAAAATAGCTAAGTTCTACGGTACCATTCATATTTCATTTTCTCAAAAATCATCAAAAAATTATCGGAATATTTTTGAATTTGGAATTCTATATCAATTCATTGTTCTTATATGCGGACATTAAGACCAACTTTTTTATGACAAGAAATGATTAAGGGAGTTGAAAGAAAATTCAAATAACTTTTATGTCTTTCTCTCTTTAGCAGGTCTGCTTAATTGAGTACAACCTCTAAAGCTGCAAAATCTGAGATATGAAGCCGAGAAAATGACTGATTTCCACAATATATCGGCTTTTTTATGATTTGTCTATCTAATAAGCAATTAATTACGTATTAGCAAGTAAATTTTTATTTACTCACAATTTTTCAAGAGGAGAATAGTCCGTCATAATTATAGGGCACAGAGTTACCGCACTGAGAGAAAAATCTGGGAAATTTTGAAAATAATATAGTTGGACTGACGATAATCTAACTATAAACTATAATTCCCAGGAGGAACTTCTATATTTTAAGTTTATAGCAAATATAATTATAGTAGCAATTATTAAAATGATAATAGTTTCGAAAACTATTCTCATAGTTTCAACTATGCCGTTTTGTTGCCTATACGATTTCAGCGTTTGTTTCCAATAACCTTGCAAGTATCGTTTATTTAACCATATTATTATTGCTTCAACCATAAAACATTGCAAGCCTTACCATATTCGTTTTACCATATAAAATCGTTAAATAAACGATATGCTTTTCTCTCAGTGCAACCTTCATGGAGAATTCATGCGCAAGCGCAGTCGCTAATACCTCCCAATTCTTGCTATCCCTTCTGTATATAGAACAGTGACTTCTTTGACACTCGAATCGCATAACCTCGAAGTACCCTTTTTATTTTTCGTTCATATTACATAATGAACTCAGTTCCCTCAGCCGTTTACTTTCTGTTTTGATTTCATTGTGTTTAAAACAGAAAAAATCAATCATCAGAAGTGATCAGATATGCACCATTTGTTATGAAGTGGTAATTCAATGTTTGTGCCGTATATTTGTGGATGTATTAACACCAGACAAATTATCAGTAAAGTTGTCAATAAGAGTAATTATTTCCGTGTTGACGCCACATTTTTAAAAAAATTATGCATTCGTTTATCATCCATTTTTTCAGGAAAATATTTATTGCTGAAACAATTACCGATTTCTAAAAGTCTGACTTGCAAATAATCTTCTATTTTGTTCATTAATGGTTTTAAGGTTCCCCAACGGTCGAAGCAGCGTAATACATTTGTCTAGTGATAAACTTTAGGTAACAATTCCCGAAACTTGGTTTTAAGCCTATTCTGCGCATGATTCAGACCCAATTTAGTAGTTAGGTCTATTGGCGTATTGAATTGTTCGACATCCCATTTTCTCCTTCATAAAAACATACACCGGCTAATCGGAGCAAAAGTTCATAAATGGTAATATATTCTAACTGACATAATTCTTACTAAAGAAAGTTTATGCTATTTTCTTAATCAGAGATTAACTTTGCTTCCAGAATAGATAAAAAATAGTTTGCTCCGCTAGTCGATGTATCTCATTACGAAGAAGAAAATGAGATGTCAACTAGTCCATTATGCCTAGCAGTTTGATCTGAACCACGCGAATAGTGGAAAACCTATGTTCCTCTCTCAAGTTAATATGGAAAGGCATATGCAAGTCAGATAGAAGTAAAAAAATTCTTTCATCGAGTACCAAAAATATAGTTTACTGATCATGTTTATATACAATACAATTAGGACGATGTTGAATTTTTAAATTTAATTTCTTGGACCCGAATCCCTCCTCTTAAAGTAAATGGCCTGCAACGTCATGTAATCATTTTGATTAATTGAATCCTGAATACCGGGAGAAAACGAGATCAAGCAGAAGGTCGTCATATACAATAGTATTCGAAAATGGTTAGACATATCCATAGGAATCGGAGAAGGAGTGGGCACACGAACGAGTGCGAGTTACCCGAGAGGTTTCGCAAAGCAGAAAAATCTTTTAAGGCAGGATATCTTCAGGAGACGGAGAAAGCTAAAGGGCAGACTTGACTTGCTGCTGAGTCGTAAAATCCAAGTACCCCGGACACTTCCAACGCTATATGCCGCATTGCAACGTTGATTCCCACAAGCGAAAGAACGTTGAATCGCCCGCGCGTATACCAGGCCCTTAAGAGACGTATTCTCGCCTCCCCTCTCGCCTATATACTCCTCACTCGTAACCCTTGAACTAAGACGATTCTCCGCGCTGCGCCATAACTCGGATAACCTCGGACCTCGACTCGCACACTCGGCGACGAGTGAGAACGATGAAGCGAGCTTACGAGTCCTCGGGCTCTGCGCTTAGCTTGCGTACCGCAGCTTCTTGGACCATGAACAAAGAGGCGGAGGGAACAGACAGTAAAAATGAAACGAGAAGGAGATGGAAACGAGGCAGGGGGGAGTACTTCTCGTTGTCAGAAAATACCTGCAGGTCGTTACACGTGTGGAATGGCAGTGACCTGGACCCGGGACACTGATGGCACAGTCAGAAAGTTTAACAGTATTACATGCGAATTCCTTCAGCGTGAGTGGCTTTCAGATTGTATTTTCGTTGTTATCTCCGTTTTCTTAGAATTTGGGTGTTAACTTATCATGAGTTGCATAGAATAAAAGCAAGGACCGAAAGAAACACATCCAAGAAATATGATTTTCTCAAGCGATGTCATTTTTCCAGAACATCTCATTTTTCCAGGAAATACCTTTTTCCGAAAAATATATTTTTTCCTGAATATATCATATTTTCCGGAAAATATATTTTTTCCGGAATATATCATATTTTCCGGAAAATATATTTTTTCCGGAATTATCATATTTTCCGGAAAATTTCTTTTTTCCGGAATATATCATATTTTCCGGAAAATATATTTTTTCCGGAATTATCATATTTTCCGGAAAATTTCTTTTTTCCGGAATATATCATATTTTCCGGAAAATTTCATTTTTCCGGAAAATGTAATTTTTTCGGAAAACATCATTTTTTCGGAAAATATCATTTTTTTGGCAAATATCATTTTGTATATACAATGGTGTATATACGAGGTGTATATAAAATGTCATTTTTCCACAAAATATCAGTAGTAGTAATCGTGATTTATTGACAATGCATACATTAATTATACATACATACATACATTGCCAATTGGCGTCGAGATTTTCGGGTTTTCTCGACATTTTCGGGTTACTCGAACCAGATCGAGAAAACTCGAACCCGACCCGAACCCGAGTTTTCGAGAACCCGCACACTTGTACAAATTTCGAAATTAATCTTTTAGTTAATCCTCTTTCCAGTAAAATTTATTATATTATTTAGTTCCCAAATCGCGGAATATTTTTTTCCCTTGATTCATACTTACCTTCACTTATTTCATACACGAAGAAAGTTTTGGCAACCCTGGAATTATTTATTTAAAAAATAAAATTTCATTTTCCATTATTAAAGTAATAATGGAAAATTTATTTATTTTATCTATAAATTAATTTTGTCCCTCAAATACATTTTAAAAAAATCAAAAACTATGTTCCTCAGGTGGCAAGTTCTTAGTGACCATAACAAGAAAATAGCTGGCTATGGCTCACTTAGCAGATAGAAGTTAAAAAATCGGCAATTATTGAATATTAATTTTCGGCGTTTCTCATATCGCAAAATCGCAAGTATCGAAGAATATAAACAACAAGATTGATGTGTATTGGACGTCAAGCGAAGTTTCAAAGGTACAAAATATGACCCACGGACACTAATTGGGTCACAGTCAGTAATTCGTTCATCTCATGAGGAAGCAAAACGTGCCACCCTATTACCGAACTTCATAGGCTCGATCGGTAGCGCCACCTAGCGCAATAATTCACTAACAAATGTAAACAACTCCTGCTAACTGTGAAAGGTAAAAAGATATAACACTACTTGTTGAAACGTCCTGATAAGTATAATCAATGTTTTACGATGCTGCAGACAATTGTCCTGAATATAAACTTATCTTTTTTATAGCCTATCTCATTTAAGCCGAGTTTATATATCTGGGGAATGCTGCAACGATTACGTCTGCAGTTTGCGCAGTCTTGCGCGGTCCCTAACCCGCCGACCGCGAGTGCCCGACGATTAGTGCAGCGTTGAGTGAGTACCGAGTACTCGGAGTATTAGCCGAAGCGGCGTAACGGCAACGGCACGATATTCCCCCGCTGCGGGTGTACACCCGGCGGGAACGCGGCCGGCCCGTCGCTTATTCAGTGTCGTCGCCGTTGGCCATTGCTATTTTTAGCCACCGGCAACACCGGAATAAATCCGCTGGAATCCACCGGATAAATTAGGACCAATTAAACCAAACGAGGCCGACGCGTCGGGCCAAACTGTATAGCACATGTAACGCATGTTTCGATTAGTTGGGATACGGCATATGCGGGTAATTCAGGTCAGTTGGTACAATGCGGGTCACAATAGTGATGTGGATCGTGATTTGTTTCTTAGAGGATCATTTTTTTCAACCGCAGAATTGTGATTTTTTATCCAGGCTTATCCTGATTGATTCTTTGTAAATCGATTTTTAAATACATCGAATCAAAATTTTTTTTCCAGTAACTTTTAACTTCCGAGACATTTGCAGTCAAAATAAAAAACGGCATTTTCTGAAATATTGTTTTCAAAAATCTGAAAAAAATTCAGATAGAGTGCCTTCAAGTGGTATAGTAAAGCATATTGGAGAGGGTCGAAGTAAAGTGGCTGTATGGACGGAGAAAGCTTCGTATTCAGTTTTTCTACAGCTTGTGGCCAAAAGAAACACTGTGTATGCGGCATTCCATTTGAATTCACCTTCCAAAAAAAAATTAAAATCCGAAAAAATAGTCTGAAAATTATGTTAAAACTAAACTTAATTTTTTTCGACACTTTTTGGCATAATATGTCACGTTTTTCATTTTTCATTTAACGTAGAATATCTCGGGAACGATTTATAGTATTAACATGTCTGGAAAACAAAAATACGCGTGCTCTCATGGCCTGCAATGAAAAATAATTAAGAATCAATTTTGCGTTATTTTAGATATTATTTTACGGCAAAATCAACGAGAATATTTTCTATTGCGGTTATGCGTCATATGCGGTGGCGAATATGGTTAAATGAAAAATGAAAATAGAAAAATATGGCATTTTGCTAGAATTTTTTATTTTTTTTTAATTGCAATTTGGTGTATCTATTAGAATTATTGATCCTAACTTTTTAACTTTTTTTGGGATTTCTTTTGGGTGGCTAATTCATATTGAATTCCTTATAGACAAATTCCCCCGTAAGTGGGTCTTATTTTCCCAACTTTTATTATACTCGTTGACTGCAAAATTACAAACTGTACTAGTATTTTAGTAGGCATATGTCATTAGCTACATACACACATATGCGCCGTTTAGACACACACACACTATTTTGTACATTCCACTTCTTTACTATAGAATTCCGTATTTCCCGTTTTTCCCACGAGTCCGGCACGTTCCTGCTACAGTAATGTCTGGATAATTGTAAGATACACTTGTTAATCATATCTGTTGGAGTCAATTAACTCGTTGCCCTTATTAATCCTTACCATTTTCTTTTATTATGATTAACCCGCTGTCCGTTGTCAAGTTTTTGAGTCGTGAATACATTCCAACAGTGAGGGGTTATACGGAACCGTCCCCCGCACCTTAGGGTCATCATATCGATCAATCAAATTAATACAATAGTATTAATTTGTGTATACCCTGTATTAGGACCAAATTACCTAAAAATAGTCACGAGAATTTATTGAAATAAATGATATACATAACAAACATTATAATTCTGCAATTTTGTAATACGTATAGTGCATAAGGAAGCCGTGAGGCCAAAGGTAACAACTTCACTTTCACCAAACTGGTGACACCATTTTAGTGTTCGACTTCTTATTTGGTATGTCGGAGAGTGCATTCTAAATTGAATATAGCTATTCTGGTTGCACTAGAAATTGGATTTACTGTCACCAATTGTTTAGTGATTTTTTAAGAGAGAAAGATTTATTTACACATTCGAAAGCATAACCTTGTCATAAGGACTTGAAGTAGGAAACCTATATTTAATCTAGAATGGACTCTTCGACAGATCAAATATGACATCAAACACTAAAATTTGTTCACCGGTTTATCTGAAAGCTATGAAAAGTGAAAAGTTTTACTTCTTACCTCACGCTATTCTGGTGCATTGTACGTTTTTAATAAAATTGCAAAATTATAATGTTTGTTATGTATTTAATGAGGTTTTAATTTACGGTTTTTAGAAGAGTGCATCGTTTACAGAATTTTTTTTCTCATGACTTTTTTTAGGTGACTGAGTTTTCTCATTAACTGCTATGCACTATTTTTAATCAGGACCTGAGAGGACAAATATCCATTATGATACTATGCTGTGCATTTATAGATTTCAAGCCAATCTTATTTTATTTCCTCATCAAAGGCTACTTATATTTTTAAAAAACGATGTACTAAATATCCTTGAACGCTTTTCAGTATGTACCTAAAAAGTTTGGATCAGATATTTCAAAAGTGGGAGTTGTTTAAACTAAGTAAATAAAAATTGCTTCAAAATCTGGAACTCGCTATCAATCTTCAATGAATTGAATACCTACTATAACTGAATAATAGTGCAGCCTCGTATAAAATTTGAGTTTAAATGGTTCAAGTCGACTTGGATTGTAACGACAAAGTAAATTTTTCGAAAATTCGAAATTCTATAAAATCCAAACCTCTTTTCCAGTCTTCACCGAATTCGATATTTACTACAGCTGGATAAAACTTCTTCCTTACACCGATAAAAAGAATTGGTAATACCAACCGAATCTGCGGTTACGGGTGGCGAAACAAATATTTGGTTGATTGGGAGAAATATTAGTTCCAAACCACCAAAGTTTTCTTTCGATACGCTTTCAAACGAAATATTTGGTTGATTCAAACCAATGTTTCTTCCAATCAACCAAATATTTGTTTCGCCACCCGTAACCGCAGATTCGGTTGGTATTACCAACTTTTTTTATCGGTGTAGAAAAGACTTGACCAGGGATTGTCGAACTGAGCTTGAATCAAAACTAAAACATACATTTTTCGAAAATTCAAAAATTTCCAAAATCTGAATCGCTTTATAGATCTTACTTCAATTTAAGAGCAGTCGTCCTTTTCCATGACTTTATTCCTTGAACACTATGTAGCTCATCCGCTTAAAAATTGCTGCAGCTGGAGGCCACACGGACATTTTTAAAAATATCCAAAACTACTAGAAAAACTGAAAAATATTTCAATTTTTCTGTAAATTCATACATAGGAAGAGGTGTCACTGCTTCACCAGTATACCAAATTTCAGCTTGATTGTCAAAGCTGTTTTCGAGATACAGCGGCTTCAATTTTTCCAGGCACACGCACACACACCCATCCATCGCGGCATTATCATAAACCCCGTTTTTCAATATTTAGAACTTTTAGGAAATCCGGTCATCCTTGCTTTCTCATAGAGGAAGCTTTGTTTTTGTGTTGTTTTTTCCGCGACTTTCATGTCAACGATTTTCGCGCGCGCGCGCGTATGTGTGTGTGTGTGTGTGTGTGTGTGTGTGTGTGTGTGTGTGTGTGTGTGTGTGTGTGTGTTCCAGACACCGAAAATTCAATTGTCCATAACTCACGAACGGCACAATCGGTCGCGCTCAAATTTGGCACGCAACTAGAATATTGACTCCTCTGTAATCGACATGATTTTAAATTGAATGTATGAATGTATACAGATTTTATAGAATTTTCAATTTTCCAAAAAAATGTCGTGATCGCTCTCACTTTCGTACAAGTTCGAAGTTATTCAATTGTTCAAGTTATAAAATTTTTAATTTTTCGAAAAAACCAATTTTTTCTCTAAATCACGTCGAATTTTTTCTTCATAAGTGAACCTTCTTATATGATACAGCAAAAATCATTGATTTTGGCCTACATTACGAGTACGAAAAGAGGTTATGTTAACAACGTCAGGAAGAAATACTATTCCGTGACCATGATTCTCCCGTATGTCGCGTTGCCAAGCGACAATAACGAACCATTACCTTAGTATGCACAGCGAACTAAATTCTCCTTTGTCTTTCTCTTGTTTGCGTATCGTTAGATTTGGTATTTACTTCAGAGGATCATTAACCAGCTATTAAATAGGTGAACGCGTGTTCGTCGCAGGACTTACGAATCGATGAGAGCGGTGATCGGGCTCACGAGCGCGTGAGTACTCGCGTCAATCAACGCGCCATCAGTGCAAAGCTGGAGCGACGAAGCGCCGTTATCGGTGGTTATTTAAGGCTGAGAATTCCCAGGGCGTCTCGCATTACGTAACCGTGCGACGCCCGCGGCCCCAGCAGCGTGTTGCTGCCGCCGCCGTCGCCAGCGACGTTCCTCTGCTGCTGGGTATGAATGGGTGTGACTCATCGAGCGCGTACTTTCGTGGCGCGTAAAACCGTCGACGCGCAACAAAGACAGATAGAAAGAGCAAGAGAGACATGGCGAGATACAGTGAGAAACCAGGCGTGTGAGCGCGTGCCCCAGCTCTTCTCCTGCTGTGTAGATATATAAATGTAGTTCTTTCGCGGGATGCCACGCCGCGATCTCTCGTCACAACGGAATTCGAATGATTTCCCCTAATGGATTAATCATGAGCATTTTATGAAAGAGATCACGAATAATCAATTACATTAATCATTCTACTCTAATTTATCTAACAATAAACAACTTGATCACGATTTGAATAGGGATAAAACAAGTGAACCAATTCACAGCTTTTCCAGATCATATCATCATGTGACAAGCTTCATCGTTTTTGGTAAACTGGCAACGATGTAAATAATGAGTGTTAGACAGATTTTCATGGTAGCGGTGATTAATAGTAGCGTTGTTCCATGGTACAGTTCTTTCATGGCAGAGTTATTTCATGGTAGAGTTGTTCCATAGTACAGTTTGTTTCATGGTGGAGTTGTTCCATTGTTTAATTTATTTCATGGCAGCGTTATTTCATGATGGAGTTCTTTCAGGGTAGAGTTGTTTCACGTCGCAGACGTATCAGGGTAGAGTTGTTTCACGTCAGAGACGTTGCATGGTAGTGTTACATCCTAGTAAAGTTGTGTCGTGATGGAACTTTTTCTGTGGTTGGGTTGGTTTATGTTGGTAGAGTTAATAAAGTGGTTTCATGGGCGAGTTGTTTCGTGGCAGAATATTCTTTTTTCACTAGAGTTGTTTCATAGCGAAAACTTCTTTATGGCAAGGTGTTTCATGGTGGAGTAGTTTTATGTTGACGTTGTTTAAAGGTTGTATTGTATTATCGTGTAATCGTATTCTGTTCCAGATCTATTCCATACTTTATTTTTTCATTATTCTAGTGTCGATAATAAGAGAAGGCAAAATATCGGGTCTTCAATACATAGATGATCTAACAGTTCGGTGGTTACAATGTCAATATGCCTTAGAAATCATGGATATTAGCAAAACCAATACATTTTTTTCAAAATAAATTCATGGGTATGGTGTTAGAATGATTTTGTTCACGCCTGCTGTTCAAGTCTATTTTTAGAGTTCATAACACTGCCGTTGGTATACCAAATAACAACTCCGCCACCATTTATTAAAAAAATAAGAAGCGTTAATAAAAACATCATGAAGAAGTTTGTTGCATGTGAATTAAATTCGAGTTTTCTATTCCCAAAACAACTTGTGGTAAAGTTGTACACTTAATAAACAGGATGTGTTGCCAAGTATATCGTTTCTCATCCTGCGCAGTGTATTTATTTTGTTCAAACTTTCAAGTGTGTAACTTTCACAAGTTACTTATACAAAGTAAATTAATTAATGTAGAGTAAAGTAAAAACAACACGTTCATAAATATGTAAAAGGTGACTAAAATGTCAATGATCGAAAGATAATATACTAGTCAAGACATTTTGATTTTAGATTACAAATTTTTCATAAGGTTGATCATTTTCCTATAATATTTATATGTTGCATTACGATTGCTGCTGCACTTTACGTAGCTCATGTATACATACAGTTACGCAGAGAGATAGAGAGGCCGGCTAAATCGGTGCTACCTGGCCCGAATAATGAAGCCAAGAATACCTCCTCGGTTAAGCCGAGACTCATTCGTCTCTCAAATGCGATGCGATGAGATACAGCGAGTTCGTGATGCGATACCACGACGAGTCAACACATGCGGTGCCAACGCACGCACTGGGAATGCGCACGGTGCGCTTACTACGTGATTTCCGACACGTTACGTGTGCCTACGCACGTCCCTTCAAGACGTTGCAGCCTCGGAGGTGCGAGAAGTCGGTGATATTTTTGGATCGGTCCTACGATGGCGTCTCATTGTGTTACCCTTTATTTGAACTGTGACTAAAAATTTTGCAAACTATGACTGGACATGTTAATATATTGTCATTCTCGTACGTCTCTGAGCTACTAATATATCAATCTTCCAGTCATGTAGTAACTGTACTTCCTAAAACCGTGTTTACCATTTTATGTCAGGTCTACACTGTACGTTGGGAGAAAAATAAGGTATTAGAAAATATAAAGTGACAACTTTTCATTTTTGGTTAGTGCAACCAATTTTTAATAGTTGCCACAACCACCGAATAGTAACAATTAGAGTTTCAAATAGGGTATCAAATAGTTAACATTAGTTATTCGGGATCTGGACGAATTAGCAATACGTCAGTTCCACGGAATTGTTCGGTAATTCGGGCGCTAAAAAGTCAGAAAAAATGTCAAATGCGAACATGGGTATCAGATATAAATTTAGAAGGCACGTGCATACGTGAGTTCTAGAAAAACTATTTCTACACAGACTCATTTATCACGCGCAGTTCTACACTGATTTTTACTGCACATGCTTAATCGATACCGCGAAATTGGATACGAGAAGAACTACACGCGAGAATATTGTACACAAGTAACGCAATTAAGACGAAGTTCTACTAACAATGAGTTGGACAAACATAAATATTCCGTAGTAGCAATTCTCATGTCGGAACATTGTATGGTACCACTTGTGCACAACAAAACTTTGTACAGCACTAGTTTCCCACGGAAAAGTCGTACTTAGCAGAGTTTGCCACCGTTGAGTTTGACACGACATAAGTTTGCCGCGGCAAACTTCTACACGAGCTATACCTACACCATATGAGTTCGATACACAGATTCATTTCAACACGAGCATTATTCGGGTGTCAGAAAGTCAGAGAAAATCTTAAAAGCGAGCATGCGTATAAAATGTCAATTTGGCAAGTGTCGGGCAGTGGCTCGATCCTTCATATCCCAATTGAACACAGATACCTTGAACACAGGCAATTCTACACAGGTCAACTGAACATGTTACCGGTTAAACACAGCAGAACTCGATATAGCACAAACTCCATACGGTAAAATGTGAGACATCACCAACTGGTCACAGCGAAACTCGACAAACATCAGTTCATTACGAAAAAACTGTCCAGTTGCTCAATTGAACACGGACCTAATTGGACAAAAAAGAGATATTTGGTAATCGAGCTTTGTTTCAGACACACAATACGAGTCGTGTGTCCTTTTGGCACTGGATAGTATTTCTGTGTCGAACTAACGTTTTTCGAGTATTGATGTTTCCAATTAGTGCTCCGTTGAGTTCGGCCGTGTTGAACTAACGTGTCCAGTTAATTTGTGTTAAATAGCCTGTGTTTAACCCGTCCGTGTTCAATTGGGATATGTAGGATAGAGTCACTGTCAATGTTTCGACGTAAGTATGCTACACGTTTGCACAACTTCGTCGTGTGCCAGTAAGTAAGAATCGTGTAGAACTGCGATCAACAAACGGGTCTGTAAAGTGATGGTTTCTGTACATAGAGAAAAAGATTTTAGTAGGTTAGAGAAATCTTTTGCGAAAATAATAACAACATTGCCTTATTTGCTAGCCTAACTAAAAATATTGTGAGCTTACCCAATCGTTTTGCTAAGCTCACAAATATTTCTGCTGAGCTAACAATTTTCTTAATGTTGTTTAAGATTGACGTTGCTTCTTTCCGAATAGATTTTAAAAATTTCTTCTAAAATATGAAATTTTTATGTCAATATTTAATTCTCCTATTATAGGGCTCAATTTTATTGTTTAAAATACATATGATTTCATTATAGCTCCATTAACTTTTCGTCGGGCCCTTACATATTTTCTAAATAATCCGTAACTTCGAGATATAAGTAACACAGATCCATAATTAGAGTGGAGCAGAGACCAAATACCAAGAGTACACGAAGGAAAAGGTTCGATTCAGACATCCACCAAAATTATGTATGCCAATCTAATTGTATGTGACAAGCATTTTTTATTAGTTGGTTATAAAGAGGTTATGTTATCCATTTAATCGGACTTATTATTCCTGCAATTAGTAATTAGAACACTTTATGAAGTTTCGGTCGATATTTCAGTCTAATCGATTTGTAATGTTAAATTGACCAAAAGGTAATGTCGTGGAACTGAATCGTAATTTCAGCTAACCAAGAATACTCAAGATTAGTAATCGGTGTTAGCTACAGTAATAAATTTGCTAAGTGCTCCAAATAATCCATACCAATCTCTTAAAAGTTGGTTATCTTAAGTAACTTATCCCAATCGCAAGTCATAAATTATCTTAAAAAGGTATCAAGGTCCAATCAAATCGATTAGCAATTCCTGCAAATGATAATCGATATCTAGGCAAACAAGTTTCACTTGCTCACACCATTTTAACCGATGCAATGTGAAAAATGTTTAGTCGACTTTCCTACGTAGATATTTTACGAAGGTAACATTTACGTTTTTATAGTTACTATAATAATTCGATTTCAATGGAGCCATTGAAATGTAAATTTGTAATGGCTGTACTTACTCGGCTGAGAGAAGTCGTTGTATAAACCTGGCTTGTGACATAGTCAGAGAGGAAGATGCGAATACCGGTTCTGACTATTAACCATAAATTCAGTCCTGCAGACGGATCTAATTCGAAACTGCAATATGTAAACGACAATTTTTATATCACTCTTGAAGTTTATGGTACGCCATTGAAAAGCTCATTAAATAAATGGTTTCCACATACGACAACATCGACGACAGTCTCAATGGCTGATTTGAATATTAATAGTATTCATTTTTTTTATAACTTGAAAATTTGTAACGAATTTTACTTTGCAATAAATTAATAAAATTCAAATGCGTTTTTAGATTTGTTCATACCACCATTCTACATTTTTTAAATTATTACTAGGCTAATCACACGCGGTGATGCGCGTGCCTGAAATATATTTTTTCGGCACGCTTTTATAACCCACTAAAAAGTTCTTCGTATGTCAAATTTAACACCAAACTGAACTTGTTCGTCGCGGACTTTCCTAGCAACCAATGACATCACGAATAAAACGATGACAATGTTTTCTGTTACTCATGAACTTTTTAAAGAAGGATCTGCTCATACCGACCATAAATGCATACATATTTTGAAGGAGGTACTGAATTATTTAGCACAATCGCCTGTGTGAATTGTGCATTGTTGGAAGTTCTATAATGAATAAACATTACTCACAGGTGTAATTACTCCTGAAAAGCTAGATTTTGAACGGTAGAATGAACTTTGAGTTTAAAAAAGTTATTTAATTGATAATAACATATCGGCCCAGTCTTCTCTGATTACGCGATGAAGCCAAATTCAATTTAATTACATCTGAAAACCGAATCTTTTGATTGATATTAATTCACGTACACAAGAAACATAGGTTTAATCATTTTTTCAATGCATTTTCGGCTATTAACACTTTCAGATCCGAACGACAGTATTTTTTGGAGAAGCTCAGACTTTTTTTACATAGGGAAATGTTTGTATTTTTTTTTAGTGATCATTATTCTTGTGTTTAAATAATTTTAAGAAGAAAATTGAATAACGGCAATAATTTGATATGATTAAAGAACCTTCAATAAATCTCTGCAAAAAAACATGTTTATATGATACATGTTCATACGATTCGTGACTTTGGGGGACTCTATTTCTGTTCCAGTGTTTTGATATAACCGACTTTCGATGTACCATGACCTATTTTTCGACAAAAAGAAAAAAAAATCTGCTGTGGGGAGCAAAATGTATTCTATTTCACAACTGCGGGAAACCAACAATTTAAAAAGCGTACTACACGTGATCGTGGAGCGATTATAACATTCTGCAGTTGGCTTTATGTCTAAGCTATCGGCAACCAATCAGAATGCTAGGAAAGTGGCTTCAGTTTTCGATATTCCGATGATTTAGTAACGAAAAGTGAATAATTTCGATTTTATGTCACGTCGTCTTTTGCCCGAATTGAAATTTCAAGCCCAAATTTAATACGTAAGCAACATAGAACTTAGTCATCTTTATCTATTTATTAAAAACAAGGATGCAAAGTAGAACATTGCTTCCTCACTAATTGTTGCATTTTACGAAGTTTGCTCTATAAGGAAGCCAACATTAGTCAAGCTACTGCCTCATTAGAGATAACTTTGTAAATAACAACAAATAATAAGGAAGCAATGAGCAAAGTTCTACTTTGCGTCCGTTTTACTTTCTCATCATGAACGAGGAATGTAAAAAGAGAAAGTACTGCAATCCATAAAAAATCGACTCCTAAATTTGGCTGGAAATACATGTTTTGAGTGTCCTAGATTCCAAAAAAATACATTCACTCATTTCTGTCTGTCCGTCTGTCTGTCGGTCAGTCTGTCTATTTGGCGTGGGTATCTCCAAAAGTGAAATAACTTTTGAAAAAATCTATGGACCGTAATGAAATTCGGTGTGTGCCTTCCGCATTCAAATCCTAGTTTCGGTATTAAAATCCAATCCAAAATCTTCACTCCTTCCAATACTTGACCTAAAGTATGAATAAAATGAAATAAATATTTGAATATATTTTTGGAACTGATTCGGTCTGATACATACAGACAGAATACCTGCAGAAGAGCTATAAGCAAAAAGTTATTCAGCATATAACAAAAAATTGTTGTTTTTCCATCCGCTCAGATAACATTTCTGAACACATCTGTCATGGAAAATGTATATTTTTTATTATTTATTTTTGCAACACCAAGCAACAAAACTATGGATAATAAGAGTGGGATATTTACGGCAAACTATTTCAATGTTCATGAACCACATTTATAAACCATCCTCTTATACAGACTTTCCCCATACCGTATTTTTAACGCAGGGTTGACCGTCGGAGGTTCCGAGGTACGGCGCAGCATGACATGAAGGGTAAAGGAGGTTACTACGCCGCGAAGACTGCGCGGCTAAGGAGGAGAAACAGGATAATAATAGAAGAGTGCGGAGAAGGACGAGGCGCGAGCAACATCTGCCGCGGGTGCAACAATCTTGAACACCTGCCGTCTGTTAGTCGCGTGCTCCGCTGTGCTTGTTCTCGGTCGAGCGCGCGAACGAGACCATACCTCTGGCGCTCGATCTCCTGTAGATTCACCTTAACCCCGTTTCCTTTCTTTTTTTCTCCCTTTAGCTGGTTTGTTCCGTCCTTATGATCAACGAGGAAGGGTATCGGCGAATAATAAAGTCCACGTGACCTCACAAACGTTCACTCGCGACATCATGTTCGTCCGTCGGTCCGTCCGTCGTATTGTATATTCCAGTAATGTGAAATTTCGATTGAATTGTATCGATGCTTAGAATCGATTTTTCGGAAGAAAAATAATTTAAGAAGTCGAATTATCAAAGAAAAAGTACCGATTATGAATTTATACTTTTCTGGAAATAAATAAGAACTGATTATAACGGAATTTTTATATATTAGAACGGAGAAAAAAAGTGAATAGTTAACGTTTATACATAAATAATAACATTGATCGAATTGCTATACTTATTAATTGTCATGTCAATAATTACTTAATGTCAAAGTAGTAACAGGAGAGTCGAAACCTCTTGACGGTAAAAATTTAGGAATTACTGTATTACGTTAGAATGAGTCCCTTCGTTTTGGTAAATCCGTAAAGTTCCTTAGAATTTAGTGTTTCGTCGCATTTTTTATCAGGTTTTGAATTGATTAAATTAAGTGTGCTGCCGGTAATCGGTCGATTTTTTAAGTCGACTCATAAAACAAATCAATTAGAAACGAATATGACTTCTAAAAAATTTGATTCGATTCTACGTATTTAAGAATCGTTTCAGAACTAATTGACCACGTAAGCATCGATTAAGAATCACGATTTTTCGGTGAAAAAAGATCAATCCGAAAGAATCGGATTAACATCTAACATCACTACTGCAATGAAAAAAATATTTAATTGAATGAATGAAAACTTTTTAAAAAAATTGTTCGCAAATTTTCATATAATCCATTTATTTTAACTAATTTTCAAAATGATCAAAAAATTTAATCATTTTGACCAAATATTGGGTTGTCTCAATAAAACTTTCTGTTAATCCTGCCAACTAAAGTTATCGTTGGATCAAACTATATTTGTTTAAATGCGGACATAATTTATTTCAATTTGGATGATATTTATTTAAACCTTGTGAATAGTTAGTTGCTTCAATTAAATGGATTTTCAAATAAAACATATACCCAATTCATATTTAACTGACTTAGTAAATGAACTGTTTTATTGACCGCAGACTGGATTTAGTGTATCTATTGTACTGTTTTTATTTACTTAAATACATTGGATCTTCAGTCTCTTTTTTTCTTCAATTTTTTTATCAATTGCACTCAGGAAAATACTTTTCCGTTGCTACTAAACATTTAATCGGCTCAAATAAGGCATAATTTTAAACAATCCAATTTTGTATATGGGAACAGTTCCGCGTGAATATAGATTTATTTAAATAGTTCTATTCATTTAAATATGTATATCAAATACATACAATTATTATTTAATGGACTCAGCAAAATATTTGTTGTTCAAAGCATACGTACGTTGGTTTAAATACCAAGCTTATACATGGTTCAAATAAACTTGATTTAGTGGATTCAACGGTTTTGATTTTGTCAATGTGTATTCTATCCATAACACTGCGCGTCGGGACGCGTCTCGACTCGTCGAGACTGGTCGTGCGTACAATCACGTACACCGTAGTGGCGCGTTAAGTTGAAGCGCACAGCGGAGCATAAGAAGGAGAACCAATCGCCCCCCAATGCGTTTGTAGGGAGGTGAAGAAGTAGGCGTACTTCCGGTAGGTGAAAGTCTGTGACTGGAAGATAGACTGGCACGTGGGCCGTGTCGTTTATACGGTGGAAAGGCTGTCGGGAGGTGAGGTATAAGTGACGGGATACGGCTAGACTGTGAAGAGACTGCGTCGTTTCTTCGAGCACTCTCCTCTTTCTCTTTATTCCTCTTTTCACTCGCTCGCTCTACAACTGTCGCTTCTCTCTCCTCGTTTTCTCACGAGAGAGACTGCCGACCAGCCGTCTGCTGGAGGAAAGGCGAGAGCGCGCGGGTGGAGAAAGTGAAAGTGTAACACCGAGAGAGTTGCGGTCGAAATGTTTACCTGTAGATCGTACCAGATATCGATGTAACATTTAAATAAAATATCACCTCGATGGACCGGACCTTTGTTGGGACTTCTCAGTGTAGTCATCGGTATCCAGACTTTGTGCCATTAAATTTTCATACTACTAATGATATTTAGGTTAACTTTTCATTGATGCACCGAAAAAATGGTTTTGTAGCATCAACCGCGCCGCTGCGGTCGCATGAAATTTGTTTTAATCAAACGAAGTATATTTGAATCAACTATACCAATGTTGTTTTAATAAAACTGGTATGTTTGAGTCTACTGGTTTGATATATCCTACAACTGAATTGATTCAAAAACATTTTTCTTCGATTTGATCATATGCACTGTCAGGGTTGAGAAGACAACAAGGTCGATTTAACCGCACACTTGTTTTCGTTATAAAAAAAACGCGGTTACAACCAATCGATAGAGCCAAGCCAAATAGGGAGTCATTCTGAAATGATCCGATTATAGAATGCATGTAACTAAATATTTTTATTCTGTAACTACAAAAAGTTGTTGAAGGCTTGAATACGAACGCAACATGCGATTTCTTCATCACATTTGTTTCTGGTGTGAAATTCTTATCGTGGAATCGACACTGTAAAAAATTTCTGGAACACACATTGTATGTAGTGGAATTCTGGGCAACGTAGCAGTTCTGTTTACGCTGAGGCTTCCAAATACTTGCGAGAAACGCTCCGTTCATTCGCCATCTAGTGACATTATGCGCAACACTGATGCACACTGCTCCGCTAGATGGCGAGCGGCTGAAGTGATTCTCGCATGTGACTTGAATTAGCGTATGTAAGACTGCAAAGCTGCCCTGATTTCGACTATAGCCGAGAGATCTACTCTTTCATTGACGGGTGAAAATTAACCGTTCGGTCCTAGTGTCCAACTCCCTAGTAGACCTCACTGTGGGACCGCTTAGTCGTTGGTTGGTTTGCGCGCTAATTGTTGACCAGGAGCTTTCCTAACTTTCGAAAGCATACCGAGGGATATCACGAATTAAAGAAATGTGCTTGTCTTGTTTCAATCTTTTTAAAGATTAGTACTCTGTAATTAGTAAAAATACTACAATATTTTTGTGAGTGAAACGAACATTTTATTGTTTCTCCCGGTAAAACTATAATGTTGTCTCTGAAAGCCTACGCATGGTCAGTTCAACTAGAGAATTTGCTTATGAAACGCATGTTGGGCACACTTAACCAAACAAAAGATTAAAATAATGAAATATTTTGTCAATAGCACTATCCAATCGATTGGGTCAAAGATATATTGAGTTGTAATAATGAAATACAGTCTTTGAAATCGATGGCAATTTTCAGTTATGTCAACTGAACATTTTCTTCGCCACTCACAACCTCCGGGTTTAGTTAATTCAAACTAAATTTTTTCAATGTGATCAAACCTTTTTTTCGGTGCGCTAAAGACAAAGCACTGTTACTAGAAATTGTATACTGAATTTCGTATGCGAGTGAGATTTGAAATCAAAGTTTTTCATACTTAATCCTATGAACATTCACGAAAAAATATGATTTAGTAACATTAAAAGAAATTCGGTGGAGACAAACAAATCGGTAGGTTACGGATGGCGAAAGAAATATTTGATTAAGTTGACTAAAAATTGTCATCGATATCAAACACTGGATTTTATTATTACAACTCAATATATCTTTTACCCAACCGATTGGATAGTGCTATCGGCAAAATATTCAATTATGCTGATCGTGTACTTAGTTAAGTATACCTAAAATAGTTTTAATAACCAAATTCTTTAGTTGAATTGATCATATTTAAGCTTGAAAAGACCACATCACAGCTTATCGAGAAAAACAATCCACTTATTGTCAATGTAAGACAATCAAAAGTTCACTTGACTAACATAAATAATGTAATTTTTTTTTTCTTAATTTGAACATAATATATATATTTTTCTCAATTTGGGATATTTCTACTTAGGAATAGTGCTTCCCTGTTAGCAGATAATCCACTGAGTTACTAAGCGGTCACCCAGTGGTGTCCACCAAGAAGGTGGACATCAGGTTCACTCATTCCATTTTCAACCATCAACGAAGGATAGACCCGTCGGGTAGGGATGAGCGAAGTTTTCCGATGAATCGAAAACGTCGATATTTTCATTCGATTCAACATCGAAGAAGCAAATCGAAGATGGAACGGTTAATGGTTTGAATAGCATGTCGAATGTACTGTCGATTTAGATGGTACGAAATAATATGGAAGCAATGTGATTATTTCAATGGCCCACTTTTCAATACCAACTATGTAAAAAAATCAATATTTGCTTCAATTAATTTTTTTTATTACTTCACTGAAGTATATAATTGTTGTAAATTGAATAAAATGAAACAAGAATTTATTTTCCCGTATGAATAGCATTGAAAACTTACCAATTGAACTAAACAGATTGTTTGCTTATTATTTATCACTTTTTATATATAATTTGCCATGCTTGTCATATTTTTTGGTGTGTTGGTGGAAAACATTACCGTATGTGAACCACATTGGAATATTGTACTCTTCAATTTGCACAAGAAAACGCGTATGAGACAACGTTAATTTCTTGAAAAATCATAATCGTACAGAATCTTAAACACTTATGACCTGGAAGATGACTTTGCATCTGCAAAATTTCAACTTTAACCAGCCATATGTATGTAACGCAGAGGACAACAAAAATTTCCTTTGGCAACACGGAACACGGTTTTCTACAAGCACAATTTTTTAATATATTTTTCTTACATTTATTTAGCATAATTTTTTAAATATTTTTCCTACACTTATTTAAGAACTGGCGGCCATTTTCGAACGAAATTTCGCGCCTTTTTCGGTTGGCCAGTTGTACCGGTTCACTGGTTGGTGCAATAATTTTTTTTCCGAGGCAGATAAATTCGTCTTGCGGATATCACCAGGCACTTTTTCTTCATTTTATAAATTTTTTTCAAAAATTGCCATTCAATTTTTTCATTGTTTCGGGTGGCCAGTTCTACAGGCTCAACGGTTGAAGAAATATTTTTTTAACGAGGCAGATTTATTCATCTTGCGCATCTCTCCAGGCACTTTTTTTATTTTATTTATTTATTTTTTTCGAAAATTGTCAATTGATTTTCTTACTTTTGCGCATGGCCAGTTGTACCATCTCAACGGTTGATGCAATGCTGTTTTCCCAAGGCACATTTATTAGTTTTGCGCATATCTCTAGGCCTGTATTTTCACCTTTTTTCGTTCTATTAAAAAAATTGACCGTCATTTTTTCAATTTCCACTATAATGGCCATTTAAACTATTTTATATTTTCGGGTAATTAATCTATTCCTAAGGCAGATTGATTCGTTTTCCGCATATCTTCAGGAATTTGCTTCGGTTTTTTTCTTTAAATAATTTCAGACATTGGCAATCAGCTTTGTAATTTTTCGGTGGTTACTCAGTTGCACCGTTTCTGTAAGGGCGATTCATTTTTATCCAAGGCAGATGTTTGCGTTCTACGATTATCTCGAGGCACTTTTCTTAGTTTTTCTGTAAATTATATTCAAACATTGGCGAACGTTGTCTGCATTTTCTCGCCGTTGGCCAGTTGTACCATTTTAGGTACTGGTGCAATTATTTTTTTTCCAAAGCAGATTTATTCGTTTTTCAAATATCTCCAAGCACTTTTTTTAGTTTTTTTCAAATGATTTTTTTTACAAATTGGCATTCAATTTTGCCATTTTTTTATGGTTGGCCGGTTGTACCGTTTCAACTGGTCGTGCGATTCATTTGTTCCAAGGCAGACATTTTCGGTCCCCGATAATCTCAAGGCACTTCTTAAAAAATATTTTTATTTTTATCATATTCAAACAGTGGCCGATGTTAACTGTATTTTTCGCCATTGGACAGTTGTAACGTTTCACCTATTTGTGCAATTTTTTTTTTTCCAAGGCATATGTTTTTTTCTTCAATTGATCAATTATTTTGTCTTCTGCGTTACATAGTTATGGCTGGTTCAACTTAAAATTTTGCAGATGCAGAAATCTTCAAGGTCAAAAACACTTCACCGATCTTTACTCAATTTAATATCTACCACAGCTGAATATTGATTCGTCCGTTCAGAAAATAAGAGCCGGGTTAAACAAAGTCGACTGGAATTTGATAAAAAAAAATATATTTAAAATATTCTAAATTCTGTAAAATCTGAACTGCTCAATAGGATTGGCTCAAATTTAAGCACAGTCGGTCGGGGTAGCGTTGTTAGGAAGTTAGGTGGAACCCATTAGCTCTTATCCACTACCACTGACAATGTTTTGATAAATAATCCTCTAGACGAAGAATATTCATTTTTATTTTCAATTACACAATACATGAACCCTATTATTTGGTAATGATAATTGCATTCGCGTAGTTCAAACGAATGTTCGTTTCCATCAACATTAAACGACTTTTGTTTTAAGTCCGTTCCAATTAATTTAACAAATCTTTCAAGTTAAATTTTTTTTTTCTTTTCTCAAAGAAATGTTCATTTAAACAAACATAATCTTCATTTTTCTGAAAAACAAGGTAATTGAAGCAACAAATTGTTACCATATTCGAATAAATGTGTATGTCAAATTGTCAAAATATTTTATTATTATAAATCGAATTTTATTCAAGCAACTCAATGTCAAAATGTAAGTACTGTATTTCCTTTTGCACAAGCAATAAAATTTTTCGTTCGTGGTATATAATATTCATTTAATCGTATTGAAACAACTGAACTATTTTTTGCAGTGTAGTTGTGGCAACTATTAAAAAATGTATTGTATGCACTAAAAAAAAATAGATTTCACTTTCTCGGTACTGATACCATAATTCTCTCTCAATATGCGACATATCATCCTTATTGAATTTACTACGTCTGATGTACTGAGCGACAGGTGTCCCGCGGACGTAAAGCATCACCGAGGAAATGGTGACATCTTGCAAACGATCTCTGCCCATCCCCTCAGCCTTTACGCGGAAGCAACGAAAAAAGTCAGGACGCGAGAAAAAAAAAGAATCCGACGAGTGATGGAAGCGCACGAAAGAGGAAGCCGCTCGTTTGAGTTGCACGTCGTTTTTAAAATGCTTCTTATTATTCTCCGCTTTTATCTTCGGAGAGCCAAAATTTCAAGCAATTTTAACATTATAATTTGAAGAAAAACAGAATTAGCACCTAGAGCATTGCTACGAAAAGACAATTCTGCAGATGTTACCCTCATCGTTATTTAGAAATATTGAGAAATATAAACTGATTCACTAGTACTACAAGACATTGAAAATCAACCCTCCTCCATAATTTAATTTTGAAAATTATATTGTCTTTAATTTAACCCTTATAATCATAGCTCTACTATGATATATCAAACATCAAGTAACGTAACTCGGTATTTAGTAATTGTCGAAAATACTTCGTTGATCCATTCACAGTTATATTTATTATCTTTGAATCAATGAGTCCTCTACAAATGCATTCTCAAGTGCACTCATGGAATTGCGGTCTTACTGCCGGAAAACCAATTAACTTCAAGGAAATCTTGAAGAAAAAAGTTGCTACTGGCGCATTAGCAACACGCGACTTTCTCATCATATTTGTTACTGGCGTGAAGTTCACATCGTGAATTTACTGGAGTATAGTGACGAACTGTACAAATAGAAATTTTAGGAATTTTTATACATTATTTATAATCTACGTTTCTCGCTGAAATTCGTACGAAGGCGTTCTAAAATTTGAATTCAAGCTACGACGCGTTCTCGTCAGGTGGCGCGAGCATGTATGTACGCGCCTTCTCTTATATCTGTCATGCGTTTAGGTGGCGTTATCGGTGGCACTGCGATAATTCGACAAGCCGAATTAAAATTTCAGTTATGCGTACTTCAAAACTTTCGAATCTTATGTTGTATATGAGGCCCCCACAGGTTTTATAATTCATCTACAATGCTATGCGAGTGATGAAAAGTGATATGATACGATGCGTGTATGACTGTTTACAGTTTCAACCTCATGATCGCGAATAACCTCAAATCTGTTTAGCGTAAGATAATTTTTTAATCTGACATTTAGTGTAAATATTTATATTTCTTATTTAAAATTGCACAAGTTCATTGATAGTAGTTTTTTTTAAATAAATAAAAAATCATGATAATAGAATAGCTGCGGTAGCGAAAAAATTGACTGATATTGCAACAAGAAAAAAACGATAAAGCGGAAATAGAATCCTAAAACGAAATTTCAATGATAAGGTCTCTCGTGACTGGATTTGAAGATGAAAAGAGAAGATATCAAAACGGAGACATCAGATAAAACAAAGTTGATAAGAATTTACGCCAGGCTTAAGAGCTGCAAAATAACTGCAAATGTTAAACTTTAACGGAGCCTCTCTCGAAGAATAGCAGAATAGGAACAGAAAAAAGCAAGGTTATGTACGCACCTGTCGCTCAGTACATCAGCCGCAGTGAATTGACTTACCTAGAGTAATCGAATCTAACCGAAAGTATACAGTCTGAAGAAAAGCACATTTATTTCGCTACTCTACATTTGAATGCGAAAACGTCCAAATTCAAAATCTGGTTGAACAATTATAAAGCATTTTTCTAGAAAAAAATAATAATCTGTAAACAATACGTGGAAATTGCAGTTTTTTTTTTCAAGATTCTCATCATATAAGAATTTCCATTTATTAAATATATTAATAATAATAGCAATAATCGTTGAACGTCATAAATAAAAATCTAAAAAGTCTATGAAATTCTTTCCATTTTATTTAAGTATTATCGTAATTTAGTCTTCTTTATTTCAGATTGAGAATCCACGTGTGCGTATAAATAAATTATACATGCTAATTCCTTTTTTTTTATCACGACCAATAATATTCAATCCCCGACCAAAGTGCAACGATAATTCCAATTTCTAAAAAAAAAAAAAAAAAATCAGCTCTTATCAATACGTCGATGTTTTATTTATTTTTCCAAGATTCCCATCATTTCAGAATTTTCATTCATCAAAAATATTGATAATAGTAGTAGTAGTGAATGACATTTTATTGACCGTAACATATCAACAATAATGATACATCAGATATATACAGTCCACCGGCCATTGAACGAAGTCCTTCAGCCTGTATATGCCAATTGAATCGGAATTATAAAATATTTATGAAATATTATTAAATATTAATATCAATAAATAAATAATGCATTCTCGAATCTGTAGCCGTCCAAGAACTTTTACCAGTTTTCATGGGGATTTGAATCTACTTATGGTACCGTGAGGTACGCTATAGATATTAACAATGACAATAACAATAACCGTTCAATCTCAAAAACGAAAATCTCAAAAGTGTACCTATTTTTTACTTACTATCGGTTTTTAGTCTTCCTTATATCAGATAAATAAATCTACGTGTGCGAATAAAATAAACTATGGATGTTGCTTCCTTTTTTTTTTTACCACGACCGTTATTATTTAATCTCGCATCAAAGTGCAATTGCAATTGGAATATAGCCGCACGCGCCCAAAGAAAGAAAGAAGGTGAAAAAAAATAAGAGTAATTGCAAGACAGGTGAAAAGTGTTACGTACGTACAATTTGAGGGAAGAATACAGTACGGGTTAGCGTTTGTGCGCTGGGTGAGTAAATTCGCGTCGGATGAAAAAAAAAAAAAAACATTGCAGCGAGAAGGAACAGGAGAGTGAGGAGGGACGACAAGGAGTCGTTGAACGTTCAGGGCCCCAAAACCGCTCTTACTCTTGGCTGCTTTGCTGGGTCCTTCCCCCTCCTCGCTGCACGCTAGACTCAAACATCTGTCGGCAGGTGGCTGGTCGTCTCGCCGGGCCCCGTTGCGTTTCAATCCTTGGGCCCAATGCCCTTTGTGTCCGCACGCGGCTTCTCGCACGACGTGCATCTACTTGTTGCGCGCAAGTTGATGCACGTATATATATCTGGCTCACGACGAGAAAAAAGGATCTTGTGCAGCAGGCTGCTTTCGGCCCCCTCTCGGTCAATCGTTGCGGCGACAGACACACGTTTTCTCTCACGATAACGATCGGAACAAGGTGTCACAGATTATCTGCTCGAGAAAACTCCAAATATAAAGAAAACAAGCCCGCGAAGTAGAAGCTCGCAAATTGCATCCTCATTATTCAACAAATCTGCTTGGAAAAAAATTACTCTTGCGAAAAATATCATGTTTAATTCAAGGAGACGTTTGGTGGCTAAAAATGTATGAGTTTTTAATAATTGTATTTAAGAAATCTGCAATCGGGTTGATCCCAGATATGGTTAAACAAGTGCCGCGTTGACCGCATCTTTCTGAATGAATTATAAGAATTCACGTAATTCGTTTAAGCGTACTAGAATGTAACATTGTCGGTTTGTCTATGCTTATTGCATTTTACGATGGCGGAAAAAAATCAATTATAACTCTTGCAATATTTTTTTTTTACATGAAATGTCAGGGTTGTACTCTTAAGAGGAAATAATTCATCAAGGAATAAATAATCAGCTCTGTAGAGGGTGTTTCAAAAACAATATTTATTCCGAAATCTGAAAAGCTTCCATTTGGTGATTGAATAAAATACGATAATCATTAGCAAAGAGCGATTGATTATAAAAAGAAAAAATTTGTCGGTGCTACATGGATATCCTTGTAAGAGCTTGATTGAAGATCTAGTTCAAATGCACAACAAACCCCAATAAGTAAGTACAAAGACACTATTTACTTTTGAAGAGCTCAGTTTTATTTTGAATTAGATATAAGCGGGAAACCAATTTTTTTTCATCATGGAGACCACTCACTGAATGAAAAATGAAATATTATTCTCTCCCTTCAGAATAAACCTGAAGGATCTTTTTGTGGATCAATCAACCGATTAAATTGGTATTTATGAATCTATTCACCGGCTTGTTCTGAGAGGCCCTGCAAATGCCTTTTTATTCCAGTCAAAATTTTTTTAATTCTTATTAAGTAAGCGTCACTCTTCCCTTTACCGAAGTAAATATTAATAATAATTACCTTTCTTTAGAATGAACCCGAAGGATTTTTTGTGAGTGGACGAACCAATTGAATCAATTGGCTGCTCAGAAACCGAATTCATGAGCCTTAAGCTTTGTTCATGATCCATAGAACACTGGTCCAAGGATTGGTCTTCGCTGGATCACATCCTCTTTGTAGTTACACTACACACCATTCAAGCCCTCTGCTTTCTCAGCGGTTTTACTGCAGGGATTAATTTTTAAAAAAAGGACAAATTTAAAATCGAGATTTTATTTGAACCATACACATTAGTGATCAATGTATATAATATCACTTCTTATGTATTTGCGGTCTCTTAACTCGACACCAATGTAACTTCGAACTTGCACGCTGTAGGTTCTGTATCAAAAACATTTTCATCTGTTGAACATCTACCAAGGGGTTTGACTTGACTAATAGGCTAAGGGTTAATATTTTTGTAAGATATTTTTTTTCTAAAGATTTTTCAGCGAAGAATTTTTCGTTTTCAAGTGATTTTTCTATGGGACTGTTACACTTTTAATACTTGGCGTACGATTTTTTAAAAAATTTGTTGTTTTTACTGAAGGTACTGGTATATTTCAGCCGAATACATTTCCTCAAATGCTGCATATATATAGCGAAAATTTAATTTAAAAAAAATCGGATTCCGAATCCTTGCACATTTTTAAGGCAAAATAATTTTTTTTAAATTTTCGTTGCGAAAACCTCGCTACAACTGAGTCGAATTTATGTTCCGGAATTATGTATACGAATAACGAATGTGGAAAATAATTTTTATAATGGCTAAAGTATTATAATCTAATTATGATGACACGGTAGATTTTCAGTGATTCTACTGTGGAAAGTGGCTGTATCTTTTTAACGATTTGTAATCCCATTACAAAAATTGTTGTTGAATGCTCAATGTCCTGATATCAAAATTAAAATTTTTCTCTCATAATGAGAAAGAGTCTTCTATGAGAAAAAAAAACAAAATCATCATCGACAGTGAAATACTCTGAAATGAATGCGTGGGCCTTTTACAAGCAGTGACTGGATCTGCATGCTATTGAACGCCGGCTACTAGTCTGTCATCGTATCTCCTCTCTCTCTCTCTCTCAATCGGTAACTTGCGCTTAGGCAAAAGTTGCTCGTATAATGCAGCAGGTCGTGGGCATCGAAACGACACTCGTGCACACCTGCCAACTATGCAGTTATAAATAAACGCTAGAGTAGATAAAAATATAACGACTAGGCTCTACCGCTTGGTTTTACTGTCTCTTGCTCGAGAACACGCGACTTTATATTGACTGAGCTGGGTATTTGTGTACAGGTGTATGGGAGGCAAAGGCGGAGTTATGTATCGACAGATCTCGATCAAATGCGTTCCGTCCATATGTCCAATGTATCACATTATGTCCTCATGATCGGATTTCACATACCAGGATGAAGATAAATAATCTTTATGTAGTAATCTAGTTTATTTTCTTTTTTTTTTTTCATCGGAAATATATGCATTCCTACTTCAATCGAACAATTATGACACCTTGATATAACAGGTTATGTAAAGCCAGCGAAACTGACGGATTTTCATTTCATTTCTCATATTTTACTTCAGATGTTCTTATGTATTCGTCATTATTTTTACTTTCATATAGTTTTCGAAAAATTGTTTTCGCCGAAATATTACCGGCTGTAGACTAAAATTACGTTGTAAAGACGTTTCGGGGTAATAGCGAGCAGCATTTATTGGTAATCGCGAACACGTGGCACGAGTGACGTCTATAACGCTGAGCAGACGCGGCGACCGAGGTTAGTATCATATTTATTGTCTATTTAACTCGTGGTATCGATGCCATAATGTTATTTTATTATCTAATATGCGTGGTCGACGGAATTATATTATTCTGATATATGCAGTAGCAATTTATTCGCGAATACCTCTCGTTTATTGTGGAATTTTAAGGTTACGTATGAACAATTTATTATTTACTAAATAGATAATGAAAATGTTCGAGCAAAAAAGTAATCCGTATGTTGCCAGTTTGGGAACGACGAAACGTGGAAACTGTGATATCAATTAATGTGAAGATGATAGAGCGACAACGAAGAGTTCCTATATTTACGTATATTTTGTTAAAGTGGTACTTCTATTTTAGTAAAACAATTAGCAATTGCGCGTGTTTTAATTATAATTGTTTCAAGTATTCGATAAAAATAAAAGTTCATGATTGTTCTCCTAGTTTTCGTCTATTGCAGTGCCTAAAAACTTATTTTGTAGATATCCAAAAGCATCGTTCAGGATTGCCCACACCCTGTTTGCTATTACCCGACGGTGAGGGTAATGCCGTACATTGACATATTTTCTACAGTAAGAAAGTTTATTTTTCGATATTATATCGAAAAATTTTGTCACTGTGTCGAAGAACACATGTCAAGCTGTGATTTTGAGCCTTAAAATGTTCGAATAGTTACTTTTTTGTGTGTTTAATTTCGATTCTTTCTTAGATGTTCGCCATTCCCTCGTTCTACCCTAACAGCGTTATAGGTCGGTACACTGAGAGCAATAGATACTAAGATTTTTAATATCCGATATACTAAATATTATACACTATTGGGTAGTATTTGGATACGTGTATTGTGTGTATTGTAAGGGTTTATCATACGGAATGTACTTGGTACAATCAGGTATTAACCATTACTATAACTAGACTAACTGTTGCACTCCAGAGAGTAATCCCTATACGAAGCATCCAATACACTATTCGATAGTATATTTTTACTATCGGGTAGTATCTATTTCTCTCAGTGTAGTTGCCGATTTCACTAAGGTCTTGGTTAGGCTTTGGCAGCGTTATAATTATCCCCGTTTTCCAGATTTTCGGAAAATTTGTGTTTACTAGGCAGTAGTTGAATATATCCGTAATGACAGAATGTACCCTACGACTTAGTTTTTTTTATTATTTCAATAGGTATATTATCATTTACTGGGGAAGTGTTATTGCATTTTTTGAGAATTTGCTTCAGTTCCGCTATTGTTACGGGTATTATTTCTTGCTCGTGCGATGTTGGTTGCTCAAAATAGTCCTCGTACCAGTTTGAGGCTTCTCTAAAGTTTGTCTCACTGAAGTTTGGGCCTAGGGAGATGCTATACGTGCTCCTTAAGTGCTTGGCGAAGGCTTCAGCTTTTTCTGCGTTAGTTGTAAGGATTTAGATATTAACTATAATATTCGATGAAGAATTATGCGATTGGTTGTACTTCGTAAGTTTTTTTTAAAGATTCGCCAGTCATTTTTTCCCCCGTGTTTACCTGATTTCGTCGCACGCTTTGAGCCATGTGTTCAAATAAGACATTTATTTGTGAAAGAAAAAAACAATCTGCTGTTTGTTTAAGATAAACAGACAGGCGAAAATATCTGTATTTGTATTTTTTCATTTTTATTTTGTTTATTGGTTATTCCTCAGTTCGCCACTTGACTTTTACTATCTATTCTCTTTTTACTACCCATTTCATTCCTCGAGATTCCTACACCCAGAAAAAAGATTGAGTAATATTAACTAATTAACTATTCAACATTTGTTCATTTCAATCAACGAAAATTTGCTTTCCCTGGAACAAATATGTATTTCATACAATTTTGCAGTTTATTTATTTTGAACATATTTATTCATTTAAAGCAGTTTTTACTGTGCAGTAGACACTAAATAGATATTATATTCGTTCGTACTAAATACTTTCTTCATCCGGCAATAATATCTGGTTAAAACGACTGGATACATGTATTCGATATTTTTTATTCAGAATCAACTAGAACTTTCTTTTAATTAAATACGTAATTATTTTCTTTAATCATTAGAAATTACTTCTCTGTAATTGATTTAGTTATTTAAATCAACGTTTCGTTGATGATCCAGTAATGAAACACCAAACTTAACTCTTATACGTATTTATGTTCATCCATAGAAAACATTTGGATCAATCGACTTGTCATATATTTATGTAAAAAATATATATTGTTCAATTCAACTTTTATGTAAGTGTCGAATTTTCACAATGGAAGACTATATAATATGGAAGATTCTCGAAATACGCATTCCCGCTTTCTGTTCGTCAGTAATGGATTTATGATCGGTTTTGTTTCTTATTTTTGGAAAAATTTCACTTAATCGATATTGACCTTAGATAAAATAGATTTAAAAAAATACATACAACGTATTGGAGGCACATTAACAAACGTAACAACAAACACAAACAAACATTGAAAGAAGCGAATGTACTCGACGCATTTGGAATGAATGTACAAATTTATGTATTTTGTAAACAGATAGAATAAATTATTCGACGTAAATATATTTTTCTTCGACACGAAGAAATGTATATTTCATTGGAACATTTTTTTTTCTACGAAGTAATCAAGATATATTGCAATCAAATACATATTTCTTAGGTTTGAATATATTTATTAGTCACCAGATGTATTACTTACAAATAAAAAAAATTATTCGAGTTGAGTACAAGTCTATTAGGTCAGCATTCAAATAAGAAAATTTATTTCCGATGCGTAGGTTCTAGTCCAGTTAACTAGATATTTTTTCCGGGTGTACCCAAAGTATTGTTCGCAGCCGCTCTTATTACTGCACTACTATATCGCATTTGCACAATGACACAGGGAATACTGCGGAAAACCTGGCCGATACAGGTGGCTTTATATTTACACAGTCTCTACTGCATAAGAATATATTAGAAACTCAATAAGATTGCCTCCCGCTAACCAGTTGACGCGCAAACCAGTGCGCACTCAAGCGGTCAACCATCCAAGTTATGGCCGCACACAATGCTGCTTAACTCTAGAGAACGCCGAAGCCACACACCGACCTCACGTCCACTGCTGTCGGTTAAAATATTCGTATATTTTACAATCATTTGTAATTCACAAAGATTGGTTTGTTTCACTTGGGGGAATAATCACATATATCAAGAGACGTGGTACCGTCTTGACGCCATGTACGTTGAAAGGCCTGGCTCGGAGCTGCTTGTAATTATCAAGAAACGCGGGAGCGTTTCGACGCCAAGTATGTTAAGAGAATTGGCGATACACAACAAGTTATTATACTCAAGAATTTTTGGCGCAAAATTTTAGATGAATATAACTTGCAAACTAACCTACGGAACGCATTCCCAATGACACATTTATGATATAATTCTGATATAAGCTTTTGATCCCGCCTATTTCCGATCCGATCCGTTGTGCCGATCCCGAGATTTCGGCATCCATCAGGTCAAATTATCCGATATGAGTTATGAATGGGTTCAGTGCCGTAGACGTGTAGACGGTAGGCCAAAATGTCGTCTGCTATCAGCCACATATAACGCTCGGGTGTCGTTCCCGTTCATAATTTTACAGTGAAAATAATTGTGTTATTAAATATTCGTGGGCATGCAATTGAAACTCTATGGGAAAAATATAAAAATATTTATTACTAATAAGCATTAATAAAGAATCAGTGTAACCTGTAGAACTATAGACCGATGGACCGATAGACCGATGGATGTAAATAGACTGTCACATCAGCTGTCGACCGCTACGTTTGAATGTCGTTCCAAATTTCTCGTTCGCGTTCGGTTTTGTATTTCAGTCTATTCTATCAATTTTAGTCGAAATATTATTATAATATTAGATGGGTCATGTGTATATAACAGTCTCCTCAGCTGTCGACCACTATAATTCGGTTTCGTATATTACGCTTGTCGTTCACGTTCGGATTTGTGCATATCAGTGGATATTTTATCCTGGGATATTCAGACAATATGGCTGGCGAGCAAGGTCATACTTAAATTAGGATTCTTTGCTTTTGCCCTGTACCCTCAATTATTTTAATGAAGCATGGGCAACAGCTATTTAAAGAATAAATCGCACGCCAAGTTTTTGTACGCCATACCAATTTTCGGTTGAAAAACGCGATTAAGAACGTTATATTTTCAAACTCTTTGAATAACATAGTCCCTTCGCCTTAATTCTCAAACCACATTGAAATTATTTTTCTAGCCTTTTCCAAAATACTACGTGTAATTTAGAAGGATTTGATATATATACAACTTGTATCACACTTGGCTCATATGATATTTTGTTTTTTTTTTTCTGGAAAGTCTGTTTTCTGAAATGCAGATCCATTCGATCCTTTTTTTTCGATAAAGCTCGTTATTTTTAAGACAAAAATCCCGTATCGGTAACAGCTCTGAAACAAAAATAAATGCCACCCTGAACATGCCATCCTAACAATTAATGATTTTATTGCAACATCATAAATGACTAAGATTGGACAGTGAGAAAACGGAATATCGAGCCTGTGAAAGCAATGCCAGCAGAAGTTAAAATTGCAACGATAAGCTGTATCGTATAGCGAGTGTGTATAAGTATAAAAAAGAAAGGAATTTACTACGCATTTACTACGTACTTACTACGTAGTAAGTGGTGGCCAGCTGGCCGGGCGAAGGAGAGACGGAAAAAAAAAATATTTTTATTTCTCAAGACTCGCTCGTCACTCGCGCTTCGCTCACCCTTGCTCACCGATGCTCCCGGCGCCGATTCATCGTTCGATGCAAGCTGCAGCGGTTATAAAGCCCGTTTGCTAGTGCGTCGTGCAGCAGGTGGGTCTGCGCAACCGAGCAGACCTTTGTGCATCGTCCTGGCGTACGTTGCACTCGTTTAGGTGGGCCCCTGTCTCTCGTATTGACGCTATATAGTTGGGCCGTGCAGCCGCATCGTAAGACGCAACCTGCTGCGGCGCACTCCTTGCGATTCACTTTAACCATATAGGTCTCATTACTACAGTCATTATTTCGTCTCGTGAGTCGTATACCAAACGACTCGTAACACGTAGATTCACATTCAGAATCCAGTCAAGCGGAACCACTAACCTACACAAAGTAATGAAAAAAAAGGTGAAGATTCGGATTGTCACGTTGCATTCCAGTTCACTTATCATTATTATGAAATATCTGTTTTTCTTCTTATTTATTAATAGTTTGGCTTTACCGGAAGGGAAGATTTGTTGTGTGATTAATTACGTTTATCAGTGATTTCAAACCAACTTCACCTCTGTACTAAGTTATACATTCGGACTTTATTTATTGTGAACTTGGTTAGTCAGTTTTTTATTGAATAATTCATCCCATTCACCATTGCACATTAATGAAATCATTTTAAGCGTTCGTGGATCCTTCGAAATTTATTATTAATATCAACGAGATATTAATAATAAGTTGGTTGATTATATTATTTCACATTTATAGACAAATATAGCGAATCATTCATTCGTTGATAAATGTTTATACAGTACCGAAGATATTTACGACGTAAAAAAAATTAATGAATTCGACGTAATTGAATATGTTAGGTGCGATGAGCTGAAAGGAAATTACACGATCGCATATTGTGAGTTTACCATGATTGGTAACAAGAAGTCAAGGTGACTAAAAGCGCAAGGAAAATTAAATATTTGTATAATAATTATGATATGTAATTGATTGTAGAATTATATTAACCAGATTTTCATCGATGTATCATGGACTAACGTTGATTGAAAAATCGAATCTAACCCTCAACAATAGTGTGAATTCAGAATGAGTACCGTGATACATAAGTTTTTTGATACATCAATAATATTTACTTTAAAAAAAGACTTGAAATTGAATCTATTTAGGCAGATGAAATTTACAATAAATAGCTCGGAGTTTTCATGATTTTGCAAAACTAAATAGTTTGATACCTTCGGAAATAAATGAAAATGAACACTGTTAATGTTTGAACATATTTATGAATTTCAACTAAATTTATGCTTATTAATTTCAATTAAATTCCTAAGAGGCAAACCATGATGATAGGGAAAATAGTTTTAAATTCTCACAACCATCTGCATAAATAAATATGCAACAGAAAATTTCCTTGTTTGGAAACAATCATGAATTGAATGGTCCAACTAGTTGATTGACAAGTCGTACAATGAATGAGGGTTAAATCAGAATTTTTTCGTGAATATCCCTTATTTGAATCTGACTCCTTTTTTACCTAAACCACGAGCACTTAGAGTTCGCAACTGATCATTTACATCGTAGTTAGTATCCACTCATCATAGTTATTGATAAATCCGTAGTCAAGTCACACCATTATCATTTTTCATCAAATTATTGAGGTTTAATCAACGACTGTGATTCTGGTTCAATGCAATACTAACCAAATTCAGTGACATCTACACTAATGTAGTATCTTATAGCTTAATGATAAAAAATTTCTCAACTTCGAATAACTTCAAGCGACCTTATTCGCGTCAGTTTGAATTTTGTCCATGTATATATTTCTCACAATTTTACGTACCCTTACATTGTGGAATTTTTAAAAAAATGTTTACGAAGACAAAGCTTCCTTTACGAAAAGGCAAATGGTCTTCGTTGGGATACCCATCGATTTATGCGTCATCTGGGAATGGCGAAGAGACGTTGTCGGGATTATAACATTTTTCAAAATTATCATCGCATTTTCGAGTTATTTTTCAAATTTTTCTCCCCTAAGCCCTGATGATGAGGGTGAAGACCTTCGGTGTGAGCTCTCCCTCTAGCCTCTGACAACCGCATCACTAAGAGCTCTGCCACCTGCCAGTCTTTTATCTTGCTTCGTTCCCTCTATTTTTATTTACACCTTTTTCTTATTTAGTTCCTTGACTGCGCTTAATTGCGTGCCATGGTTAAGGTATTATTTAGGAAGGTAATGTCAGCCATATCAGGATACACTGAGAGAAAAATATGGTAATTTTAAAAATAATATAGTTGGATTGACAATAATCTAACTATAAACTATAATTCCCAGGAGAAACGTCTATATTTTATGTTTATAGCAAATATAATTATAGTAGCAATTATTAAAATGATCATAGTTTCAAAAATTATTCTAATAGTTTCAAATATGCCGTTTTGTTGCGTATACGATTTCAACGTTTGGTTTCTATAACCTTACAAGTATAGTTTATCGAAACATATCATCATCGCTTTAACCATAAAACATTGCAAGCCTTCCTATATTCGTTTTACCATGTAAAATCGTTGAATAAACGATATGCTCAGTGTACCTAGAATACATAGCGCATTGTGGAAGAAAGGGAAACCAGTACAAGACTGCCAATGATTCTGGAACTGCGTTCAGTATAGACTTACAATTTACTTACACTGAAAAACAAATTCAGTTGAGTCGAAGAAATTTTTTTTGCATCGACAAAATCGCACAGATCTACATTCAAATATATATTTTGTACCACGAACAAAATATTTTGTTGCTTGTGCAAAATGAAATAGTGTACTCACAATATGATATTGAGTTGATTAAATCAAAATCGGTTTATAATAATCAAATCTTTTGTGAATTTGACATTTATATTCATCTGAACAGAGTAACATTTTGGTACTTCAATTCGGTCGTTCGGAATAATGATCATGTTTTTCTAATGAATATTTCATTGAAAATTGTTAAAATTTGCTTGAAGTCAAAAAATTTTTTGTTGACTTAACTGAAACGGGCTTGAAACTTGAATCGTGTAATGTTGAAGGAAATCCAACAACGATACCACAACCAACTGTACTACCGAGCAATTACTGATTTGGAATATCTAAGTGGTGTAATAATAACGAAAGAATGATTAGCAGATCTACGCACTTTCGAGAAAGTCTGTTTTGGTTGTCCATACTAAATTGAAGTTCAAATTAAAAAAACGAATAATTTCGATGAATGATGGCAAATAGTATAGAGATTATCATCGTATCCACTTCATATACAACAAAATGATTGGTTAATATGATTCGATGTATGTCTCTTCAAAAAACCATAGGGTTTTGAGAGAAATAAATACTTTGTAGACACGTGGGTTTTACGAAAGACATTTTAGATTATTTTAACATAGAATGCCTTTTATCCAAACCAATATACATATTTATGTGCGAAATTAATTACTCAAATCGCATCAGATATTTCATCAGAAATATTACATGATACAATCCAATAACAAACATATCCAAAACTATTTTTAAATTTAGTTTAAAAATTTTTTTGTCAAATAAAAAAAAGGACTAAGCTGTCCTTTCGATTTAGCCAAAATAAGCATTTATTCGAATTAACCAAGCGTTATTGGAGTCAACTAAATTCTTATTCGTTGTTTCAACTAAGCGCGATAATAAACCCGCATCTGAGAGGTAACATTATTAATCATTTTCTTAAATCAACTAAAATTTGTTGAACTCAAACAAACGTTTGTTGCCTCGACAACATCTCCAATCGACAAAATGCATACAGTTAAATCAACTGAATTTCTTGTTGCAGTTTTATTCTTTCCGTTGTGTCCAAGATTAGGAAAAGGCGAAGGTTAAGAAAAGTTGGTAACAAGGATGGTCGGTTCGTGAATGTTAAAATAGTTTGACTAAAAATCGTATCTCACACTCTTTATTCATAATATTGCTGTAGGCATGGCACAAATAATAGTACTTTACGACACTCGTCCGATAATATTATATCTGACAAGTGTGAGCTTGTAGTACGAACCAAAACTGAGTGTTGCAATCACACGAGTTTGGAATACTCGTGTGATTGCAACTCGTGTCATTTTATAAGGTGTGGAAATGGGTCGTCAAGTACGTAAAACGTGCGTAAAACTGCGATTTTCGCATCGAGTTAAATAAATAATTTAAAATGTGAATAAAGTTAAAAATAAAATAAAGTTTCTTGATAGATCGAAGACTATTTAGTCAAATAGTCCTTCGTGATTGAATATACCTTCAATGTTCTATTATATTAAATGTTGGTACGGTTAGTAAAACGGTTCGGATTTGACGTGATTTTTAATATTTCGAAAAATCTGCCTTTCCGCTGTATTTATCATCAAAGTTAGCCGATTTACCGAAATAGTTAATGACTACAGATACACTCAATGTTAGTTGGTGTTCAATTTGAACGAAATCGGTATAGTTGTTCAGGATTACCGTGATTTCTAATTTTCTAAAGAAAGTAACTATTTTGCTCTGGTTTTCGCAAAACTTCTGCAAGTAAGCTAACAAATTGTACCTAATCAGAACTTCAGACAAGTTTCTCGGGGAACGGCTTTTTGTTCAGTATGTTCATTTTGTCGAAAATAATGAGGTAGCAATGTTTATTATATTTTCCAACCTTTTTTGATTATCCATTTGTGTAATACACTATATAGCATTACTATGAATAAAAACAGTGGGATCCGATCTGTAGCTAAACTATTTCAATATTTACGAACGTAAAACTTATAAACCATCCTCTAGTCAGATTTTCCCCATACTGTATTTTTACGCGGGAGGGAGAAAGTTGGCAAAAAAGTCCTGAAACGATTTCGACAATGCACCCTACGACATTTTAGCAGCTGCCAAATTGTTCTTCTCCATTTCGAATTCTCACTGGGTGCGCGAACAATTGCGCTGCTCTATACTTTTACACGTACAATCGAATCTCATTTCTTGCGATTTTTCAAACCGAGTCCCTCGGGAGAAATTCTCTGGCGCCAGCTGTCATCATGCGCTACGAAACGTAGCATTATATACATTTGCGGAAAATGACAGGTTCTCCGTGTCCACCACATGGTGCTCACAGAATGATCCTATCGAGTGACTGATCTACAGAGTCGCAGGTCAAATCAGGGCGTTTCTGAGCTAATGAGCCTCATAATGTCATGAAAAGCTCGGAAACGATTCTTTGTACTTTTCTGTTTCGATCCTGTCAGTGCAAACGCATCTGCTGTAAACTCTATGAAAAACATTGAGGGGGATATTTTCTACGAGAAGTTGATCAATTTGGGAGTTTGTAATTTTTTAGAGAGATTCAATAATAAAAAGTTTATAGACAATAAGAAACAACGGAGAGTGCACAGAGTCAAGGGATTATTTGTAGTAACGAAAAATTCAATTGACCCAAGTAATCGCTGTTAGTAACTACTGTTAGAGTAAACTGATTAATTTGTTGGATAAACTAACTTCAGTCGTTTGCCATACCAACTCAATTGTTGCAGTATGGAATGCAATTAGATAATACCCATAAATTTTGGGTCATCTTGTTCATCATTTTGATAGTTAGTCGAATCAACGGATATTAGTCTATTATAGTTGGACTAAACTTAATAAATCGGGAATAGTAGGACTAACCTACTTAATCTGTAAGAGTTGTACTAAACTTAGTTATTCTGTCATAGTTTCATTAACTCAGTTAGTCTGTAACAGTTAGATTAACTTAGTGAGTCCGTAATAGTTGGACTAGCTCAGTTAATTTGGAGTAGCTCAACTAACTAAGTTAATATGGAATAGACGGACTAACTTAGCTAGGCCGTAATAATTTGATAAACTTAGTTTATCTCTAATAGCCGGACTAACTTAGTTACTATAATGATCGGGCTACCTGAATCACTCTGTATTAGTTTCATTAACAATCTGAAATAGTTAATCTTATCTAGTGTGTATATGGTGTGTAACGACTAATCGTAGCTTGAGCAACGATTAGTCGAGCCCTCGTAATTAGTGTTCCAGTTTTTGTTTATTACTTATTTCTTGCTTACCTCTTATCTTCTCTTTTGTTATGTATCACTCTATTTATTTTAGGACAAGTTTCTGTACTTTTTTTCCTCTGTTTGATCATAATATTCTTTCGTATATATTTTTGGCACAGGTCCTTAGGGGCTTATATACCAGGATCTTAATAAATAATCTAATAAAATTTAATAGATGGATCAACTGAGACAGAATGTCATAATTGGACAATCAGAGCTAGACAAAAATAATCGAACTAACTTCTCGAGTTTGGTTCTCGCACTACATTCATGTCAACCAATTATTGGTAACATGTTTTGAAATTCATGGAGAAGTAATAATTTGTTGGCCGTATCAAGAAATTATCGTGTATACATAACCTTTTGACTGTTTTAGTTCAATAAGTCCACAATATCGACAACTATCTATTGCAATTGAAAAATGGATCTCTTCAACGTGAAAATACCTAAAAATATAATGTGGATTAAAACCAACGAATTGCTGAACCCACAACCCAATCCCTGCCACAAATGTCACCCTTTTAGCAAACTATAACTGCCACAAAAATGTCAATGTTCTTACATACATCATGCTAATCGGATTTTGTGACATGCTATATAGCACCTATATGTACAAACATTTTTCCCCGCATTATTACATCAGATATTAATCTTCAGTCGACGTCGCCATAGTCTCGGTTTCCGTGACACAGATAAATCTTTGTCGATAACTGCTGGAGCTGCAGCTGTCCTGGATTCGTTACAGAAGTATCTGAGTACAAAGAAATTGTGTTTTCGGCGAAAGCGCGAGGTGCACACCGAGGACCGTTCGTTTTAAGTTTAGGAGAAATGATTCTGGCGTAGCCGATGTCGGTCTAGCGGTTTTTTCACGTACAAATGCTTTAGTTTTCGCAGCTGCCAGCTGGATCTCGATGACAAAGTGAAGCCCTCCTAGTGCTTGGATTGATCAATAATAATGGTGATACTTTTCGTTCTTACGTCTTATTATAGTAGCTGGGTCGATAAAGAGGATCTGATTGAACGTAATTTTGAATTTTTCGACAAATTAACTTTTCCGCATTATTCTCTATAAAAGTTAGCCGATTTAGCTAAATAATTCTGTAAAACTGAACAAGTCTAATTTTATTTGGTATTTAATTGAAACAAAATCGGTATAGTGGATAGGATTGTTTGATCCGAGTTTCTCGTCGGTGCTTGGAACGGTATTTCCAAGTTAAGGGGTAACACGACTTAAGCGGCAGGAAAAGAGACCTAACCTGGACGATTCATTTTGGGAGTATGAGAAAAAGAACAGTATTTCTTGTCAGAGAATTCAATTAACACATACTGAAGTATGGATACAACATTTTTTTACTATTATTTCAATAAAAACGGCGGCGTAAAGCGCATCTTAAAATTCGTATTTGTTCTAACACCTCAACAGGACTACGGTTTTCTCGTCAAGTACAAGACCTGGTATATAAAACCAAAAAAAGTATAATCTATATAAGATTAGTTACAGAAGAACGTAGGGATTTTTTAAAATCAAATATTGTAGTGGTGCACTATCGAGAAAAAAAATCGATTTTCGGCGAAGAAAAAGCAGTAAATTGTTCATTAAACGAAAAGCTTACACTCAATCCAAAACCGGCGACGTACTTCTATAGAGAATGTAATTGAGAAGCGACTGTTAAAATTTCAAGCCACCTGAGGCCCGTTCGTTTTAAGCTTAGAAGAAATGGTCCTGGTGTAGCCTGGTCGGCCTTCCTGTTTCTTCACGTACAACTGCTCTAGATTTTGCAGCTGCTAGTTAGATCTCGATGACAAAGTGAAGCCCACCAAGTGCTTGGATTGACCAATAATAATAGTGATACTTTTCGTTCTTACGTGGTATTATAGTAGCTGAAGGAGGTGACGAAGCTACTTCAGCTTCCGGACACCTTGCCGTCCCTTTCTCTCATTTTACGGACCCAAAAATATGTGAACCCTCGACGGGAAATGTACGAATCGGAGTATATACCTGTGCCACAAAGCCCTTATTCTTGAGCAATCGAGTATTCTCGCTCCTTTTCCCATTTCTCTTTCTTCCACCTCCTGACTTTTCTTCTTATTTTCTGGGCTGGCATCAACATCATCCCGAGCAGCACGTGGCCCTGGCAGGTGAGCGTCGCCACGAAACGCAGCTGCCCGTGCGAATAAAGAAAAGAAAGAAGTAAAGAAAGAAAAACGAACAATTCCCCGCGCACGTTCTACTCCAAAGCAATTTTTCTTCCACTTCCTTCACGTTGTCTTTTTTTTTGCTATCTTCATTTCGTCCGCACGCAATCATTATCTCCTGTGTGTGGATGCATGCGTACACAGTATAACCGTGCTTTCATTTATAAAAATGTGTTCCGCATCACACAGCAGTGTGTAACACTTGCGGTCGGTGATTGACTTTGGGTCGTGGAGAAATGCAGGCCACTCAACTGAAAATCTGTTTGCCCCTGGGCGCATTACTCTTTTTCGATAGTTTTTCAGTTTCTCAATATTTATATATTAATAGAGGATGAATTTGGAAAGCCTGTTGAAAATTTGGACCGACACTAACATCGACACTCTTAGAAAGACTCACATGGGCCCTCACACAGTCACTCACACGATCACTTACACAGCCACTCATACAGGTATTGATTCAGACATTTACACAGACGGCTATACAGATCTTCACACAGGCACTGACACAGTCACTTACATACTCACTCATACAAATATTCATACAGAAACTTCAATGGGTACTTATAGGTACTCACCATTATTTCTGTAGCTCTAAAACGTAAGAACAAATTTCTTTATTTTTTGGTGATGGTACTGACCAATGTTTGCTATCTCCGAATTTTTTTCCTACTTTATAAGGCCGCAAGTGACCTAAATCATATCATAACCTATTACTTTTTATAAAAAAAATAGAAGAAAACCGTCGTACAGTTACTTCGAGTAGAAATTATCTTGTGGCCCCAGTCAGGGCGCTATTAGGCTGCCTGACTCCCCTAGTCAGGCGCTTTTATGGCAACCTGATAGCGCCCTGAATCGAAATGTAACGCTGTGTCACTTATGGCCGTGATCCGGTTGCCGGACCAGGCTAGTATAAGGCTGCGCCGAGAATACCCAATAATTAGTAGTTTATTATAAATAATATGGCATTACCTTATTAATTTCAGGGAATCATGTAGTAAAGCAAACAATAATATTATATAAATATTGCTGACAAAAAAAAGCGTTTCGTCGTCGGTAACGTTTTTTCTAACACTATTCGCGAAGTGATGCACGCGGGATTTGAACCCAAGACCTACTAGCTAGCCAATTTTTAAATGTTTTACCAATACATGATACGGGCAGAACCTGGGCTTTCTTCGGCTAGTCTAATCAAACATACCTCATCGATGCTTGATCAGGGTCTGATAGTTCTTCGGGCACCTAAAAGAATTTCTGTTTAGTCTGATCATTGCGATATTCAAAGCATATTTGAAATGTTGTACCGATGCGTGACCCGTGTGGTATCGGGGTCTATGAGCCATATTAGGTATGCCTGAATGATGCCTGATCCCATCCCGATGAGGAATATTTCATGCTAGCCAATTTTGAAATATTTTACCAATACCTGATACGGGCAGGACCTGGACCTTCTTCGGCTAGCCTAATCAAACATGCCTCACCGGTGCCTGATTGGGGCCTGGTAGTTCTTCGGACAACCCAAACTAATTCCGGTTCGGAATATAGTCGGTATTAATGGTAAGTCCAACTGCAACTGGAAGTCTGATAATGTAGTGACGGCAATTGGAGACCTCGCCAGCGTCGATCAACCTTCGACTCGCGGAAGCGTGGCCAGTAGTGAGACGCCACCGCGACTTGTGCAAGGCTGCGGTCTGACTCTATGTGGCTGTAACTCAGTGAGTATGAGTGAGAAAGAGGTGGCGAGAGAGGAAACCAATGTAAGAAGAAGCAAGAAAAAAATGGCCATAATTGCACTGACTGGCGCCTCCTAATTGCCCGCGCATACGCCGACGTTATTGCACAATGATAATAATTGCTTTTCCGCCCTGCGCAATTCTACCCGTCGCGCTCCTGCTTCTGCCGCTGACCCTGTAGTCTGCTTCTTCTTTTTTTTTTCTTCTTCGTTTTCTCATTCACTGTCTTATTACCACTTGCAGTCGTAACACACGTTACGTCTACGTGTATATAAACAAGTAGTTTGATGTACGAAGGAGGAAGCGTGGACAGACAACATTGTAAATTGCGATTTCTTGGAAACCGTTGGGTGATTTTCGTCATCGCACTACAATTTTTAAAGTGATGACAATCAGATTTGACGACTTGCAACTTCAATCGGCGACACTCGGATGATAGATAATTTGTAAAAGGTCATTTGACTATGGCAATTGAATTGAATTTATAGGATCATATAATTCTGGTGGGATACACGGAGATAAATAATAAATATATATATTTATTGTAATGTTGAATCTGGGGCAACAACTCGACATGGGTTTCGATCACTCGGGTTACATCAGTGATTTTTTATCTTATTATTCCTAGGAATATATATCTCTAAGAAGCAATTAATATTAGATTTTTTGCATCCGCATAAAGAGACCTTTATTACCATGAAAAAATTGTTTATCGGGTTTTTTATGTCAGGACAGTCAAAATGGTCCGGAATAACGAGGAAAGTGGATCAGAAAAAAAAGTTCGTATGTGTGTATGTGTATGCAGGCCCTTGTAATTTCAATGACCTACAACTCAAGGACCCTTTGACCGAATGAACTGAAATTCGGAACGCAAGTCGAGCAGCAGTTCGCTCTTGTCTTGACTGTTGCATTTTTTTCCGGAATATATAAAAAAATTTTGAATTTATAGCTTTTTGAATTTTTTCAAAAAGAACGTGCGCACTCCAGTGTTCGTAAAATTGGAGATTGTTTGCTAAATAATGTATTGGGTAATATAAATGATTCATTAGTGCAGGTGCTCTTAATGTTGCTCTGAGTATGGCCGAAATCGAAAAAGCGGCTACGATTCCATAGAGCTTTGAAATTTAAAACATTTAAAAATTGGCTAGCCGGAAATATTTCTCATCGGATCAGGATCAGACATCATTCAGGCATTCCTTATACAGCTCACAGAAGAAGGCCCCAATCCTGCCCGGATCGCGCATCGGTACAACATTTCAAATATGGTTCAAATATGGTATTGATCAGCCCGAACGAAAATAATTCAGGTTGCCCGAAGACGAATCAGGCCCTGATCAGGCATCGGTCAGGCATGTTGATTAGGCTAGCCGAATAAGACCCAGGTCATGCTCAGATGATGTATCGGTACGACATTTCAATATTGGCTCGTCTAAAATATTTCCCATAGGCATCATTCTGGCATTCCTGATAAGACTCACAGAAGAAGGCCCTGATCCTACCCGGATCGGGAACCGGAACATCTTATATAAATAGTTTAAATATGGCGTTGATCAGATCCCGTCGCTTGCTATTATTCGATATTTATTCTCGATAAATATTGTAAACTGCTGTAACTCAAGAACCTTAAAGAGTCCCATAAAAACAATACTACAAATTGGGCATTCACTTACAGAATTTGCAGTATTTTTTTCGATACGAATATCCGAAATCTTTTCTGCAAATAAAAATAGTTTCGTTGATTTTGCCATAAAATAATGGCTGAATTATACAATTAATTCTGAATAAAATGAAAAACATGGCATACCATAAAATATTTCACTAAGGTTAAAATTTGATTATCAGCACTGAACCTGATTACTGGACTTTTTCTGGGAATGTTTTTTTTTTAAGGTAGCTTAACTCATATAGAATTCCTATATTCATATAGAGTTGTTATATATATATCGATTTCATTGAAATTCAACCATGAACATTTTTTAGTCTCCAAAAAGTACCAAAATATTGGGTTTTGTTATTGTGAAAACTTGCGTATTTGAATTTTTCATTCAAACGGCTCTAACTTGAGGCAGTTTCATCGTACATACATTTCTGAAAATGTATGTACGATGACGAATGCCCACAAAATTAAATCTGAATTTATAATCAGAAATTTCAGCTTAAGTTAACTTGAATTTTCCGAAAACATGATTAATAATATTTTTGTTCACCAAAGATAACGCACTCTTCGGCTACCTGAATTTTTTCAAATTCTATACATGAATAACCAATTCTAAGACGATTTTTGTAATGAGATTACAAATCGTTTGAAAGAAATAGCCATCATTCATAGTAAAATTAGTGAAGTTGTTACGATAACAAAACCTAACTTTCTAGAATATTTTTAACAAAAAATAAATGTTGGTGGCCAAACTTTAGTAGAATATCTCACTTTTTTTACGGGGTCTGTCATCGATAGGTTATTTAGATATGCATTTTTCGTTTTTTGCGACGGATAATTAAATAAACCTGTATGTTTTTTTAGACGAAAATTGATATTCCACTCTGAAAATAACGCAATAACTTTTAAACCCCCTTATTTAAGTTATAAGTCGATTTCTACTAACTTAACATTTTCGGATCCGAACGATATTTTGTCAATAATTGGTGGAATAACAAATAGTGGTACAACCGTTTATCAACGATTTTTGGAATAAAACAAAGAGGTGCAACCGCTTGTCAATAATTGGCAGAATAAAAAAATGCGATCAACACACTTAAAAGGGGGTTGCATGTTTTTATATTTTCCTAGTCCATATAACTACGGTTTAATAAGTTAGAATAACTAGTTATTCGTTGTCTCATATCACGAAATGGTTATAGGCAATAGGTGAATCGTTCCAACAACCCAGTTATAGCCAACTCATAAAATGGGCGGCGTCTAACTAACTTTATTTTCTGTGTAAAGTACCGCAATCATCCTTCCCTGTTTACTGGTATTTTTTTTCTTCCCAACATTAGTTGTTGTAACGCGATTTTATTTCAATTTCAAACGTGATTAAGACTCGTACTCAAGTGTACTTATTTTTAGTTTCGATGTCTACGCAATCATCGTTAATTACAGTGATGTTTAATTAGTGTCAAATCAGGTAAATCGTACACGGAAATTCCCAAGTGATATAAGTATTCTGTGCAAAATAAACAAGAAGATTGTTCAGGAATTTCCATGTAATAAAAAAAAATAGATGTAGCCATTTTGTAGTATGGGACGATATGTTGCTTATTTTCAACAAGCCCGAAAATTTTCATCAGATTAATGGAAATAATTTTCGAGAATATTGCGAGAGCTAACATTTTGCATTATTATTGGCCGGTGACGCCATTATTAGAATTAATAACTGATTTTTCGTGGTTTTTTCAGGGTATATATTTGTTTTTCTAGTGAATCGATGGTCTCGTGTAGACTCCAATTCAATTACAATATTACTGTACTTATTATTGAAAGTCATGGATATCAATACCAGTGATTGGGTTCCGGGTATCAATATCAACTATTATATATATATTCCCGCTAAAATTTACAGGTTTCTAATTTTTCGGATAATTATTTGTACAATACTATTTCAAAAAAGAAATGACACGTATTTTTATTGTCTGGACAAAATTGTTTTTTTTTGTCAAAACAATTTTTGAGGAAAACAAAAAATGAAAAATTGTGTTCGTTAGGTAGGAGCTGCACAAATTCCATTATGGACATTTTTCGAATAGTATTGTTCAGTTTAAAGATGTGGACATTAACAAAAAATAAAGGCACTGAAATCTATATATCAGAAGAACTTGAATTTGGTGGAACCTAAAAAAAATCTGCTATCCTACTTATGTAGGATAGCAATTCTCAAGCAATTTGTAATTTGAAACCGAATTTTTAGGTAGAATTAGAAAAATTTAAGAGATGTTGTTTTTTTCTAAGCGATATTGTATTGTTTAACGTTACATAACAAAGTTTGGGACAAAACTAAGAAAATTAAGTATATATTCGTTATTTAGCTCGTATGAAGGCGCGCAATTTTCATATGAAACATTTTTCGATCGGACTCTTAATTTCCCAGATACCAAAAAAAAAAAAAAAAAAAAAGACCGGAAACTCCACATTCGTACAAAAAGTTTCCTGTCCGAAATATGTTTCCTAGCGCTAAGCAAAAAAAAAACGTGTCTATTCGGTTTCAAAACGGTATTTTACAAATAACTATTCATACAATTAAAAAGGTTGAGGATTAGAGCATGGAAGTATCAGCGCGAATGCCCCATATATTTTAAGTACTGCAATTATCGTTCTTTGTTTACCGGTTTTTTTATCACAACATTGATCTTTACAACGCACCTTATTTTCATTTAACCTGTCATTATGGCTCGTAAATAAGCATCGATATTTTTAGTTTTTCCCTGTATGCAATTATCATTAATTATTGCATTCGTTTATTACTGCCGGTACCAGATAATTTTATGATTGAATAGCGGTTGAACGGATCGCCGCTCAATGAGACTTTATCTTGATATGAAAAGTCCTAAACTATGGAAGTAGAATTCCGTGAAAACTACTCAAAAAGATCTAATATCAGTTTCTATAATAGACAGTCTAAAAAGGATATTATTTTTTTAGAATCATAATAATGATTGGAAGTTTGATTAAATGACATACGGTTTTATTAATTCCATGTATTTAGCGAATGTCATTGGAATTTTCAATGAGGTTATATTAAAACAAAAGTAATATGATAAAATTAACAATGTCTTGTGTTGTACCGAATCAAAGAAAATTATATATTGTATAAATGACAAGTTTTAAAAATCTATTGAGTCCCTTATTAGAAACTTAGGTTGACTTTCTGTCCAATGAGGAGGAATATCACGTATAATTTTAGAATCGCGGAAAAAAAATATTGATGATTTTCCAAGAATCATTATTATTTGTACTTCTAGTCTACTAGATGTATAAATAGCGAAGTTATGCGTAATGTGGATCGGAGTAAGTACTGCAATCATCGTTGCAAATCGTCGTTCTCTATTTGTTGTTAGTCTTTTTTCCTTCAAATAGTAGTTTTTGTAACGCGTTTTGATTCCGACATCATTTATGCCTCGTGCATGAGCTATTTTTAGTTTTTGCGTGTATGAGATTATCTTTTATTATAACGTTCGTTGATTACTGCCGATACCCAACAATTTTATAACTCTGAAGCGTTAATGTGAATCACCGTAGAATAAGACCTTATCACGAAAATTCCTAAGTAATATATGCAGGATTCTGAGAAGAGTATCCGAAAAAATCGATTTTGACTTACCATCAATCTTAAAACAACCGATATACTCATTTAATAGTATCTTGCCTCCTGTCAACAAGTGCGAGATTTATCCGTAATTTTCGCCATGCACATGAGAATGGCATAAATCATCGACGATTCCGTGAATAATGTGAAAATTATTAGAAAATCTCACTGCTATCTAGTATTGGCGCCGTTATGAACACTCATAACAGTTTTCTTTGGATTGTATGATAATTCTTTTACCAGATTGATCTTTTTATGGATATCTTGATATTCTGATGAACTTGAACGCAACGATCTCAGATATGAATTTTGCACGTAGTTTTTATGTCCATCTTCTGTATTGTTCTATAAGATCATTACACGGAAATTTTCAAATCTGGACTTCACACGTACTTTTCCTGTTTTTCCTCGTTCACACGAAACTAGGTCGCAACTATCTTGAATACGGATTTCCCATGTACATTTCGCGTATACCATCAATGGCAGAATGTCGGTTTTACAGAACTCGATTCTACACACCATCGACTTTACGCCACCGACAAGACATCCGCAACTTTACACCTCCGATTCCACAGCATGCTGTAGAGTCGGTGCACCGACTCCACATCACTGAACCCCCACATCACCGACTCTACACTCCAGACTACACACCACAAACTCTACACTACAAACTCTATACCACAAACTCTACACCACAGACTCTACACCACAGACTCTACACCACAGAATCTACACCACAGACTCTACACCACAGACTCTACACCACAGACTCTACACCACAGACTCTACACCACAGACTCTACACCACAGACTCTACACCACAGACTCTACACCACAGACTCTACACCGCAGACTCTACACCACAGACTCTACACCACAGACTCAACACTACAGACTCAACACCACACACTCAACACCACACACTCAACACCACACACTCAACACCACACACTCAACACCACACACTCAACACCACACACTCAACACCACACACTCAACACCACACACTCAACACCACACACTCAATACCACACACTCAACTCCACAGACCCTACACTATAGAATCCCGCTATTGGTCGATTCAATACAATCAATCTCTATACTGGTTGAAACAGAAATCTCAAAGGTAAAATTGATACAGTTCAGAATTTGGCTCGTGGAGGTAGAGCATTTGTAGAATATTGCAGTTGTGCTTCAAGCTCGTGAAAATTTTCCTGCTAGGATTTCCTTTCTATATAGAAGTTGGCGTTGCATTGAATTTAGGCGTGTGTATTGTTGGGAATGTTGGTAATGTATAGAATTGAGCATTGTGACAATTGCTGCTGTATTGGATCGAGCCATGAGTAGAATTACCGATGTATAAAGTCGGGTTCGTTAAAAATGACTAATTGCCAAGAAATTCCGAATACGAACGTCTCACGTGCATTTGCTGCTGATACAAACCATAATCTTAACAATTTCCAATATGTCCTTATTACGTACTTTTCCTGTATTTAATTGGTTGATTTGTAATTTGGTTTTTTTATGTACTTCGTACCTACTTTCCATGTGGAACTGGAAGTACGTGAAACACGTACGTACGCAAAGACCTGGACTGTCTCAATAGCGGGACTTCTTCGACGACTTCTCATGGATTCCGCGTGGATCCATAATGTACTTGTTCTATTGATTCGGGTTGTTATTATTACAATAGTATCTGTGACGCTCTGCTTAAATTCATGTAGATGACATTCCAAAGCTTCGGTCACATGAAAAATAGGCTACTAATTTTTCCCATTTTGACCGCACACAAATTTTTTTTGCTATCTTACGTTATTTTCCATATGTCTTACTGTTATAAGTTTCCGGATGTGAGGCATACTTCATCTTGCTTGACATTTCACCGTAATGATTATGAATAACAATTACTATTTCCAAAGTCAGACTCTGAATAAGAATTCCCTTGTTTCAGAAATTTTCGTGCCATAATTTTATATAGCAATTTATGTGACATCTTTCAGACAAAAGTCATTCTTCCGCGAAAATGCCCTTGAAAATACCTTATGTCAATTCATTAAAATCGCCAAAAAGCTCCGATGACCTAGACAAGTAATTAAGAAACAGAGTTAACGATCTAAAAGCATCTTCAAAAGAGACTTAAGATTCGAAATATATAAAAATATCAAAAAATCTCAGCAAGGTCTGTTATGGGCCCATAGAGTATAGAATAACTTTTTAGATTGTTGTTGGTCGTTCGCAAAATCTATTTTTTATCTATCTACGCAACAAGTACAAATTGATAACAATGAAACTTCCCAATCAAATAGACCAGCAATAATACGAAAGTATCCATATAATTATAACATAACATTTGGTAATTATGAATATTGATTATGAATTTTACTATAATTTTATTCGGGTGGGATTCAAAATAGCGAAAGACCAAAATGGTGAATGATTAAAACAGTGAATTTCGAAATTAGGAACGTCTAAATCTAGAATGGTTATCATTATGAAATTCGCTATTTCAGCCATTCGCTATTTTGACCATTCACTATTTTGACCTCCGTCTTATTAAAATGCATTTAAAATAGCGAATGATCAAAATGGCGAATGGCTGATAGAGCGAATTCCATAATTATGAACTATCTACATTTAGACGTTCCTTATTTTTAAATTCGCTATTTTAGTCGTTCGCTATTTTGGGCATTCGCTATTTTGACCTCCACCCTTTTATTCTTCCTATACGTCCAAATAAAGCATAAAAATCGAAAGACTGCTCATAGTTCAACCGAATTCAATTTCCGGTGATTTCTCGCTGTGGAATTTTTCGTAGGAAAAATTGTTGGGTCATATATTTTTTTAACGCAAACATTTATTGGCCTCGTGATTTTTCTCATACCCGGTACGCAGTCGCCGTGGCGGGCAGCGAACTGCGCAGTACCTGCGTACCACGTTCATACACAACGTGGTCGCATTTCAGACTCGAGATGCCACATCGCGGGCTGTGCGTGGCCGACGCGAGCGGCGAGGCGCGTACACGCAACTACCAACAGGAGCGAAAGATTGATGTCACGGGCCCGACGGCGCTCTTGGCCTGGTTCCCACTGCAGCGGCTCGCGGTACAACGCCGCAAGACTCCAATCTGCAGGTCTACGTGGCTAACGCACTAGCTTAAGCCGACCAGTGAATGAAAGAAACCACTTGAACCTAATTATGATGGGCCAAAACAAAAAAGGGATTTTCAGGAGTACATTTGAAGAAAAGTATTGCATCAATATTCTGAAATTTTAAGGAAATATGTGTAAATTATGTGTAATTATTGTGTAATTATTGTGTAATTATTGTGTAATTATTGTGTAATTGATGTGTAAATTATATGTCCATGATAATTTTTCGGCATGAGTCTGAAAAAAAAGTTCTCTAACTGCTGAACTGATAGCGTTTGAGGTGCCTGAAATAAGAAAATAAACAGAAAGCAAAGAAAATTTGCTACTGGCGAATTGGCAACACGCGTCTTTCTCATCAATTAATTACTGGCGGGAAGCATAATGACAGTTTACGTAAATAGAAATTTGAGAATTTTGTGAATTATTTCTGAATTACGTTTCTCGTTCCAATTTGTTGAGATCGCGTCGTCAAATTTGAATTCAAGTTACAAGCCGCGCTCGCAAGGAGTCGCGCACGATGTTCACGCCTTCTTTCTCCTTGTTTCTGGTGGTGTTATTGTCGGCACTGCGCTAATTTGATAAGTCGGACGAACATTTTAGTTATTCGTACAGTAAATGTTCCGAATTTTATGGTATATACTCTACAGGGCTGTGTGCTGTGTGTGCGGCTACTAGTCGGCCAATTCGGTTGGTAGGGAATATAAATAAAAGATAGAATTATTCGGTTCTACTTTTTAATGTTTTGTGACGTTTCGGTCAATGTTGCTGACCCTTCTCAAACACTAGTTCGACCTGCAGGGCATAATACAAAAATAGAGGTGCCTGGTCAGTGTACACGAATAATATGAATAAAATTACTGCCACGCATTAGTGCTCATATATGAGCTGTTCTACTAGTTTATATTTAAGATAACCTATTCATTTAAGTGTTGTTGTTCAATAATATTGTAATTAGTTAGTGTCTAAAGTAAAAAGATTTTAACGGGGCGCTCACCTATCCATACTTAATATCCATCGCGTTGTCGCTCAACCGTGAACCAAATATTAATTTACTCGGACAAATGTGAGTAATTAATTAATTAACTACCTGCATCTGTCAAGTTGATTTCAAGGTAATTGAAGTGTTTCACGTTGTTTGACATGTGTCCATTTCTAAAATATACGTTATTTATTAGATCAATGTTGTAAAATTAAAGTTAAAATTATGTCTTATAGGGTGAAGGAGCCAGTGGATGGACGGGCCCAGTAAATGGACACTGTCCATAAGAGCAAGTGCATAGAAAGCGTTCATTCACTGGGTTTTTTCGTCTGCTTAACTGTCTATTCACTGGTCGGCTCACCCTATGTCTATGAAAATTTGTCTCAGTTTAGCGTCTATTTTAAAATTATAATTACTAATCTCCATGATTATTGTATTTTTTGGTGTCGTGATATGAGTGATTTTCGACGAGATAAGATAGTCAGTATTCACGTGCTGTTTCGTCTAAACACGGTATGAATGTGACAGTTACTTCACTAACGCTGTTGTTATCGGGAGGTAGTGCAGTATCATCAGTGTATAGTGCCCCGTTCTTACATATTATCATTTCGCAAGTTAGATGACCGAGTTATAATGATGAGAAATAATTTGTGATGTTAAAATTTTGCTGGTGAGTCGGCCTGGTGGGTGCTCCTCTAATAAGGTCCCGGGGGCGAAGCCCCCAGAAATAAGAAATGAAAACGGTTTATTTTAATAAAAAAACATAATAAAATCAAGTTTCGACATTTTGTATTATATTGTATTATTTCAATAATTAGATAATTCACTGTTTGGGGTCCAGAGGCAAAGACCGGGCGGGGGGTTTGGGGGGCGATGCGCCCCCGAAATAAGAATTAATTCCAACTAATGGACGAATAAAAATAAGTTTTTTTGATAAAGTTATTTTGACGAATGTTATTATTATTGGAATCGAAATTTTGAAAAATTATCTAATACACAAAATATCTGCGGTATTTTGTATTATATTTTATTATTTCAATAATACAATAATACCATGGGGGTCCACCGGCGAAGCCCTCGTGGGGGATTGGAATGATAAGAAGTAAAAATTTATTCTAATTAAAGGACGAATGAAAATAAGTTTTTTTTAAAAGTTATTTTGGTGAATGTTACTATTATTGCAACCCATATTATAAAAAATTATCTAATGGACAATATATCTGCGATATTTTGTATTATATTGTATTATTTCAATAATTAATTTATTTGTTAATAATGAATTAATTAATTTCTTGGGGGCATAAAAAACGCACATTTTCGTTTTTTTTAAGATGTTGATACGATTAATCGTTCTCGAGATATAGGTTAAATAAAGAATGAAGAATATGGCATATGTTGTTAGAAAAAATTTCAAGAAAATAAAAATTTGGTGTATCTATTATAACCACTAAACATGATTTTCGGGAATTTTTTCGAATTTTTTTTTTTTCGGTGGCTGAAGTCATGTGGAATGCCTCATATGTTAATGACTCACCGAATTAACTAATGATTTACTTGTACTCAGAAAGAAATAAAACTCGTTGCACATATAAATTGAAGCACATTTCATTATTTCTTGGCTAACATATGGTGATAGATGATAAATATAATTTTTATTAATAAAAGCTTTGAAGCGAGATAATAATTGTTATGTTATTATATTAATGGTAAACTCTCATAAGTCTAACCAATAAAAACGATACACTGCAATAATTATTATTTCGAAAGATGTTATCACTGTATCACTTGCACTGAATTTAAAGTAATTATTTTAAAAAACGACTGTATTTTTATGTGCACAACACTGTCTTAAATCGAGATGGAATATATCTCTGGAACCATATATCTATAGAAGAACTAAATATCGCTGGAACACCTGCAGCTACAGCACTCATTTTGGTCCTGAACGAAATATATTTGGCTACACTGTTAGAAAAGATTAGAAGTTCTTATTCATAAACTCGTTATCGAAATTGAATAAGCAATTGTGGTCTAGAACTCGTGTTTTTTCCAGTAAAATTTCAGCACATCATTGAAATTCAAGTAATTTTACTGTAAAATTAAAGTAAATTATTGAATATGCCGTACCATACGTTAATTTCACATTATACTCGTATACTAAATTTCATATACTAGTTTATGAATAAAAACTTCCAGTAAAAGTACCCTAAAATTCAAGTAGATTATTTTTACAGTTTAATCTACTGAACCACAGGGCGAAATATGTTTACAGTTAGTTAGTAATGCATCAATATGAACAAGTACAATATTAAAAATGAAGCTACAAGCCGATGGCTCCTGTAAAAGAGTCTTTTCGTTCATCGTCGGTTCGGTCGGAGTTAAAATTTAAGCCCTTCGCTTTTCGTTGAAAGGAAACGGGTAAAATATGCCACTTTTTGAGGTTCTTGCAAGGGCATAAAAACCTCATCTCACTCTGCACAACCTTATTGGAGGTCTAAACATAATATTTTCGATCCCCAATAGTCTTCGTTTACTCCAATTAGGTAATATCTGCCATTTTTGGAGGTTTTGAGGAGTGTGAAAGGATTGGAGGACCTTCGTGTTCCCTGTTTGTGTACTACATTTAGTTTTTGACGAGGGTCTAAATTGTAGCTCGGAACAATAAGTTTTATATTTCACTACCTCCGTCATATATTATAAAACACATTTATTTTCCATGACGAGGTAAGACTGAATATTTAAGTTGAAACAAAATGTTTCAAACAGTTATGGATTTACTGTATTAATTTAATTGTTAATCGAATACCAAATTCTCTGCAGTCTAAGCTTGTTGGAGCCATTAGCCAAGATTGAGATCGTTCCGTGATGAAGTCGTCAAGATCGAGAGAGATCTATCGAAAGGCTATCATTAGCCCGGCGGCTGGCTGTTGAATCGTCGTGGGAATTCGTCTCGTGTTCACGATAATCCGAAAAGCCGCTCGAGCTGCTGCTGTATAGTCTTGGCTTCTTTTCTTGCTTTCTCTCAGTTCCTGCCTCTTATCTTATTATTTGAAGAATAATAAAGACATTCCTATCATTTCTATACAAACAATATGTGCTAGGAAAATCGGCTTTTACTGTTTATGTGAGAGTGAATAAACGCGAAGAAAAGAAAGAAGAAGAATTCTTAAGAAGCTCTCAGAATATTCCGAGTATCCTCTACGGTGCGAAATCCTTCTGCTGCTGCCTCATGGAATTTTCGACCGAACGTTTCGAATTCTTCGTCTAGTTCGTCAGCGCATCTGCACTGACGTGACGTAGCGCTTCCGTTGTGGCACATCAGTGTCCAGCATCGATAAATGCTTCTCTCATCTTATCTCATTGCCTTATAATTTGTTTTCAACATGTCATTCAGCATTCATTCTGCTAGCATAAAGAATATACTTGGACAGCAACCAACCACGTTTTATTAGGTGTCCTTTATGCAATATGGAATATGACAAAGTAGGGAATACGAAAAAAAAGCTTGGTTGGATCAACGATGGATGTATATCCGCCAGCCAAGATATTTGTTGGTTCAACCAAATATTAGTTAGACCAACCAAGGTATTGGTTAGACCTAGCAAGTTATTGATTAGACCTACCAAGTTATTGGTTAGACCAACCAAGTTAGGCCAACCAAGTTGTTTGGTTAGGCCAACCAAGTTGTTTGGTTAGGCCAACCAAGTTTGTTGGTTAGGCCAACCAAGTTTGTTGGTTAGGCCAACCAAGTTTGTTAGCTAGGCCAACCAAGTTTGTTGGTGAGACCAACCAAGTTTGTTAGCTATGCCAATCAAGTTTGTTAATGGGACCAACCAAGTTTGTTGGTTAGGCCAACCATGTTTGTTGGTTAGGCCAACCAAGGTTGTTGGTTAGGCCAACCAAGGTTGTTGGTTAGGCCAACCAAGGTTGTTGGTTAGGAAAGTGGGGTACCGTGTGTCAACAAATTTAAAACATGCAGCGGGATGACATTCTAATGCATTGTGACCGTATGTCTGGGCTGCTTAAAAAAGCGAGGTTAGCTTTAATATTTTTCAGTATACTTAAACTGGAAGCTTTGCAAAAAGTGAAAGATAATTGAATAACTCCGAGCAAGGCTCGAATTTGCATTTTTGTTTACAAATATTAATAAAATAGAAATTCAGTGAGATATTAATTTTTTTAGAAATAATTGAGAAAAAATCATATTTCTGTATAATCTTCACACTGGTATAACCCCTTTAGACCCAGTCACCTGAAAAAAGTCATGGGGAAAAAAATCTGTAAATGATACACTTCATTTGAAAAAAAACCTTACATTGAAACCTCATCAAATACATATGAAGCATTATAATTCTGCATTTGTGTACATACAATGCACCAAAATGATATGTGGTGAAAAGTAGAATTTTTCAACGATTGCAGTTTTCAGACTACGCCGATTTATAAGGCATTAAATTTACCTGTTTAATGTCTTATTTTATATGTCGAAGAGTGCATTCTGGATCAATTATAAGAATTTTTGTTTCAGGTCTTTATGACGAGGAGGATTTTGAATGTACGTCCCTACATATCAGTCCCTATTAAAAAATCTCTAAACAATTGATTATAGTAAATTAATTTTTCACTGCATCTAGAATGCCATCTTCAACCGACAAAATGGGACTCTAACACTCAAGATTTGTTCGCCGATTTTTCCTAAAAGCTACGACAAATGGAAAATGTCACTTATCACCTTACATCATTTTGGTACTGTTTGTTTTTAAAGAATTACAGAAGAAAGATGCTTGATATCTACTAACTGAGTTTTCAATGTAAGATTTTTTAAACGAAGTGTATCATTCACAGCATTTATTAAATGAGTTTTTTTTAGGTGTCTTGGGCCCCTAAAGTACATTGCGATTTTGCGATTCCACGATGGAAAAAGTCCGAATTCAGATTCCTTCGAATGATCGGTATTTAACCAATTCCTTCTCAGCGTTTTGTAATCGGTTCAACGAACCAAAATTCCTCGTTGCTGAAGGTTAAATCGGGAACGACAAAGATAAATGAGCCTGCGTCATCGTCACGGAATTTCGTATACTGTGCCACACGGGCGACACCTGTTCGTGATCCGATTAGAGATCAGCATCGATCGGCACTGCGAGAAACGTTCCCCGAGAGCGATCAAGGAGAAAGACAGATCCATCTCTCACTTAAATTTTTCGTCTCTAGGAACGTTGGACCGAGTCACGTTCTCACGGAATCGTTCCGTCAATCTCTCTGTCTAAGTCATACCGATCCGAAGCCGGAAACATTTATACCGTGATACCATCGAAAAGTTCAGATTTCCCTCCGAGAGTCCACATGGGAGATCGATCAACCGAGACATTCCATGATGAAAAACTAAGTGCTGTCAGAGTATGCCACGAGTTGGATTGGATTTTTACAATTTAATTCGCTCAAAGTTGTCGGTCATTTTTTTATGGAGTTGAATAACGTGACGCATGCCGCGGACACGTGTAAATGTGAGAAACTTTACTACACGTGTCACGTCCGCCGGGACTAGAATATGAAGCATTTCATGTCAATTCAGCCACGTTTTTTTACCTTCTCAGATCTGCCCCATGATTAGTTATGTTCAAGTATCACTGAGAGACACTAAGGTGAATGAACCAATTAGTGACCTAAGCTGAGCACGGTGTTATTGAGGCAACAACAACACCGGAACATGGAAACCGCAAATTGATTGAATTTGAAGGTATCACAGTGAAGCTCAGAGTTTTCATTAAATTTAACGAATGTTACTTTTCTACTTTTTCATCATTTTAAGGTTAAATTATTCAAGTTTATACCGTCATGCAAAATACCCGATTAGTGTCCTGAGATTTTCCCATGTGGCCTATTTTATGACCTATGAAAGATCCAAACACTGACCCATGTGGTCTTACATCTATACTCGATTGGTAACATAACACACTGAGAAAAAAATCGTTAAAACCAACAAAACGTGCGTTTGCGGGCGGTGAAAAGCATATTTTGTCGATTGGACAAAATATTTGGCAATGCTGATCGAAACATCTATTAATAGTAGCACCAGCCGCTTCGATCAATTAAATATTTTTTTCGATCAAACGAATATACATTTCGCCGCCCGCAAGCGCACGTTTTGTTGGTTCTGACAATTTTTTTTCTCAGTGCAAGATCTTGTCAGATATTTTATAGGTTACGGATAATCCTATCAGTCCGAAAAGGTATTTTACAGAAATCATGCATTTCTATAATCTGTTTGTGTAATTTATATACAAGAATAACATAACAAGGTTACTCGTTGATTCATCAGTCCAATCGAGCTGCCGATCCGGTCGAAGTGCGGTAAAAGTAATTATCTGTTGTTTTCGTATATGCTAACATTTTCTTTGACCCTAAATAATACTCTATGAATTAATTTTATCCCTTAAATACATTGCAAAAACATAAGGAAATTATTCTTTAGATGGTGAGTTCTCGTTCATAGTGACACAAATCGGCAGATCACGGTTTAAAAATCGGCGGTATTGAAAATTTATTTACGGCACTTCTCATATCGCGAGATGCAAATATTAAAGAATATAATCAAGTAGTTTGATGTGTGTTGGACAATAAGGATATACATCCCGTACTGTTGAGTCATTGACCAACTGTACATGCGATATTTAAAAAACAGGTTTATCCAGGAATAATGATTACTAAAATGTGTAGACGTTGATAAAACAATAGGCCGTGCTGCAAGAGAACGATTATAAATTGTAAAAATAGTATTTTTCCATTTTTTATCGCCGATTGAGTAGCTGATTCGACTCGTATTTTCCTTGACGAGGACTCTTGAAAAACAAAGCGACAAATTTTCAGGAATTACTTAAGAACGTGTTTACATAAGCAATGCACTAATTCGAGTCTTAAATGTTGTTCAGACTCGATTGATAACCGTTTGCGGTACAGAAAACGTCGATTTATAATTTTACTTACCTGATTAATGAGATGCAAAGTGTGCATGTTGACTTGGCAACGTTGCAATGTTTTTGCGTTGGTAGCATTGCTCAGCGCGTGGCGTTCAGCCACACGTGGTCGGCGGCGCATAGTCGAAAACGTAAACAAGCAATGGCGGTCGTCGAGAGTGACAAGAGATTGCAGTGTGAGTACCATAATGTCCAGAGACCCGCATAATTTACAAAACACGAACCTGGAAATTCTAATTTATCGTGAAACTAAATGAATATCGTTAAATTTCGATATCAGTAAAGAATAATCAATTCTTCCGACTATTAAATAAAAATTTTGCGACTTCCAGTGAATTTACGGTCGTAAACCGTTTAAACCGCGGGCTCGTCCACGGCCTATAATGGCGTTAGCGACGTTGCCAAGTCTCTATCACTCAAGGAACGATTTCATAAAACTGCTTCAATTAAACCGTAATATCATTATATTTACGTGGTTACCTATCGTTTTTTAAAACTTCTATGCAATCCCAAAACTTCAATGTATACACAGAGAAGTTTTCTTTTGCCAAAAGAAGTTTGCAAACATAAGCTTTAGGCAAAAACGTGACACTACCCACGGTACTTTGAACAATGCCTATGTAAATTCTCTTATTTCATTAACTTATTACTTAGCAACTATGCGGGCAATAATTTTTTTTTAATGCTGAAAAAATTACTCGAACTTTATTCTATATTACAAAAAATTGCGGGTCGAAAATATAGTGATGACCAAATCGAATGTATTCCCTTAAGGGAATTTTTTATCTTGCAAAATATGAAGAACGGACGCTGATTGGGTCACGGTCAGTAATGGAGTTGTTAATCTTATATTTGAACTTTACTAGATCTTTATATCCAATCTTCATCCAACGGCACATGTGAAATCATTTTCACGTTTCGGTAACAGTGATTTTCCACCAAAAAACGGGTGATTTTCCAAATATCATTTTTTTCAACCTTTCTTACCATCAATGATTATTTTTGTTCAACAAAATAAATCTGCCAAAAACTGTAACTATTTAAGAAATATTTAGAGGTTGCTTACTGCACTCAGAAGTTTCGTCTATTAGAACAAAAAACTAACATTTTGATCATATGATTTTTTATCGGTTATAGCATTCACTAGTTTCATTTTATGAAAATAAAAAGTATATGGGGGATTCCCGCTGGTCTTAACCTGGATCTGGCCCTGAATCTCTCCAATTTCCTCCATATTATTTAATGTTATTGTCTCAACTTTCAAAAGAGCTTGAAATTTTCGAAAAAGTTAAAAGAAAATGAGCTCAAAATATTGTCACCCTAACGAACATACACACAGACATCAATCTGGAAATTTTTACTAAGCTACTTTTCTCAATATTTTACACCATTTTAATGAATCCAACACGACAACACGAGCCACATTTTTTTCCACAAAAAAAAAACATTTCTCTATGAGGAAGCGAAAACGGCAGTTTCTATTATATCAAATTCAAAATGGTGAAAAAAATCACGTAAAGTGTATTTTGCTGTTTTTTTCACATGACCGATTATGAGGCCGACATTAGATGGTCGAAAAAAAGAGGCTAAATTGACAATGACTTTTCATATATATGAGTCTCGCTCATTCTTGTCACTCGATCTCAATTCTTATCCTCTTGTTTCGCGTCTGTCCTTGAAATGATAATAAAGCCAGCACGAGGACTGGTGTCTCTTTCTCTCCATCTCCACGCGGCGCGTATCCTATAGTCATCAACATGGTGCTTCTCTCCACATTGAAGCACTTCACAGCACAGCGCAAGAAGATAGTGAGAGATTCGCTACTACTGCTGAAGCAAACTACCTCATCACTGCTCCTCGTCTTGTCTCTTTTCATCGACGACTTCTCATCATCTCTTGTTTCCCTCCGTCGAGTCTAGACGTGATAGCGAGAAAGCTACGGTTGCCGATGCTGCAGGCCGCCAGTTATTTCCCTTATTTTTATTTCCTTTTGTTTCTTGATAGTTCTGTCTGTCTCAACTTGCCACGTGTAGGTAGATCGTAGGTGTACTATATATTTCCAGCCTCAATAGCACAACTGGATTTCACTTTCTTCGACAGCTCATTGCATTTCCTCGTCGTCAAGGACGCTGATAGATATTCAGCTGCGACTCTGAAAAGGCCGTTGTATTCATCGGAAAATATCAGTCAAGGCGTTACATTACTTTAAAAATTTTAAAACATCGATATTTTTTTTTGCTTAAGGAATACTTTAGGTTCATGCAAAAAATTAGCAGTCTTCCCTATACTAAAAGAAATATATGGGGAAATCTACCTCGTTTCGACCAGGATTTGACTTCGACCTCTCCGATTTGGCTCGTAATTGTTCATAGGCTCAGTTGGACTCTAAAATGGACCAGATCTGATAAAATTAAAAAAATACTTTGTTCAATATTGACATTTTCTGGCTTGTAGCCAAAGAAGGCACAATTTTTTTTTCACATTGATTTTAAGCTTGTTTTTCTTTAAAAAAATATTTAAAAATGGATAGAAAATTAATATACTATATGCGATTGGTTAAATATTTATCTGTGTGAATCCGGATTTTCCAGAATTTTTTCAGATTTTGCCGAACTATGCAAATTTTTTCAAATTTTTTTTTAATGCGACATATCGAATGCCATCATTTTAAGATGTGCAAGAATTCTGAAAAATACTTTGTTGAATATCAAAATTTCATAGCTCATAAATGTCAAAGTGGGCAAGATTTTTCTGCTTATAGTTTTTAGGATATTTTACGCTTATCAGAATGTTCCTGTGCAATGAATTATTCCTAAATTCCGACTGTCAAAAGCACTAGCCGAACTCTATGCCGCCCGATTACCCCTGAAACTTGATCGAGGTTTTTAATACCTAGATACTGATGGCGATAATACATTGTACTACTCGGTTCAACATGAATACCTAGCCGAGGTTCCTTTGCTCTGCGGTCAAGTTCTATATGTGAAGCATCCTGTGTCGATTCAGCCACTTTTTTATTGAACCTCTCCGATCTGCTTCATAATTGGTAATATCGAAGTATCAGTAAAAAGGGTACGCTATGTTAATTTTTTCAGATTGTCGAAAACGATATTTTAGAATATGTCGTTTTATTTTTTCAAATGGAAATATCTCGGAAACTTGAAGTGACTAAAAAAACTGTCTCCACATCAAAGTTGTCGTTTTGTGTTAGCTTTCAAGCGATCAATTTTTAATAATTTCCACGTTCCGGTGAGAGGGATTTTTTTTTGCCGAAAAACAGAGGATTTTTTTTTTTTAAGACCGAATATCTCTTTTTAGACTGAAATAACTACAGAGTATATCTACATAATGGTCGATATCCCACAAGAATCGCCAGGGTATCGCCTGATCGATGTTCTAGTATAATAAAATCTATTTGTGTGAATGTTTTCAAAACGGGGAATTTGTCTTTTACCAACTGTACCAGAATAACCTTATTCCTCGTGTGCGAGTACAGTCGAAGGCGGCCGATTCTTGGCCGCCGATCAATATACATGGGTGATCGGCCACTCATGCGCAGGACCGGTTCATTGGGTCCCTTGGGACGTAATCAGAGGGAGTAAAGAAATTCTGGCCACCACTGCATGGCGCCACATTATTTTACAGACGATACAGATGTCTATAATAAACCATTTGGAATGTACATTAATGTTCTTGTATTTGTTTATGTATTCAGTTCTGTCTATTGGTAGGTTTTGTATTCTCTGTATTTTGTTGTTGATATTTTGGGTATCCTCTGGTTTCTTATTGCTATTTTTTTCTGTCCTTTTTTCACGTGTTGATGTATTCTTTTGTGTTTTTTGTTTGTTTGTTTGTTGTTGTTGTATCCTTGACAGTTATGTTTTGCGGGTTGTGCAGTGGGAGAGGCTCCGCCCGTAGGCTTCGTATCTGCAACACGTTTCTATCGTATTTGGGATGTCGCGCATGTTCGATATTGTCGAACACATTGTGTTTGGCGCGCTTGAAACAGAGCTCATTTCGACCCAGTGGAAAAATACATGGAAGGGAACCGATTTTCACCTCGAGCGAGTGCTGCCCTCGCTTCGCTTAGGCAGCAACTTCGCACTCGATGAAAATCTAGCACTTCGTTCCCTTGTAACGTAATCTGCTATTTTAAACCTAAGCCTCGAACCGGGCCACCTGATGATTTCTTTGCGATATCGACATACATGCAAAAAAAATTGGCTGAGTTGACAAAGATTGCTCCATATATGCCGTGTGTAGGAAAAGCGCGAAAATGTTGATGTGCATGTTTCATAAATTTTTTTTATATTGCATATATCACGAATATATGTAACTTATGAAATTCATAGTTTTCTTATCTATTTTTGGCACTTATTTCACTTTCATATATTTCCATCCGGGTAACAATCCATTTTTCCCAGAGTACAGGAAAAATAAAAAATTCGCAGAACCCTAAACGGAAAAAAAATTCCGCTTTATTTATTAACGAAATATTTTAACGACCACATGTTTAGAAAGAGAAGGTTAAAGGACTCCGGTCGATGGCCTATTGGCAATGCGTTTGCGGTTTATTGGCATTAATTGGTTAATAAAAAAAAATGTATCGCAAGGAAGGAAAAAAAAACTGTAAAGCGTATTGTTAATAAAACTCTTTTACTACTACTACTAAAAAATTCGAATAATTCAATAATCGATTGTGCTCCATATCTCGCCAGCCTAAAAACCCTAGAATCGAACAAAATTTTTTGAAAGTCATATTAATTTATTATCAATATGATATATCAGAAGATTCAAGAAATACATTCAATTGATTAATTCATTCAATTTAAAACCTGATATCAACGCGATACGTTAGAAGATTCTAGCGATCTTAACGGATTTAACCAAACGAAGGAGCCAAATCAAACCTAACGAACCTAACGAACCCATCAAACCCGATAAAACCATTTTTCTATTCTTACCGTCGAGATGTTTCGTCTCTCTCGTTACTACTTTGACGTTAATAATGATCAAAGAGTCTTGAACCCTGCTACCCTGATTGATTCGTCGATGAGGGTAAGCGTCGATTAAGAATCACGATTCTTTGGTGAAAAAAGTATCGATTTTTAAAGAATCGAATCAAAATCTAACATGATTACTGTATTACGAAATGATATCAGCTAAGATGGTAAACTAAAGTCAATGAAATTTTTTCGTTAGTGTATCGCACTGTAAGTCCTCGATCCAAAATTGTCCAATTCTGACCATGATGTTTTATAAGGGGATTTGGACGCTCGACCCTCTTCTGCTTTTATCTCTTGTATATGTCTAGAATTCGGTTGGCCACAGTGGCGAATGCTTTATGTACGTATTCCGCGAATTTAGCCTTGAGAATAAGAGACGTCCGACGATCTATGGTGTCGGATGGGTCGGCAGTGCTGGTCGTGAATGGTGGTGTGTGCTCCCCGACGCGAGCAAAGATCGAGAAAGCGGCTAGTGAAAATGTGAGGCGTTCTCGTAAGTGCCGTGCCGGTCAATTGGTTGGGGCGGCGTCACGGCGCCTAAATTTCTCTGGGCGGGTTACTTCGCACGACAGGATATATCCTCGCACGAGCACGCTTCCCTGAAAAAGGGACACCCCAGCGTCGTAAATACATCGACGACGGCGACGACGACTATACGGGTCTGGACGTGGAGAACACCGTCACTAGTACACGCTTCCAGTACCACAAAAACCGTGGGATTAATCAACATTGTATCGCCTTTACGCTTGGGAACGGTGTGGGAAAATTTACGGCGTTTAGAGCCAACCGTAAAGTCATTAACGCCATTAAGGGGAAGCTCGTGTGAAATTAACATCCTGTACTTTTTACTGTAGATTAGGGTTATTACACTGTTCGTCATTTTGAAATAATACTCAGGTAGCTACTGTGCTTTGCATTAGTCGAATCAGAGCTATATTTTGTTGAACATTTTACTAATTATACACTTAAGGCTTTCGCGGATACGAATGTTATCAGAATTCAAGGATTACGCATGATTGCAGCGTCTATGTTGAGCTTTATGAGCCGACACTTCGCAAACGTTACAGTTCGCACCATCAGGGCTAGAGCTTCGAGATTAAAGCTCTCCATCGAGAATTTGTCCTTAAGGATGTATGATACGTACAGTCCCGCCAAAAGTGGGTTTCAGAGACAATTTCGATCACTTCCCGATAGGATAAAAATCGGAAAACAATAATGCATATAAAACGTGCTGAAAAGTTTGATTTGGCATAAAAATAATCCCAAAATGTTGTTAACAAATTAGTGAAAAAAACAATTGTTCAACAAACAATCAGTCAACCTAACTTTTTTTTAAATGAAAATGATATGTTAATTTATTTGAATGCATACGAATTATTCAGATTTTTTCGTTATTTTGATTTTTTTTTTTTTTTTTTTTTTTAAATGTTCGCGAAATAACGAATTTTGGATGTGTTCGGCATAAAACCATCTACTACACTCAAGATATTTTTGCAAAGACATATCCAAAATTTGATATATTCTGCGCATTTTCCAAAATCAAAAAAATCAAATCAAAATAAAGAAATAGATCTGAAAAAATTCGTATGTATTCAAATAAATTGACATATCATTTTCATTAAAAAAAATTTAGATTGACTGATTGTTTGTTGAACAATTGTTTTTTCACCAATTTGTTGATAACATTTTGAAATTATTATTATGTGAAATCAATCTTTTCAGCACGTTTTATATGCATTATTTTTTTCGGATTTGTATCCCATCGGGAAGTCATCGCAATTGTCTCTGAAACTCACTTTTGGCGGGACTGTACGTATCATACATCCTTAAGTACAATCCTTTCGTCATGATCTGTTGATTTCGTCACGGGCCAATGCACCAGCCAATCAGAGAGTTTTTGGTTGATCGGCTGGTCAATTAAAAAACCGGGAGGACGGTATCCAAAATCGGATCAACTTCGTATCCTTGATTCCTGTTTATTTTATCCGGGTTTTTCCGACACAGAAAAAAATCCGATTGGACTGATATTCGAATTACATTGAAAAGAGAGAAAATTTTGTTTGTTTCAGCAAAATCGACTGGATTTATACCTATACCTTCGAATAAATATTATGTACCACGAACAAAATACTTTTTTGCTTGCGCAAAATGAAATACACTACATACAATATGATATTGCGTTGTTTTCATCAGATTCGGCCAATAATAATGAACTATGTCATCAATTTGACACTTATATTTATTTTAAAAGAGTAACATTTTGTTGTTTAAATCACCTTGTTTTTCAGAGAAATGAGGATAATGTGATTCAAATAAATATTTCTTTGAAAAATGTAAAATTTGTTTGAAATTAAAATATGCTCCGTTGACTTAACTAGACTGCACTTGAACCGAAAGTCGTCCAATGTTGAAGGAAGTCAACTTTCGCTTGAACTCCGCAAATGCAATGATTATTACAATGGTTCATGTATTGTGGAATTATGAATATAAATATACATATTTTTCGTCTCGAGGATTATTTATTGAAACATTGCCAGTAGTAGTGGATGGAAGATAACGTTTTCTGTCGAAGAACATTTTTTCCTGCCTATACCGAGATTCGAATCTATGACCTGCCTACCTAACTTCCTAACAAGTCAAGCGCAACCGACTATGCTAATCTGAACCGCATTTCTGATTTCGGTGAAATTCAATACTAAACAACATTAACAGTATCTTCGCTTACTACAAATTATTCAGCAAAATAACGCTAATTTGACGAAAGCTACAGTGCGCATGTTCTTTTTGAAAAAAAAAGGCATGAAATAAAAATTTCATTGGTGTGCAGAATTTTGTAAAAAATGTATGCACATGTACACGCCCACGCACACATACATACGGTCATTTTTTATGAACCACTTTTCTCAATGTTTTAGACGATTCTGACCATCCTGATATGAAAAAGTCAACAAAAAAAATGTCACAAGAACAAAGTTCTTTTGATGAGTAGCGAAGCTATTCTAAATAACTGGTACCGTTGACAATTTTAACTCCAGATAAAAAAAAAAACACGAATTTACGAAAACACATTTGCCGAAAATAACGGTCAGGAAACAAAGAACAAAATAAAACCGCAAATACATAATATGGTTGAAAAATATGTCAGTAGCAAACAATTATTGGCAAAAAAGAGATTAATAATGTTTCGTCAAATCTCGAAAAACTGAATGGTTATCACCGCACTGATACTAAAATATGTTTCACGTGATTGACATTTTTTGAGAACCCATATTGCGCTGAGAAATTTATAATAATTTCGAGATGTTAGAGATTTTTAGATTTTCAAAGTCGTCGATGTTGAGTATAAAGTCACTATTGCACATAAAAATCGCAACACATATTTACTGGTGACCGCGTGTGTTTTGCATCAATGTTCAAAAACCTCTAATTACAGATCTGTACCTAATCAGTGACTTGAAAAAAGCCCGTAAACAGGAACTTTACATTCAACATGACTGCAGAGAACAATGTATATTTAAGAGAGATAAAATATGAGAGTCTAATTCCAGCCATTAGACATCATCAGGCCATAATAGTCTCTTACGTCTCTCGACGGCGATCGTAATCCCGTGAGAAAACTACAGTAGAGTTTATTAGTGAAAGTTATTATAGACCCTGGAGAGTCATGTGTCGTCGACGAAATGTCCATAGCTCATTCCGGGTTAACGGGGTGGTCCTCTTCGAAGGGCCACCTTCCACGAAGGCGCATTGCTGTCATCAGGGACATTCACGACAATCGGAACGATGAGGACGAGACCGAAGAAACGCATAAATATCACGAAGCGTGTAGGAATTCGTCCGCCTACGTGAGCGAACGCACGTATTCGGTAACGCAGACATCGTGGTCGTTCCTCGGTTCTCTTATTCTCCGTACTTTTGCCACTTCTTCTTCTTTGTCTTCTTCAACATTGTGCCCAAAAATATCCCGTTTTTCATGGATCCTGATCACGTACTGGATGCCGTCGGCAACGGAGTCTTCCAGGAAGACAAGACCGCTGTCAAAAAATCGTAGAGTTCATTCCCGCCGCGTTGAGATGGTACGTTTGGTCGGTACATCCGTGTAAACCTCGTCACGTACTCGCATAAAAGGTCAAACGACGTTTACTTGGTAGAAATTCGACAAACAGGAAAAACCGATTCGCAAAGACCCCGGGAAACGAACGAAACCGTTCCCCCGGACCCCCAAGACAATAGTCATAATAGAAAAAGATTCGAGAATTTGGAAACACTGGTGATCATACCTGGTCTCAAAAACCTGGCATACATACGGCGTTATCCAAAAAGGCCAAGGGAAAAAGGTATGAAACAAGGCGTAACGTAGAGCCCGAATGAATGAACGAACTTGAAGAAGGTGAGGGTAAGGTGAGAGGAGAGCAAAGCGTCTTTGTCGGAAAGTTCGGTTCTTAACGAGCTCTCTCACGCCTATCCCGCTGCGAAGAGAGTCGTCCTAACAAAAGTCTCCATCTCCCTCTCAGCTATCTGGTTCCTAGTCCCTAACCTCCTCCATTCTTTTCCAGGAAGGGAAACAAAGAAGCACGACTGCGGTAGAGAAAAGAGTGAGTGGGGAGCCTTCGCGGTGGATGAGGGTGTATATAGTGGTGCTTTCATTGGGCCATCGTTAGAGCTGACACAAGTGGGGCCCGTCGTATAACCTCGCATGCAGCGGCGGCGGCACTGGAGGATGTCCAGCAGGAGCAACATCACTGAGGGAGAGGTATAAACAAGACCCTAAATCATCTTGAATGACCGAGTCCAACTCTCTCGGTTTTGTCGAACGATACAGACGATCTGGGTGGAGAAGAGTCCCCGAACCGTTGTGGGGTCCCCAAGGGGCCCACTCCAGAAGCCTCCATATTCTCACGGTGTTGTACCGCGACGTCGGTCCGCATGAGCCCGGCAAAAGAAGGCAAAAAGACGCACAAATAAAGAGAGGAGAAAGAAAGAAAGGAGAAGCGCGTGGGCTTCCCTATCGCAAAAGGAAGTTCACCGCGTTTGGTCTGGTGAGAGTCCTGGAAGAAGAGAAAAGAGGTTTAGACACGGTGCGTCGTGGTACAGTCCTCGCCTCGACCTGTCAAACCAATCACGTCGTAAAGCCATCGTCTTCGTTGTCCAGTTTCGCATCCTTGGCCATCAAGGGACCAGGTCTGAAACCACGGTGAGGCTCTTAGGCTCCAGCAGCAGCGGACTTAATACTGATGCAGATAAGTCTCGCTTAAGAATCGATTGATGTTCGACCGTATAGTCCTCGACTTGATCGTAAAGGAATGCTCGGGGCCCTATCATAAAGCGTTGTCGGCGAACGCGCAACGCGGATGAACGACACGTGGACATCGAGATCACGTGTTTCTTCTCTGTTCATTGTTTTGTTTGGCATCCCCAGCCTCTATCTCCTTTCTTACCTTTTATTGGACGACGTCCTACACGTGCCTGGAGAACAATAAGACGTAAAACAGCGATTAGTTCAAGAAACTTGTGTATGAGGCAGGTACAAAATAACAACACGCGAACTGTGGTGTATGGAGCTTGCGATTGTACGATATAATCCAGTGGATCATCGTCCAGAGCTCTGGGACGTTCCAATATTTGTTTTACCACATTTTTTTGTCCAATCAAATGAACACAGTTGATTTTTTAATATTAAGGTGTACACTGAGAGAAAAATTCATGTAATCTGAACAGATTCATTTTTTTCACTTGGAATTTAGTTATATTGATCAAATGTTATTTGAAAACACAAGGCCAATGTGTAATTAACTGAATGTAACATTTTGTTGGAAGCAAATCGGTTGACAGCACTGACATATTTGAAGTAACAAATTTACTTCATTGCTTCCAACAATAATTATTTGTCACAAGCTATATACAAAAATATATGCTTGAGAGGTTAACAGGATTAGTAATTTGGAACGAACACAGTCTAACTAAATATGATAGTATATGCAACGTATGTTTCATCTATTAAGAACGAGGAGTCCTCAAAAGAACTCGGGAAACGGAAAATTCACGACAAAGTGTCCTCAATAAACGTTACGGCCTCTTAAGAAAAAAGTCAATGTGCAGAAAATGTCACTAAAATACGTAACGGTCATTCGGGGAAAAATAAACTTGGGCAATATTACTTTAAAAATCATTACGGTCACTCGAAAAAAACAGTAAATTTGGGTGAAATGTCTTCAAAAAGCATTACGGTATCTTGGGCAAATAGTGGATCTGGACAAAATGGTCTCAAAAAGCGTTACGGCCATTCGGGAGAAAAAACTTCATAAGGACAAATTTCCGCATCTCGATACCTGCCCTAGAATCTTGAAAATGGAATCTCAATTTGCTTGATGTTTTCACACAATATCAGTAAGAATACACAGATGTCCTCGCTAATTTAGAATTTTTCATTGGCCAACTTCCAAATTAAGATTCAAGCTCCAGAACCAAGTGTGATCGTGCAATCAAGCACAATTTGCGCAATACAAAAATGACTCTCCATCCCAAACAGAAAAATCCGACAATGAATGAGCGTTGAATGGAAAAAATAGAGAAACAGTGAGGCAAGACAAACTTCCAAAGTACATATTGCAGGTAGCACAGAGACCACTAGATTTTAGACCTAAGCGCGGCACGCTCTTTGTCTCGTTCAACTCGATCCCGAACGCCCAAGCACACACGCGGATAAGAAGAACCACGTGTGTAGGTAAGAACATGAAGATAGAGCCAGTCTCAAAGAGCAGGTCCGGTCGGAGGCTCACGCGGTATGAGGAAGAGAAAAAAGTGAAAGATGAAGAGAGAAAAGACATCGTTGCTGAGATGACGAAAAAGAGAAAGGAGATTAAAAAACGAAGAAGATGAAGAAGAAGGAAAGGAAAAAAATAAATATAGAAAGAGTGAGTGAGAACGAATTCCCAACGGTCGCTTGGTGGTCCCGAAACTGGAATGTGCCCTGGTAGAGCTCGGAGTGAGGTCCAAGGTGCTGTGCGCCTCGTTGAAGCCGTGGGGGTCTTGTGAATGAATCTACCTGCCCACTCCAATGAGTGGCGGCTCTTTTAGTCTGGGGTACGATTTCAGGCTGTGTGTTACTATACTTTACTCTGTCGTTCCGCACTTCCTTTTCGTCTCACGATGCATATATCTCTCGAGGAACCCGCGCCTCCCAGCAATAAAGGTACCGTACACGGCGTGGATACCACCATCGACAACCACCAGTGGTCGAAGATAGGACCGTGAATAAGTCGAAAAAAAAATCAAACTGTGTTTAAAGAAGCGAAAAAAAAAAAAAAAAAAAACAGGCAGCCAGAAAAATAAGAGAATGGATAAAGAAACAGACGAGACTGGCGGCTCTTCCTTTTTTCTCATCCTCTCTTTTTCCCTTTGTTTATATACCTACCTGCGCGGGCTCCTTGAATCAATGAGAAGTGTGAAAACAAAGTGTGCGCCTCGGATAGCCAAGCGACTCGGACAACATCCCAGGTGCGATTCCAGAGTCGAGACAATGTCGAGACAACGTCGTTCACCATGTCGACATGCAAGTTACGTTGGCCCGACGCAGGCTGCAATGTTTGGCCATCGTAGAATCATGGTGGCAGCGGTCACAGGAAATTGGGATATGTCAGGGAAAAAGAAAATTGCTACTAGGGTATTTGCGAGCACGCAGGTTTCTTATCACATTTCGTACTGGCGTAAAGTTTGCGTCGTGAATTGACTGGAGTATAGTGATAAGTTGTACGAATACACCGAAGGGAATAGATACTAAGATTTTTAATATCCGATATACTAAATAATATATATTATCGGGTGGTATTTGGATAGTGCCGTGTATTATGTGTATTGTAAGGGTTATTATACGGAATGTACTTGGTACAATCAGATATTAATCATTACTATAATTATACTAACTGTTGCACTCCAGAGAGTGATCCCTATTCGAAGCATCCAATATACTATCCGATAGTATATTTTTACTATCGGGTAGTATCTATTTCTTTCGGTGTAGAATTTTAAGAAACTTCGTACGTTGTTGGCACACTGAGAGAAAAGCATATCGTTTGTTAAACGATTCTACATGGTAAAACGAATATCAGAAGTCTTGCAATGTTTTATGGTTGAAGCGATGATAATATGGTTCAATAAACAATACTTGTAAAGTTATTGGAAACAAACGTTGAAATCCTATATGCAACAAAACGGCATATTTGAAACTATTAGAATAGTTTTTGAAACTATTATCATTTTGGTGATTGCTAATATAATTATATTTGCTATAACCATAAAATATTGACGTTTCTGTTGGGAATTACATTAGTGGTTGACCCAACTATTTTCTTATATTTGCTATAACCATAAAATATAGACGTTTCTCCTGGGAATTATATTAGTGGTTGATCCAACTATTTTGTTATATTTGCTATAACCATAGAATATAGACATTCCTCCTGAGAGTTGTAGTTTAAATCTTAAGAATTCATTATTAATACTTGATTGATTAATACGCGATCTAATCACAAGGAATGGAGCCTGGAACTGCGCGACAAATAACAACACGGGCAATATTTTACTAAACTATTGCACTGACATTAAACCTGTAATCACAGCCCCTTGTCACCCTACTCCCTTTCTGAAGATTGGTAGATCAAGTATGCTTGACTTATTTGTCCTCAAAAACATAAATAAGCTCGTGAACCTAACCACCAAAATAATGCTCAACTCAGACCATGCGTGCGAATTCGAGAACACGATCGTAATTTGAATTTGAATTTGAAAACGCAATCGTAATTTGAATTTGAATTTGAGAACGAGATCGTAATTTGAATCTGATAACGAGATCGTAATTTGAATTCGAGAACGCGATCGTAAGGAACTACAGCGACAAATGTAGATTGCAAGTATTGTATGAAATTCCTTGAATTTTTATTCGTTCAAGTTCATCACTATACTTTCGTAAGTTCACGAGAAGAACTTCACGCCAGTGATAATTGTGAGGAGAAAGTAACGTGTTGCCAACGTAACTTTATTCTAAATCACTTTTCTCGACATTTTATGTTATTCTGGGTATTCTGACATGACAATCTCAAAAAAATTCGTTCATGGAACAACGTTGAGGAAGCTAAAACTGTCAATTGACAGTTTAAAAAAAATATTATAATTATAATATTGTTTTTAAATTACAATTATGCGCATGGTCATGAGAGTCTCATGACATTTACTAACTGTAAAATTCAGTATTCACCGCGCAAGGTTTTCATGTTATCTGCAGGGCATTCACTCCTTTCTTCGAAACGAGTCCATAAATCCATCCAGAAGTCTCTTCCGTTTGCTGTAGGTGCTCTACCCGTTGTCTGTTTTTCCCTCCGTCATTGAAATTCACTTGTTGGCTCTTCCTTACCCCATATATCCACTCAGAATAAACATCTCGTGCTTACTATTGAATTCCTTTTTCGCCAGCGCAATTCCATGCCCTTCCGAAAATTCTAAAATAATTATTCTTCGCACCCCAATGTCGAACGACTCTTTAGATTTATAGTGGAATACCGTGACAGTGAACCTCTTTTATTAAGTGAGAGCGAATCGAACAACATCTACCTGCTTTGGTGAGATTGTTTTAAGACCAACCTGAAGAGAGAGAAAGAGCAAGGAAAGCATATGCCGCATGGCCGCAAACGTTATAGACTCCCAAAGAAGCGGATGAACGCCAAGATGACTGAACAAACGCTGGACCTTACACTTCACTGAGCTGACTAAATAGCGATTGGTCAGGATTTATCACTAGGATTCGTCTCGCCGCTACCCAGAAAGTTCTCACGCTTCTACTGTCTACTCGCTATTATACGTTCGTCCATACCGTAACACCGTCTACTAATATTTCTGTATATACACTCGTAACCCATGAAACTTTCGAAATTTGTTAGCCCATTTATATGCGTCTTGTACTCTTATGTATTATATCTTATGTAGTGAGTGAGAATAAAGCTATGAGTTTGGTGGGAGTTAATTTTCCAAGTTTATACTGTGAGAGAAATAGTCTCAACGGTAATCCATCATCGTTTTCGGGCCCCGACTGTAATTACTAATACAATATGGCGCATTCCACGTCTGTTCGTGAACTCAATGTTTTTTTCCATTAGTATGTTGCAGGACATTAAAACAATATATTATTTGAATACACAATTAATGGTTGGGTATATTTTTATGGTTTCAATTTTTTGTTTTTTTTATATACTTGATTTAAAAAAAGGCTTACACCACGGGGGAAAATGTTAGTATAGTCAGGGATAAAAAAATTGTGATGTTTGATATCATTGTTAATTAAGTAATAAAATTTAATACACAAAAATACAAGTTTAGATTCAGACAGATAATTGGATGATTTGGATGATTTATTTTAGAAAATATTGCTTTCCAACAATATTTTGTTAGAACGTTACAATAGTAGTAAAATAGTAAATGTGATTTTTTAATACATTACGATTGTGGAGCTTCTACAAATTTTGTACTTTGATAATACGTGACGTGGATATAAAGTAACATAAATTGCGAGATTGTCAATAGGCCATCGACTATGGTTCTTGCGACTTTATTTGGAACATGGTATTCCCCAAAAAAAACAAACATAGTGTAAAAAAAACTTGAGGCAAGTACGTTTACGTTTGTAGTATCCCAAGCCTTTAAAAAAGACTTTATGTTAAATACATTATTAGTCCTCTATGAAGACGTGCAAAAAGTTCTAAGATAAACAGAAAATATCTGCAGCATGTATTGTCAAGTCCATATTGTTTATCACTTATTCATTCATATAATACAGTCAAACAAATAAGCATTTCAAATAAAAAAATGTAAACTGAAAAAAATCAGGATGAAAGTTGCAATTTAATATATTCAATGAAAAAACAACTATACCTCAGTACTTGGCAAGTTTATGATGAAAAAAAAGTTCTATAGCGAACCAATTTATTTATATTTCGCAAACAATATTTCGCAAACTCGTCAAGCAGGTTTTAAAAAAACTAGAGTACACAAGTCAAAGTTATCCATTAAATAACCAGTTTTTGTGGATTGAAAAAAAATCATGACACATACAATCGATCAAAATTGTTACGCGTTGAAGTTAAAGCTTAGTTCATTATTCCTGTGAAAGTTGTGATGATAAATTGTCACATCAAGCAATACGGACGTATACTGGATGATTTTAAGAGAATCATACTTGAACAAAAACAGATTTTTTTCTGTTTTTCAAAAGCCTCTCAACTTACTATATAACATCGAAAGCCTACAAGTAAATAATCAACCAAAAACAACTGCATTAAACAGCTGGATTGCGCAAATCTTAATTAATCTCAAAATTACTACTGATTTGATTAAATTCATTAAAAAGTGAAACGCATATGCATTGAAGAACACACTATTATTATTCTGTCAGAGTTCTGATATTTAATTTCACCATGAGACCCAGTATTTTGTCGGGTGACATTGGGTGTTTGTAAGTCAGTAACATCAAGTGAGCAAAAAATCTGAACTCCAATACATTGTAAAAATGACCACGTATCGGAATAGCAAAACCCTAATTTTATTCGTTGATGATTCAGTATGTCAAATAATCTCATTGAAAAAAGGGTATTTTGGCACATGACATGAGGTTAAGATAGATAGATAGGATAATTGACTAATGACTAATCGTGAACATACAAGTGCAAAAAAATAAAGGCTGAACTTGATTTAATAAAAAATCATGATACAACACAATCACATTTCCCATTACTTATCACTTTGAAAGACACAATCACTTTTGACATACAATAAAAAAAATTCACTGGTGTGCAAAAAAAAGCCAAGATTACGACAGACTGATAAAACATCAAAAGTTAAGTAAAAATATCACGCCTGAATAACCACTGAATTTAATTAAAAATATTAAACATTTCACTTCTGTTTTTGATTCAATCAATGTTTTGAAATATTCTAAAAAAAATGTGCTGGTCCGAAAACCGATTGATTAGAATCGTGCCACATGCTGTGATCTATATCTATACATACTATACTCTTCCTGGCTATTGCCATCTGGTGGCAACATGTGCAAGGTGAGCGAAGCTAAAATCACGTTTGTGCGAAGCTAGGATCCCGTCTATGCGAACAACGACTATATTTTCGATGAAAAAGTTTCGAGATTTGAATCATAATATCAATGCACTGAGTAGAGGTACGAAAGTCGTTTTGGCCTTAAACGAAATATTTTCAGCTGCTACTGCAGATAATACGTTATATTGACAAAATAATAGCGTTTTGAAGCCATTTGTAGGTACAATCATATTGATTGATTAAATCAATACAACTTATTTGACTGAACAAAAATCTGTTAGACTCAACTGAAATCCTGATATTAAATGAAAATGATTATTCAATCAACTGAAGTTCTATTATTCGAATCGCTCTATAATAGCAGTGGAAAAAACATTTTTCTAAATTGGCCTTTTTTTTTAAGTGAAGAAATTTAGTGCATAAATGAATGCGTTAAATAATAAATGGAGATACTAACGCCCTTTTCCCGAATTTTTCATAATGTTCCACTCAAATTGAGGTACATACACTTCAAGTTATTCAGAATATTGATTATAATTAATTTACTAAACATTCATTTAAATTGATGTTTCTGCAAATTTGTAATAACAAATATTTTTCATAATAACTTTAGACTGTTAATACGGACCGATAACGTTTTGTTTTTTTTTTAAATAAAGAATGGTCTTCGTAAATCGTCTGGGATACAAAAATACAGATATCGTTTTTTAATGATAATTTTATGTTAACGATTGCAGTCGACACAGTTAATTGCAGGATAACCAGACATAGATGTCATATGTTAGCAAAAACAACCATTATCAGTGAATCAAAATCCATCATAACTAGTTTGGGACTCATAGAAATACAATAAGATGGATTACTTATAGCAGTCAAAAGTGTCATATACATATTTCTTTAAGCTATGAATCATTTGGCTTACGTGTTTTCTTAATTTTTCATAATATTTGATTGGAATTAACATACTTTTTCAGTTATTCAGACTATTCAATATTTTTGATACTTTATCAGGAAAGCAAATATCAATTAAAATGAATATATATAATATATTCATTCAAATAATCAATATATCCAATAATAACTCTAAGCTGTCATTGCAAAATAATTATGCTCTATTTGATAAAGAATGGCCTTTGTAAACCATCTGGAATTCAAAATTGGCAGATATCGTTTTTCAATTACCATTCCAGGTTAACGATTACAGTTGACAAAATTATTTGCGGAATAACCAGACACCGATGTCACATATACGTAATAATTACCATAATCAGTGAATCGAAGTGACATCGAAGTCAAAATCCATCATAACAAATTTGGGACTCACACATATACAATTAGATGGATTATTTATAGCTGTCAAAAGTGGCGTACATGCTCCTTCGAGCCATGAATCATACGTCGTTCTGTCGCTCGGTGACCGCGTTTCCGCTTGCTGCAGGAATTAATTCGTTAACAACGAGGACTCCTGTGCAGCCGGAGAATTTTGGAGTTGGCGCGGACGCGCAACACGCTTCGTATAAACGTGACAGGGAGGTAACGAGGCGAGGAGGAGTACAATTTCTGTGCACAGAGCAAATACCCGGTGATAAATTATTTCGTCACATTTGTGACGGTGAAATTCGAGTGGCTATATAATTTGTGACTTTGGTGAGCGTCGATTGTGGGGGGGCTTCAAGTTCGAGGAACTGGCACATTGGGGCCCCTTTTTATCTCTTTCGCCTTGCTGGTCAGCACGCGATCCAATGATTCGAAATGACCGACTCGAACGAAAAGGAACAACCCACCACGAAAGACGACGGGGCGTAGAAGAAGAATGAACGTACAGGTAGGAAAAGTTAATTGGCCAGCGCGCGTGCTCTTCAAAATCGCCAGGTGGACTTTTCACTTTCCTTTGATCTTTCAGTTATGATGATAACACTCCAGGGATGGTCGATCAGGGGTTAATCCTACGGAAAAATTGTGATAGGGATTGTAGAAATCGCTAATTTGAATTTTAAGCGAATTCGCGCGTTTGGAACAATCGACTAAATATCAATGCCAAAGATTGATAACCAGCGATAGAAATTAGAATGCCGATGAGCTCCGATTACAGCCGAATATTTATGTTTGTGTCAGCTAGAGCACAAGACACTGGAGCTCACTCTCTTCTCTTTCGGACTGTAGCATCGACTAGATGTATTCTGTGAACCTGCCCAGCGGCTTTAAGGATGTATGATAGGTACAATACCGTCAAAAGTGAGTTTCAGAAACAATTTCGATCACTTCCCGGTGGGATAAAAATCGGAAAAAAATAATGAATATCTTGAAACGCACTGATGAGTTTGGCACCAGGGATTGGCTACCGATCTTACGGATTATAGATTACGAAAGATGAGCATTAAATCGCTCGGCTATTTAGAACGTACAGCGTAAAAACTGGTTAGTTGAAAAAACCAACATTCAAATTCTTGGACCGTTCGTTTCGTTATAGTGTCGGTGGCCTTACGAACCGACCTTGTAAATTGTAGAAAACGACGGATGAGCCTCAAATCACTCTGCTATTTATATCTTGGAACATGTTGATTCTAATTTTATAATTCAACTATTGTAAGTATGGTGAGGAGATCTAGTTTGACGCGTACATACTGAGAGACCGATGCAGAAGTTGTGATAGCGATCCACCTGGATACTTACTGAATTGCCTGTATGCAGCTCGGGATCTAGCCAGGACCCAGTCAGAATTTGAAGATGAATTTAATGGTCAGAGATTAGATTCTGATCAGAACATGCGATCGGATCCCTATCTGGACCTGATCCAGTTCGAATTAAAGGTGCCCAAAAATCCAAAAATTTATTAAAAACTTTATTGAAATGTACTCTTAGGGGCTAATGTCCACGGAAAATTGGATATACGAATTGACTCTACTGATTGGCAAAAGAATATCTCGAAAAAAAAACGTTGATGAATTTGTCACTCATCGAGGATCGATCTGCCGAAGAACCTGCGGATTATAAATCACGAGAGATGAGACTTAAATCACTCGACTATTCAGGTCTTAAACCGTGAAAACTGGTTACTTGAGAAAACCCAGCTTCAAATGCTTGGAGCGTTAAATGCTGTTTAGTTGTCCCTATAAATCGGCTGGTTGGCATTAAAAGTCGATTGGTTCTGACGTCCAATAACTTTTTAATACCATATTCCATACCTGTTGGTTAGCACGTATTAATGCCATTGTTCCTACAACTTCACCCGTTTCTCTATATAGAAAATATTCATTCTAATTGGATTCTTTATCTGTTGTAGGTATGGTGAGGACACGTAGCTTGACACGTACATACTGAGACCCATGTGGAAATTGTGGTAGGGATATTGCTGGATATTTGCTGGATTCTCAACGTGCAGCTCGGGATCTAGTCAGGGCCCAGTCAGAATCCGAAGATGGATATAATGGTTGCAAATTGGACTCTGATCGGAATGCGCGATCGAATTCCAATCTGGATTGGATCCACTTCGAATCCAGAGTGTTACAAAATCCCAAAATTGATTAAACATTATATTGCACTGAACTTTTAGGGGTCATTTTTAAGTTCAATTAGACGTACAAATTCATTCTACTGATCGGCACAATAAAATTCTGAAAAGAACGCGGGTCAATTTGTTAATTGGGTAGCGTACAAAAAAATTGGTACGCAAGTATTGAAAGTGTTATTATCCCATAAAAAAATCACTTGTAATCAAAAAAATTTTAGCTGAAAAATCTTAAAAAACAAAATTGCCTTTCAAAAATATTCAACCGAATCTTATTAGCCAAGTAAAAATCCCCGATAAATGTTTAACGGATGAAGATGTTTTTCTACAAAAAACTTGGCGTCCCTGCGACTTTTTTGGGAAAAAATTTTTTGGGGGATTTGCTATCCTTTTGAAAATCTGGACGCCATGAAAAAACTGATAAGTTAATTTACAGTAATCCGTAAATACAGGTAGGTAGACTGTCAGTAGACTCTCTTAAATGTTTGAACAGACAAACCCGTATATTAAATGTATACAGGCTGCAGTAGGAATTTTAGAAGATGCTTCGTCTAATATTTGAAACGACAGACAACAGCTTCAATATGGGCGCCGAGAGGATTCGAAAAGTGTTATGCAACGTTATCACTTTTCCGTTTGTTCTAAATATTATATCGACGCGTCTTTAAAATTGCAAGGCCTACTCCCCTGCTTAACTGTTAAATCGTCGATGAATATCCAAGCAGTGCCTCTGCCTCGCATAATTGTTGTACAATGTGAATCCTTTTTATTTTCATTCTCACCATAATCGACATCACACTTGTATCTTTGTAATTATGATTGTTGACTTTCTGCGAAGATGTAGGCACTGATTCAATGCTGATAGTTTTCTTTGTTATTTTTGCTACATTTATTTTTAATATTTGTCATTTAATTTGTAACAAATTCGAGCTTGATTGAAGATCGACTTCACAGGCGCAATAAATGGCCAATGAGAAAGTACAATCGAAAGATACTATTTCCCTTGAAGGAGGTTAGTCTTATTTACAAATTAGACATACGAGGAAGGTCAGTTAACATTTTTTTTAAATTATGAATACGACCCTCCCTCTAATAGTAAGAAAAAAAAAATAATTTCCCTCTGCGAAATAAGCCCAAAAGATGTTTTTGTAAATAGACCAACTGATTGGGTCAAGCGGTTGCTTTAAAACCATAAATTCATGAGTTTCATACTCTGCGCGTATTACAAAGAACACTGCTCCAAAAACTAGTCTTAACTATATACGTGTCATTCTAGTATTTTGGTTTTAGAATCAATGCACGTTCCTTAAATCGACAAGCAAAATCCATTTACCGGTCCAATCACGAGCAACTTCAAAAAAGCACTCGCAATGGCTTTTAGATTAAGGGGACTGAGTCAACTAAAAAACAGTCATAATAAAAAAAAATCTGTGAATGATACCTTTCATTTAAAAAACAATACATTTAAACCTCATTAAGGGTACCGAGTCACAAAAACAAAGTCATGAGAAAAAAAATCTGTAAATGTATATTTTTGAAAAATATATTAAAAAATGTTTTTAAAAATTATTAAAAAAAAAATATTACGTTTAAATCTCATTCAGTACATAACAATGGTGTGAGGTCAAGGGTAAAATTTATCACTTGTCGTAGCTTTCAGACTAAAACGGTGAACCAATTTTGGTCTTAATGTCTTACTTAATCTGTCGAAGAATGCATTCTGAATTGAATATAGTTATTTTCGATGCAGTGAAAATTATATTTGCTTTAACCAATTGCTTAGTAAGTTTTTAATACAGGAAGATTCATTAACACGTTTGAAATGATTCCTTTTTCATAACAACTTAAAATAAAAATTCCTATATTCAATCCAGAATGCACTCTTCAACAGATAAAATGAGACATTAGACACTAAAATTTGTTCATTAGTTTGGTCTTTTGGTTCGGGTACACTGTATGCCTTTACAAAATTTGCCGAATTGTAATACTTGTTATGTATTTAAGTATGCTTTCATGTCAGATTTTTTAAAAGAAGTATATTATTTTCAGAATTTTTTTTCCTATGACATTTTTAGGTGACTGGGTCCCTCAAGGATTAAGAAAAAAAAAGGGTACTCCCAATTCGTGTGCAGTGCTACTGCAAAGAGAATGATTCTTAGCGAAGGCCAATCGTCAAAGCACCGTTCTCCGGATCCTGCGCACTGTATAAAACTCTTGAACCTGTTTTCAAAGTAAGCGGTTGACCAAATTGGCTGGTCGATTTGTAATAAAATTTTTCGGTGTGATCCTGAAGGGAGGACATTTATAATTTTTGTCTTCACTAAGGGTGAAAGGTGTTCTTATGAGCAAAAAAAAACTTTTTCGAGTCTGCTGGAATGGTGTGTGCTGCGAAGAGAATGTCACCTAGTGAAGACCAATCCTTGGCATAGTGTTCTCTTCTTCTAATTTGGTTTTTAAGCCGCCAGTTGACACAATCAATTGATCCACTTTTAAAAAATCCTTTGAGTTCATCCTGAAAGGAGGTAATTATTTTTAGTTTTTTCTACTGTGAGAGAGTATAATAAACATATGACTTTATTTACTGCAGCGTGGAATACAAAGCACTGGCAAGGGCTTTGAGAATAAGCCTGTCAATTGATTTGTAAATGACAACCTAATCAATCGACCTATTTACGAAAAAATGCTTTGGGTTTATTCTGAAGAGAAGCAATAATTTGTTATTTTTCCTTCTGTGAGGGGGAAAGTGGTCTTCATGATAAAAAAATTACTTTTTGGCTGAACGTCCCGTTTATGGCTAGTTGAAAATCAAATTGAAGTCTTTAAAAGTAAATTGTGTCCTTGTCTTTTGTACTTACTTATTCGTGTTTATTGTTCCTCTGCATAAAATCTTCAATTGAACTTTTTTATCAGTGGCACCAAAAAACTAAAGCAAGAAACATTTTTTCTAAAATAAACATTACGAATTTTTTTAAATAACCTACTGATGAGGTTAGAAGTTATCTATTGAATAGATGTTATGATGCTTCGACAATGACCGCCTTTTAATGTTTTGATGGAAGTTTGGCAAATCGTAACTCGGGTCTGAGTCGCACGATGCCGGAGATTCCGTTGTTATCGATCTTCCTGTATAGGAAAATCAAACATTTCGAATCTATTTATTTTTGTCCCTTCAAATTGCTTTATCAATTCGTAAATCGATGTAGCAAACTGAACGGACAATATTTTAACAATTAATTTTTAATCGTGAAAAAATATTGCCACAGCCCGGGATCGAACCGGGAACTCTAGGTATCCAGCCTAATGCGTTACCGATTACGCCACCGTGGCTCTGGCAACATTGATTCACGATTCGTTTAGTTTAACGTCAGATGTAAACTTTATTCTTATTTGGCTTTTGGCAGAGTATGTATATATATTGAATAGATGTTATGATGCTTCGACAATGACCGCCTTTTAATGTTTTGATGGAAGTTTGGCAAATCGTAACTCGGGTCTGAGTCGCACGATGCCGGAGATTCCGTTGTTATCGATCTTCCTGTATAGGAAAATCAAACATTTCGAATCTATTTATTTTTGTCCCTTCAAATTGCTTTATCAATTCGTAAATCGATGTAGCAAACTGAACGGACAATATTTATTTGCCAGAGCCACGGTGGCGTAATCGGTAACGCATTAGGCTGGATACCTAGAGTTCCCGGTTCGATCCCGGGCTGTGGCAATATTTTTTCACGATTAAAAATTAATTGTTAAAATATTGTCCGTTCAGTTTGCTACATCGATTTACGAATTGATAAAGCAATTTGAAGGGACAAAAATAAATAGATTCGAAATGTTTGATTTTCCTATACAGGAAGATCGATAACAACGGAATCTCCGGCATCGTGCGACTCAGACCCGAGTTACGATTTGCCAAACTTCCATCAAAACATTAAAAGGCGGTCATTGTCGAAGCATCATAACATCTATTCAATATATATACATACTCTGCCAAAAGCCAAATAAGAATAAAGTTAGAAGTTATCTCCGACATTTTTGTCGTCGTAGAAAATAATCCTATTTCCGCGGTTTAGCCACTCACATCCACTCACTAGAGTCATTAAGCTAGAGAAAAAATAATCACGCATGACTCTATTTTTTTATTTTCTCACTTTCTGTCATCTGTCATCAGACGACGTGAGCTAGCCGGTCGGCAGGCGTGTTATGTGTACGTCGTTTTCACACGTACGCACACGTATATACAATCGGACAAATTGGTTTCGATGTGTGAGTTCGCACAATAGTGAAATTTGGCCAGATATCAGCACTTCGAGAACCGATTTTATCGCAACCGGTCTCGGAAAAAAGGGGGAAAAATATATATATATTGGCGCTGATACATTTAGCGCCCGCGATCTAATTGCCTGAGATAATTAGAGTTAAGACGGGCTGGTACACGCCATGCACGTATATGGACGGACACATCATCAGTTTGACGTTGTGTGAGTGCGGTAAATCATTTTTAACCGATTCAGAATTGTAAGTGGCCAGATATTAGCATTGCGGGCACCGATTTTATTAAAATAGGGCTCATTGTAAAGAGAAAAAAAATAAAAAATATTGAACCTGACACATTCTGGCGTCGGCGATGTTTCGACTGAGATAATTCGAGTTACATTTCGTAGCAGACGAAAAAGAGGCGAGCTTGTTGTAAATAAGAGTAGCGCTAGCGTCTCGGTTTTAATACTTGGCGTCGAGCCGCTACCGCGTCTCTTGATTCCTTAACGACTGTCCGAGGTTCATATTATAATAATGGCCGTCCTTGCGGTAGTTTTGCCTGTTTATCGTGATTTTCTGCTTCTTATATTCAACGCTCTCACTTGTTCCTTCCTACCTAAGACTCGGAGATAGCTGACAAGCCGGAATATGTCGTAAAATTCTCCCGGTCTTCGTGTCGCTCGGACGCCTCTATTCTATGTATGACGGCGGTAAATGCAACAAGGAGGTGGAAAACGACGACGACATGAACGTATACCTAGTGCCTGGTCATTCTCTCAGACTCGCAGCTCCTACGTGCGTAAACTGCGATATTGCTGCTTACCTAGACGACAATCCGCTGTAGTGCTGCTGCCCTGGCGTGAACAACGGTTTCCTTAACCGCCGGATAATACCGTTGTCACAGAGGGTGATTAAGGATCAAGCCATACTGGCGTTCCTCATCCCTTTCTGCACGGGCTCAGTAGATTCGCACTCTAAACGTCACGCTTCGAGTTTTTACTTACGTTTTAAAATTTTTCCTTCAACGCCTATTGCACATGGAATGAAAGCACTCAGGTACACGAAGGTGCTTGATTACATATATGCTAACTAAGTTATTCGTTAGACCAACTGAATTATTCCTCACACTAAACAAGTTATTGTTTGAACCAACGAGATATTGGTTATACCGACTAAATCAACTTGATGAATCCACTGATAACTCGGTTGGTCTAATCAATAATTTGGTTGGTCTAATCAATAACTTGGTTGGTCTGACTAATAACTTAGTTGGTCCAACCATAACTTGGTTGGTCAAGCAATAACTTGATTGGTCTAACCATAACTTGGTGGGTCAAGCAATAACTTGATTGGTCTAACCATAACTTGGTGGGTCAAGCAATAACTTGGTTGGTCAAGCAATAACTTGGTTGGTCAAGCAATAACTTGGTTGGTCAAGCAATAACTTGGTTGATCTAACCATAACTTGGTTGGTCTAACCATAACTTGGTTGGTCTAACCATAACTTGGTTGGTCTAACCATAACTTGGTTGGTCTAACCATAACTTGGTTGGTCAAGTAATAACTTGGTTGGTCAAGTAATAACTTGATTGGGCAACCAATGACTTGGTTGGTCGACCCATAACTTGGTTGGTGAGCCAATAATTCAGTTGGTCAACCAATGATTTGCTTGGTCAGCCAACAAATTAGTTGCTCGACCAACAACTTGATTCGTCAACCAATAACTTGGCTCGTCAACCAATAACTTAGTTATTGTCATTTAATTTAGCTAGCACTAACGTGCTCGTTTCGCTCCAACTCTTTACCTTATATTCGTCTTTTCTCAAGACTGAACATAATATTTGCATGTTCATACACTCAGAGAAAGGTATAGTACCGTCGAAGGAAATCTGTTTGAGTGAACTAAATCCTGCAGTCAAATGGAGCGGACGAAATGTATGTTTGGGATGACCATAGGATTTAGTTGAATCCCAAACAATGATTTAGTTAAATAAAATCTAATTTTAATTCACTCGAAAACACGCAGATTTTAATGAACTCTTTTTCGGGTAGTTTCAAACCTAACTGAGCTTGAATTTATTGAATGTTTAGCTGATTGTACTCATCAATCAGATGCAGCAACTGGGTTGTAGCAAACTAATATTTTGTTACACGGATGAGGATATTTAGTTGATGACAGCTCTCATGATATTTAACATGCACTCACAACAAATTGATTGAATTTTGCAGTAAACTTCTTTTGACTATAACATTGAAATGAATCAATGTACCTACACGTTATTTCAACAATATGTTTAGTTAGTGGACTGTTTGTCATTTTAGATCCTGACGTAATTATAAGAAATAACGGGTGAATTAAACGAATGTCCCTATCATACAAGAAAATGTTTGGTTACTTCGACCAATTGGTCTGTATCCATTAAGTAAGTAACGAGACGGCTTGAACTAAATAACTTTCTTTCTATTAACTCATAGAATTGTTAAATAAAACTAAATCTTTTTTGAATGAACCAATAAAATTAGTCAAAGAATCAAAAAACCATGCAGCTCGGTAAAACCATTATTCAGTTGAATTAACTTTGATGTAATTCAGCTAACAATTCATATGGTTGAATCGGAATGGTAATTTGAACTTGATTATGATTTTGTTTCAAGCTAACAGATTTTGTCAGATGAACCAAGTCGAACTTAACGGGAATAAATTTAGTTCTGTAGAAACAAAGGTACCTTGACTATATATATATAGTTGACGGTACTATTCCTTTCTCTGAGTGTACTATTCGTCATTTACTATGACGCTATTTCTGTTTCAGTGCTTCGATATAATCGACTTTCAATGTTTCATGTATTCTTTTTTACGAAGAAACATAAACGAACAAAAAAAAATATATTTTTGGAAGAAAAATGTATCTTACTTCACAACGGAAAAAAAAACAGCAATTCAAAAAACGCGGCACGCGCGATCGCACAGCGTTTGTAATAGTCTGAAGTTGACTTTATGTCGAAGCTATCGACGACCAATCAGAATGCTGTAATGGTGGCTTCAGTCTTCAATACTTCGACTTTTCATGTGCGATGTTTTTTTGAAAGAGGATTCTAATTTTTATTGAATCCCTCTCTCCATTACCTCAAAGCCATACTTTTTCATACAAAAGACAGAGTTTATACCGTGAATCCAAGAAATAAAAATAAAAAAATTTTTAACGATGGATACTCTTGTTTGCATCGTTTTTTCGTTGTAATTTGCAAGTGCGTCTTTTTAAATTTCCACAATGTCACGATAGGGTCGCGTCATGTCCTCGATTCTTGTTTTCCAACTTATGGCGGCCAGTGGGAAATTGCCGATATGTCATCACGAGGATCAGGTCCAGAAATAAACAGTGGTAAGAGTCAAGCAGTGTGCGTTTTATTTTTGTCGAGGAACGATGCACCGCACGCGCGCGCTGGACTCGAGTGGCCGACGCGTCGTCACCACGTGCCAAGGTGTCTCGTTAAGGAATTTTGTTTACACTCGACACGGCCCGGTACGGGAGCAAGAATTCCATCGGTGAGGCTACGCGAATGAGCTCGAGACGCAAACGCGTTTTCACTGTACTCTAACCCCGACATTGATTCCGAGAAAGCGTATCTCGATGATTCTTCGTAATCGCCTACAGTTAAATCAAAGGTATCTGATGATGCACCTGCGGTTAAATCGCGAATGAGTTAGTTTTTTGTCTCGCAAATTGTATTACTAATGCGATTCGATGTTTCCAATGTTTCCATTCACTGGTAAATACATTGTTTGGGAAGCATCACAACAACGATGCCCACAAAGTATTATAAAATACCTTTTCTCAATAAAGACATGGCATATTGAAAGTCGAAATATCGAAGACTAAAGCCACGCGTATAACATTCTGATTGGCCGTCGATGGCTTTGACATAAAGTCAACTTCAGACTGGTATAATCACTGCAAGATTACGCATGGCGCACTTTTTGAATTCCTGTTTTTTTTTCGCAGTTGTGAAATAGAATGCATTCTTTCCCGAAAACCGATTTTCTTTTGCTTCTCTAATTTTTCGTCGTAAAGATAATACATGGCTCATCAAAAATCGATTATATCGGAACACTACAGGAAGTATCTAGTTACCTAAAATGACAAATGGAATGCAAATATGCAAATCTTATGTTTTGCTATAAAAAGAGACAAATGGAAGGGAAAGACTGCGAGCGAAGCGAGCACGTTGCTGCTAGTAACGTATAATTCAGACAAAGCGGCAATTTAGTCACTTTTTGTTCTCGACCATCTCAGATGTGCCCTATAATTTAATTATCGAATTACCACTAAACAACACTGTATGTAACTTTTTGCCAATTTTTTACACCAGTATTTGAAAAATGCCATTCTTCGACACGCTAACGTATCTGGGAATCTTGAAGTCACTAAAAGAAGAAAAAAAAGTTTCCACATTACAGCAGTGCTTTTGTATTGGTTTTTGAATGGGACATTTAAAACAATATTTTACGTTCCGGTCACGCTGATTTTTCACCGGACAACGGACAAATTATTATGTTATTCAAAAACGGATATCGTTCTTTAGCTAAAATATTATGATTCGTAAATACTTACACTGCCTATAATAGGATAATTTTTTTGTAATTTGGGTGTGTTGTTACTATTATGACTAGCATTAACACTATGTATCAAAATTCCTCTCATAAATTAACTAAAAGTGGGCTAACGTCTAAGTGTTCGTCCGGTTTTTTCTTGTACAGCAGTAAATTGAATCTCTTCACAACTAGCAATTATCGAGCTCTCGAAACGATGAGGTTGCATAGGCTCTCTCCGTTGAATATCTTTTTGTTGACTCACTGTATTCTCATTGCGTTATAACCAACAACAACCCTGAGGACGCGTCATTGTTGTTGTTGTTGTCTTCATCTTCATCGTGCTTCTGGCACTGCGTAGTTTCTCTTCATTTTTTCTCCTGATTCGTTTTAGGAAAGATATAATAGAAAAAAATACCATCAAATTTACAGATTCTTTCGGCAAATAAGTTAGCCATGATGAAGATTTGTACTTAGCTGACTTGTGCAATTTGTAAAGTGGAAATAATGCATTTTTTTAAATAAAAAAATTGATAATGGAATTCGGTTCCACGACCCATTACGTTATTAATGAGTAATGGTATTTGGATCCACTACCCATTAATTTATTAATGAGTAATGAAACACACATCTATTACCCATTACTTTGAAAATGCATAAAATAACTCGTATCCATTACCTATTATTTTTTTAACGAGTAACGGAACTTACATTCATTCCCTAATACGTTTTTTCAACCACACACTTACACAGTCGCGAACATCCGTGAACACGCACATACTTGCACGAACCCAGGCACACATTTACGCACACACCCGCACAACCGAACGCACGTATACGCACCCACGCACACACTCGCAAACACCCGCGCAATTTTTTGAACTACATTTATTACATTTATTTATGAAGCTAATTTTTCTAAAGTACTGGAATTATCATACATCTATTACCACATTCATTACCCAATACTTCAAAAATCGGTGATGGATCTAAGTATCGTTATCTATTAAAAAAAAGTAATAGGAGCTGAATGTAAGTTCCATTACTTATTAAAGAAGTAATGGGTAATGGGCATGAGTTCCATTGTGCATTCTCAAAGTAACGGGAAATAAAAAAACGATAATGCATTTTCAAAATAATGCATTCTTCCAACTCTCGTACTTAGTCACAGTTGATATGAAAAATTTGAGAACAACAGAACTACATATACATACGAAATCTTCTTCAGATATATTTCTTAGTTTTTAATCGACAACAGTGCAAATTTCGAGGTTAGTAGAAATGTCTTCGATTTTTCAAGATTCCTGCGATTTTTCTAACAATAATAACGAATATAACAATTACTGATGAAAATCAGTATCAATTATCAACGAAGGGTCGAATTTATGGTTTCAAAAATGCACTTACGTTCATAACATCTAGATCGAACTTTTGTACATTATATTTCACACTCATGTTGAAACTCTGGATTATACATTTAACCCTAAATCCACGGTCAATTTAGAAAGTTTGAGTTGTTAATAGGGCATCAAGGAACGGGGTTAAAATTCCGAATGTTAAATACACGAAGGTCTAAAATTCCGAAAATTTATATCTCACCTACATTTTTGACGAAAATGTTTTCTAGCGAATTTCGTCAAAAATGTAGGTAAGATTTCAAGTTACGGAATTTTAGACTTTCATTCATTTACTATTCGGAACTTGAACCCCGATATTCTTCCTTCTCGGAGGCAAAGTTTCGAATGGTAAATCCTCAAAGGTCTAAAATTTCGAAATTTAATATATGACCTACATTTTTGACGAAATTCGCTAGAAAAAATTTTCGTCAAAAATGTAGGTGATGAGATATAAACTTTCGGAATTTTAGACCTTCGTGTGTTTACCATTCGGAACTTTAACCTGGCCTCGGCATCAAGCTGATTATCCAGGAAGCATAGAAAATGATTCGGCGGGAATCGATGATTAGTAATGATCCAGTATATCATAATCACAATCACTAATATGTGAGTAACAATTATATGTACATTTCAGTAAAGCGGGGATTGCTTGTTAAAATCATCCAATGTGTACACATCATGTAACACATTATGTGTAAGCATAATGTACGAAAACATTCCCAGATATGTTGGCGTGTCGAAGAATGGTATTTTTTAAATACTGGTGTAAGAAATTTGCAAAAAGTCACATAGAGTGTCGTTTAGTGGTAATTCGATAATTTAATTATAGGGCACATCTGAGATGGTCGAGGAAAAAAGTAACTAAATTGCCGCTTTGTCTGAATGTCCTTAAACATAAATTTCAAGAATTTTGCAGAATTTCAAGAATTTTTCAGGATTTCAAGGATCTTGCAGGATTTTAAGATATTGCAGGATTTTAAGGATCTTGCCGGATTCAAAGATATTGCAAGATTTCCAATTTATTAGGATTTTGAGGATCTTGCAGGATTTCGAAGCTTATGCAGGCTTCCATAGATCTTGTGAGATTTCTAAGATTTCTCAGATTCTTCGAGACTATGTATACCGGATTTCAAGAGTGGTTCACCCCTGGATAAAACGTTAAAATGTCAAGTTAAAATGTTCAGTTGAAAACCAAAGTAGACGATTGCCTTTAGAAATGACGAGCAAATCAGTCTCAAAATTGGGTTTTCTTTTCATTTCAATGTGGTGAATCGAATCGAAAAAAGGACCAAAAACAAGAAGGTCAAATTTTCGTCCGATCATATACTTCATACGTAATTTTTTTACTTGAGGTTAACAACGGGAATTCCACTATAATATACTGGCGATTAGTGAAACTCTTATATTCGTTTTTCTCTATAGAACTTGATTTTCTTGACTCCATTCACCTTATCAAATGAGGCCAGAAATTGCGGTAAATAATCAGGGCCAGATCTTGGCACTGAATGTCCCATATATTTATATATCCCCACCGTAATCACTATAAATGACAGTGCAAATTTCAGTATGTTTGCATAACGGAAATGTCGGAAGGACATTACAAGCGAGCAATGTTTGCGTAAGAGAAATGTTGGAAGGACATTGCCAGCAAGTTTGAGTTAACATTGAGGTTCCATTAGAAAACCATGCCGGTGGCTACGTAATTTACGCTCTACCTCGTTGTTCTATTTTTATCTTTGAAGTATGAGTGGAAAAGCAGGCAATGAGCATTGGCCCAGCGAACGAAGTTCAGGCTTTCTACAGGTCGCTGTTTACCATCACAAGGCTAGATTGGCTAACAGGAGAATATACTTTCACCAGCGTGAAGTGTATTTAAAGTTCAACGAAGTACGAAGAGAAAAAAAAACAAATACATAGAGGGGTTTTTCAACTTGCGAATAGGAACGGTACTTTCAAATTACCAATATAAGACATGACTCGGGGCCTGAGAACGTTCGTCCCGCTTCAACTGAAGTCAGGGCGACCATGACTGGACATTTCCGGATACCGGCACTTGCGCTATGCAAGCAACGTGAATTATGTATATATAATAAATATACAAGCAAGGCATTAATGCGAAATCCTGTTTTAAAAAAGACATGGTATATTCGATAGTCAAAATACATCAGAAAATTGAAGCGAGTTAATAAGTCTCCTGATTGTCGTATGTCTCCTGAGTGTCGTATAAGTATTATGAGCGTAACTTCAGTAGCGCCACCCTCACGAGGTAAAACTCCAGTTATTTGATTATCCAATATGTTTTTCATCTGTGGTGCGATGTAAACATTGCGACGCAAGGATTGAACGTCGCGAACAAGACCCAAATTGCAGATCCTGTCGAGAATGCTTGCTGAATAACGCGTGCATTAAGCGCGTGGTGTCCTTATCACGATCTGGAATAGAGGTTGTGGCAACTCGACCCATTTTCTCTCTGTGTTATGATCACTTCTGTAAAATGTTTCTAGTTTCTTGCACTGTTACTATCCGTTAGGGCTCGGACTTAGATCCGGGTAACGGGATAACAGCTTCGGATCCGGATATCAGGATACGTACGGATATCCGGCTAGTTACGGATACCCGGCTAGTTACGGATATCCGGATATCTGGCTAGTTACGGGCTAGTTAAGTCTCGCAAAATTCTTTAAAAAAATTCATACGTGTTAAGAAAAATAAACAAATTATATTTATCAGAAAAAAGAGTTAGATTGCCGGGTAATATGTTGAACAACTTTTTCTAAATCATTTTCTTAATAACATTTTGGAATTATTATTACGCATAATCAATATTTCAAACACCTTCTATATACTTGATTTTATTAAGATTTTTATTCCATTGGATAAGGTTCGAGATTCTCCTTGAATCTCTATGAATCTCACATTTCCTGGGACTGTACCGCTCGGAATACCTTAAAAAATGTTTTACAAATTATCCGAGTAAGTTTCATAATACGAGTAATGCAGGTTCTACTGTAACTATCCTTTAGTCGATTTATTTTGGAAATACATATCCGCTATTCCACACACTAATTCCAGTCGAAGTCGAAGTTGAAGTTGAAGTCGAAGTCAAATTCGACTCGTCGTTTTCATTGTGCAGCACCGCTTCTGCCTCCCTGCCAAAGTTGACCGAATCGGACGAAGTCTCGATATCCATCGCATTATCGTCGGTATGTGAGACGTTTCTACAAGTGTATTTCGAGAGTTAGTCAACAGCTGTAGGTCATATTTAATGAGAATCCAATAGATTTTGTCAGTGCTATCCGAATAGCACTGACAAATGCTATCCGAATAGCACTAACTGACTATTTTAATAACACATCAGTGATACTAAAACGACGACTTTCTCTGTCCGTGTTTATTTTTCTTTTTTTTTTACAATTTATTGATTGTCAATGATTTATAACTGAAGATACCTGCGTTTGTGGGGAATAATAACGTCAGGTCCAGTGTTACCATCCAACGTGTGCACGTTATTAAGAGGAAGTGATACCCTTCTACCCCCCCCCCCCCACAGTAATTTCGGAAGCTGTTTTCTCCTAAGCAGTACGACAGATCGGGTCCTTATTTTGAGGCGATACGAGGGAGTATCGTAGAATTGGGCTAAGCTTCTGGCTCCTCAATCGAGTCAGCCGTTCTTTCGTAAGAATCAAAAGAAAAATAGTGCGAGCGAAATAGAGCTATGTCCAAAAGAGACAGACCTGTAGGCGTTTAACATTGGGCGACGAAATTTCTGACGGTATCACCTCTTGAAGTGCTTAATGAGCGATGAAGTGGATTCTCTTATTTGCAGCACGTAGTCACAAAGATTGCAAATTGCTTCGTTAACCGTCTTTAGATCGCTGGCAATGTTCCCACACCCAACTTTTCAGTTTGCGTGGCATTGTTTTCTAACCGAATTCACGTGGCAGATTGACGACGCAAGGCTGCGTGCGAATAATGAAAAGCAACACGCTTTTCCGAATAAAAAACACTGGGCAGCGCGTGGATCCATTGTGAAGTTCATGCGACGAGAAAACGCGAGTCTGACAACATCGCAGCATCGGCAGACTCCGCGGAAACGTTCGTAATCCTTTAGGGAAGATAGAACCTCAGTAATTGCGAGAGACATCAAAAATAATTCGCGTAGAAATAAAAAAATAATAAAACTTACCAATTAAAATGTGTTAGTTGCTAAACTAGTTTAAAAAAACACCAGCAGACGTAGAAAAACTTTTTTTTTCTCGATATTATCTCTTATTACCTGGATAAGTTCAGTTCGCCCAGGTACCCGGATAGTTCGATCCGGATAACCCGAAACAAGCCAGGTATCCCCATTCCAGTATCCGGATACTTTCGGGTTATCCGGATCCACGAATTCGAAGCGTCGTATCCGCGAGATCCGGATAACCTGGGTACCTGAATACCCGCACAATTCCGAGCCCTACCATCCGTCACTATGGTCAAATTTCCGGATGAATATCCTTCCGAAAATTCGTTTATAAACTGATCAGTTGAACGAACCGAGTATTCAATTGATCCACTTATTAGTTGGATGACCCGATTAGTCATTTAATCCATCAAGGGATGAGTTGAACGAAACGATTAGTCATTTAATACATCAAGGGATGAGTTGAACAAAACGATTCGTCACTTGATCCATCAACAGATCTGTTGGATCAAACGATTAGTCATTTCACGAGGCATTCCTAGAATGATAAAAATACGGTTTAATTATTTGGTTCTTGTGACGACAATAATCTGAAAGCAAGAACTGATAAACTGCTCGTTCAACTACCACTTAACTCATTAATTTTAACATTATAAAATGAACAATATATCAGGACACCTAGTCACTTCTACAACATGTTATGAACAAGGAAACCAACCAAGTGAAAGAGAATTGATTATCATATGAATAACGGGCTATCTACAATTTTTTTTTAACGATTTTGCAAAAGGATTATCGCAGTATTAACATACTTATAGCAGCCGTTAAGCGAAAAAGCAAATAAATGTCAACCCTGTGCTGCAATGTTTATGTAAATGACTCGTTTCTTTTGTTTTTATTAGTGGAATCAACGCGGCACTTAGTACTTTCGGTATACGCTGTTCGGGTACGGTACAGAGTTGAGAGAGTCGTAGAGAGTCTTTCAGGTCGTCGCAAACGGTCCGCGGCCACGAGCAGGTATAATCATCAGGTGCACACCGCAATCGCTTCTACCTCTTAACCTTTAGCCCGCGAGAGCTTGGAATGATCAACTTGTGGGCGAGTAATCGGTCGCCGTATACAGCGTGCACTTCACTATGTGCCAAACCGTTTCTTCCTGATTACCTTTTAACCTTTGGCTTCCTCAGAATACATAGATATAAATTACACTGCAGTGTACTATAAATATATAACCCCGACAGGTTGGCGAGAGTATCATAACCAAGTCTAGAGGATTGGAATTCGAAAAAATTGTAGGATTTAGATTAGGGATAGTTGATGTTGAGATGAAGAAATGAGGATGTGAAATGTAGGCTGCAGGTGCAACAAGACGAGAGCAAATATGAACCACTGATGCAAAGTCAAACATTTCATATTGCTTCCTCATTATTTGTCGCTTTTCACATTGCTTCCTCATCAGTTATCGCTTTTCACTAAGCTTCCTCTATGAAGAAGTATGTTAATCGATGTTAGCTTCCGTAGAAAGGAAGCTTCGTAAAATGTAAGTTCTCTTTTGCCCATCGAAAGAGATTTTGCTGTAAATATAGGTTCATTCTTTGCAATCCAGAGATTTGCAGGGTCAGCGCCTCTCTTGATAAGGTCACCGATCCCATCGCCTGCTGTTATTCGATATTTATTTTTTTATGTTGTGAACTGCTATAACTCATGAAATTCAAAAAGTCCCACAAATAAACGATACTAAAAATTGGGCATTCAGTTACAGATTTTGCAACAATCTTTACGATGTCAATATCCGGAGTCCTCACCGCAAAAAAATATTTTCATTGATTCTGCCGTAAAATAATGTTTGAAATTACATTATTGATTTTGAATCAATTCCTCGTAGACCATGAAAAACGCACGTTTTCGTTTCTTAGAGATATTTATACGATCAATCGTTCCCATGATGTTATAGGTTAAATGAAAAATGAAAAACATGGCATACTTTGCCAGAAAAAAATTCAAACAAATTGAAATATCGGGTAACTATTATAATCACTAAATCTGATTTTTAGATTGTTTGGCAAACTTCTAACTTTTGAACGGGAGTAGTAATTTATTTTGACAGGTTGCATTTTTAGCACGAGTTATTCTCTTAAGTAAAAGTACCTAAATCTTTATGAGCAACCCGATCAATAAATCACTTTTTTAATTTCAATGGATTCTACCTATCATCAGGAGAATGTAGATGACCTCATGATAATCATTCTCACGTCTGGCAGCACAGATGTGGCCCTAGCATATCTGAAGAAGCTTGTCGAACGATTTATTTTGCTAATTCAACGAATTGTCTCGCTAATCCAACGAATTGTTTTGCTAGGCCACGGAATTCACTTACTAGTCCAACAAATCGTTTTGCTAGTCCACCAAATTGTTTCGCTAGTTCAACAAATTGTCTCGCTATTCCAACGAATTGTTTTGCTAGGTCACGAAATTCATTTACTAGTTCAACAAATTGTTTTGCTTGTCCACCAAATTGTTTTGCTAGTCCAACAAATGTTTTGCTATTCCAATAAATTGTTTCGCTATTTTAACAAATTGTTTTGCTAGTTCAACAAAGTTTTTTGCTAGGCCAACAAAGTTTTCTGCTAGGCCAACAAATTATTCTGCTACTCCTGCAAAATCTTTTGCTAGATCATCACATAATCAAATGCTATCACTATTTTAGCAAAAGATTAGTTGGACCAACAAAACCGTTTTCTCTGTGCGTTTTTTGGTTGCTTAGAGGTTGAATGGCATGAGGCTCAAAAAAGGTCCCTGAAGAAACCTTCATGGTTCTATTTTGTTCCAAAGCAACGGTCCTTTGTCGGTCACTTTCTGATCGCGTTACGATAAAAAAACTAAAACGTCATAATGACGGCTGCGTGTAAGAGACCGTAAAGCAACTACATGATAGTTGCTTGAATCCGTTAGGGAGTCGCAGGGAAGAAAACATCAGGACTAGTTTCTTGGGCGGAGCAGCCGGACATTGTCACAGAGTTTCCTCAAAACCTACGAGTGCGAACGTTGTCAAGATAACCCTACAGCGTCACGCTTGTTAAATATCTGCGATACTGGCTCCGGTTGCAATTCTAAACGCTTGCACCAAGGATTTTCCTCGTTGGACCGAGATAAGCGGTCCCGGAAAATCCTGGTGCGGTCCTGTATCCGCGCTACGCGAAATGGCAAACACATTTGACGTCAGCTTGGTTTTTTTTCCTCCACTCATCGAACATGAACCTTCTCTTAGAAAAGATATAGAATATGGAAAGTCGAAATTTCGAATATCGAAATATTAACGCCTGTTTAAGGTAAATGTCTCCCATTTTAAAAAACTGATGATTCGAATTGTGACATTGGCGCACCGTTCTAGCTTCTAGCTTTCATGTAAATTCTGTTTTTCTTATTATTTGTTATTATGTTTGGCTTCCTCGTAAGCGAAGCTATGTTGTGTGATTAATTACCTTATTTACTTATTTCTAACCAACTCTATACTGAGCTTCAATCAATTCTTCAACTTCAAATATACTAAAATACAATATCTTCAATCTCCATTGGTCATGAGTTTGATTAGTCAGTGTCTTATTAAATGTTTCATGCCATTCACCATTGCACATAACTCAATAGTGCGATGAAACTTTTTCGCGACAAGTGTGAGTTTGCAGCACGAGCCGAAGGCGAATGTTGTGATCACACGAGATCAGAAAAAGTTTCTCGCCCGAGTATCGTATACAATTCAATCCCACTAGTGCGAGAAGTGCCTATTCCATGCACGCGAGCGAAGCGAAGTGTGCGTGAAGTGGCTACTTCACGCACACTGTGGTATAAATAATTCCAATGATTCCTCGATCTTTCAACCTTTGTTATAAATATCTTGGTTGATTGTATTACTTCACAGTTATAGTTAATATAGCGAATAATTCATTCGTTAAAAAATGCTCATGTCATACCAGAGGTATTTACTGCGTAAAAAGACAATTAATGAATTCGAGGTGATTGAATATGTTAGGTTTAGGTTCGATGAGCTGAGACGAAATTATTTACACGATCGCTTTTCGTAAGTTCACTCTGCCTTGTCACAAGGAGTCAGGACGACTACAAGGATAATTGGACATTTGTACCATAATTATTATATATAATTGATTATATAATCACACTAACTATAATTTTATCGACGTTTCATGGACGAAATGTGAAGTGATAATTGGGATTTAACCCTCACCAGTCGTGTAGATTTGTAATGGGTACCACGATACATAATTTTTTTGATACATCAATGAGCTTCACTGCCAAAAAACACTTGAAATTGAATGTACTTAGGCTCATGAAACTTACATATTCTGTACTTGGAACTGTGATTCAAGAGAAATAAGAATCGTGATAAATTCTATCGCGATGCATGATCATACTAGAACGGGAATACAAATTGTACAGGAAATAAAACAAAACTGAAATCCGATAAAATTTGAATGGTTTAATGGATGTTCAAAAATTTAATACCAATTGTTAATCTACAGTAGTCCGTCCGTAGACTAAATTTGAGCCCGATATGTCGAAAGATGATAAAGTTAGAGCAGGATGAAAAATTTTAGTATACAAAATTCACAACGTCATAATGTTGGAACCACTCAACAGATTCGGGACAAAATTGAACTTAGCTTTTATCTACCCACACTATATATGTGTACCAAATTTCAGAGCGATATCTTCAAAATTCCGTACGCTATCGTGGTAACACGAAACCGAACACACACACATACAGACATTTCGTTCAAATAATTTTTCTTGAGGTCTTGGCATCTTGAGCATCTTGAGATGAAAATCTGGAAAAACATAAATTTCACGAAAACAAAGCTGTCCCTTGCGGTGAAGCGAAAGGAGTATTGCACACTGGAATATAACTTTTTATCGTAAAAAATATGCGGTACGGCCACAACTAATTGGGCCACGGTCAAGAACTAGAACATTGACCTTATGAATTCCGAATAACGCACTGAGCAAATCGATATTGATACCATTATAGTGATACGATTAAGAAAATGTACAACACCTGATTGACGCATTAAAGTCTTGGATTTATCGAAGCGTGTTGGCAACAAACTCATCGTAACAGTGCATGGAGCAACAAAGATAAGGCCGTTAACGCTTGGATCGAGATTTACAATCAAGCTCATCACGGTTCTCTCTAGTAATAATATTCTCTGTCTACTTAACTCGTTCTATCTACTATAGATTATGACTCCATCCAAAGGAATGCGCTTCTCGAGAGCTCTCCGAGCGGAGTTCAAGTGCGCTTAGCATGCAGTCGTGTGCGTAGGTAGTAAAGCAAAACTATACAGCAGATAGAGCGAACGACTAGGCAGCAAGTCACTATGGCAGGCTAATCGATACGTATATATCCGGTACTCAAAGCCGCGAGAGCCTTGTTTGGCGAGCAATTAGACAGGTAATTGGATACTGCGGTAGGTCCTCACCCGTGCGGTAGGTTCACCTCGAGGAAACTCAGCGATCGCTTCGTCTGCCGCCAATGGAGTTTCTCGATACCTCGCTCTCTCTTCGTGTCTTATTGTCTCTGTGGTGAAACGGGTCCGCGCTTATCAGTGGCGCTGCACTCCAACAGATGCCGCTCTGCTATTGTCTGCCATTGTAACCTGACGACTGCGCGCATCTTAAATTTAAGACGAAATTATTATGCATTATCGTTAGACTGTTAATACAGATTGTGAATTCACTGTGACGAGTGATACGATAAATGCTGTAGGGTTAAACTTCGCAAATTGCTTCCTCATCATTTTTAGGTTTTTAGTAAGAAACTACCTCTACGAGGAAGTATGTTCATCGATTTTGGCTTTGTCATAGAGGAAGTTAAAACAGAAACCAAAAATCATGAGGAAGCAACTCACAAAGTTCGAATTTGCAGATTCTTTTTTTTATGGAAGTTGAATTTCGGACCACATAACGAATTATGTCGAAACTGTGTGTATTGCTGAATACTACTGAAATTTGATTTCATGCATGAAATTTAATTTCGCTATCTTATGTTTTGCTGGAGTTAATGCAGTAACATTTTTTTTTTAAGTTGATGATTTGAGACATTTGAAACACATTGCGGATTATGACGAAATTATGTACTAATCGGCGCTAAAAAGTACCGATTTCGTATATAAAATTAGAGTGTATTGTCTCATGTTTTGTCAAGTTGGGGCAAAAACGTGAACACGCACACGCACACGGACGGCTTTATTTTCTAAACCACTTTTCTTGATGTTTTAGACAATTCTAAATATTCTGACGTAAAAATCTAAATTTTTTTTCGTTTCATGAAAAAAAAAGACCTCTATGAGAAAGCGAAACATAAAAATCCATATTCTTCATATGGGAAATTATTCCTGACAGTGAAAAGAAAATAGCTGGCGATGGCTCACTTCTGTCGAGTCGGCAGATAACAGTTTGAAAATCGGCGATTATTGAAAATTATTTTTCGGCACTTCCGATATCGCAAAATGCAAACACTAAAGAATATAAATAAGAAGTTTAATGTGTGTTGGACATCAAAAGAATGTCTTATCGTCAATAACATGACGAACGGACACCAATCGGGTAACGGTCAGTAATTGGGTCGTTCACCTTACACACGAAGTAAACAATATTGTTTTGCCATTCGAGAAAACTCTTCCGCTCAGCTAGCAAATAATACAACGGTATCACAATTTTAGCGGAAGATTCGTTGGGCCAATGAAACTGTTTTCTTTGTACGAATGTCCATCTATAGTGATTAGATCGTAGTCGGGAATGCGACAATATGACTTGCAATTCCAAGTCATGTTGCGCAGTGTTACTGTAAACTTTGCTATCCGTATTTACGCACGAATAATGTACATATATCATCATTTCAACAGTACGTTGCATTGCGTTTCAGTCGAAGGTACAACTGTTGAACGTCGGTATATTTTATGTCTGGCGACCAGGATACCTGACGTCTAGGTAGCAAACAAATTACGTTATATTGCCTAATGGAAATCGTCGTCATGTGCACGCGAGTCGACGACTTATCGTTAATTGCTTCGTCGATTAATAGAGCTGTGCACGCGCACATGAGCGACGCTTTGTGTGGCCTCTTCGTATACATCACATTTGCCTGCACGCTTGTCTTTTTGTCTCCATAACTCTTTTTCCGCAAACTATGTTAAATCCATCAGGGTGTTTGAAACAAAGAATTTTTTCATTTTTGGTTCCTCATAGAAGAAGCTTTGGTTTCATCAAAAAAAAAATTTTTTTTCAAGATTACTTGGTCAGGTCACTTAGAATGCTCCAAAACATCAAGAATAGTGGGTTAGAAAAAAATGTCCGTACGTATATGGGTCATTCGATACGATCTCAATCAAGTTCTCGCGATGACATCTCAGATGGGTGCGTAATTTTTTATCCAAGAGTACTTGACGGATAACAGGTGCTAATTTGTCATGAATTTTTTTAACACTTTTTATCTGAGGTATGATTTTTTTTTATTTTTAAAGAATCTCTATATTTTTTAATCTGAAAAAATTCTGGAAGATTTCATAAAACATAACAAAATTTTTAAGCTCTATACGAAGATGGAGATCTTATAACTGCTAAAGACAAATTTGAAAAAGAGAATGAAATATGATAATGCATTGTCAGGATAATAATGGACAAAAAATTTCCCTATAATATAAATCGAAAGAGTGATCTTATCGAAATGGCATGATCATGACTATATTAAGCAGTATCGAGGGTATTCATGACATCTGGATCAGGAATTGGCGATGATGTCTCAGGTCAACTCCGTAATTTTTAGCACGAAAGTACGTGTCGAAAAGACGTTCCTGATGTTTTTTAGGTTCTTTAAGTTCGTTTGGTTCTTTAGGTCCAGAAATTTAAGGAAACTTGAAATAATAAAAGGTCGGCTGTTTCTGAGGCAGGCATTTTCCTGAGGGTTAAAAGGAATAGGCTCTCTGAGGGGAAGGAGTGGGTGTCCTGAGAGGCAAACGGAAAGGGTTCCCGAGCGAAATAGGCGGGGTTCCCGTAGGCAAGAATTTGCCAGAATTTTTTCAAGTCCCTCAGTTGACTTCCAAGTACAAACTTTACGGCGTTTCTCAATTTTACTCGCCGGTTTTGCGATCGCGGCACAATAGTTCACGCCACAAGTGCACGAGCCACAATAACATCCTAGTAAAAAATATCTATATAGTTTTGAGCATAGAATTGGGCCCAAGCCCAACTTTATTTTTGGGTGCATATATAAATTGAATGTAGACAGCCTACAAACTTTATCCAGAATAAATATGTCAGACTAAATATTATTTTTTTACTTGAGTTGCCCCATACACAATATCTATTATACGGAATAGATACATACTAACCATTGTATCCACTTCAGCATACGTAATACGTATGTGAGTGTACTTGCCTCGTGTCAGGGTTAACGACGCCTCTGTTAATTCAGTTACGTGTTACACTGTCATCGCCGAGGTCTTTTTGCGATAACGTGAAGCGCCACACATTACTTCTCTCCACATATCGACAACTTTTATAGCGAAAAAAAAAAATTAAATAATAAATGCTCCGGGACAAGGCGAATTTTTTTCGCTATTTTTTTTACGGCTTTTAATATTTTATAAGTCAGGAAAGAATTCGAATAACGAATTGTTCAAAACAAATAGAGTATTCGTACATATTTTACGTCGTGACGCCAGCGCGTCGTTGATCCTTCTTGAACCTTGTGTCAACCGGTGGGCTTAAGCGACTAGTAAGCATATGGTTAGAGATTTTGACGTCGATGGAAGATTTTTTTTTTGCAAAGCGGCTGATAAATCTATACACTGAGAGAAAATCATGGTATTAGAAACTGTAAGTTGACAAACACCATTTTGCTACCTCATAGAGAATGCTCTATTTTCATAGGAAAAACCTGCAAAGTAGAACCTTGCGAATTGCTTCCTCATTATTTTTTGCTTTCTACAAAGCTACCTCTATGAGGAAGTATGTTGATCAATTTTGGCCAAAATTTTAGCCCGGTGCCTCTTCAATTGTAAAAGTTATAGCGTGAAAACGATTTTTTCAAAATTTAAAAAATAATGTTGAAAAAAAATGTTTAACCGATTCGCGTCAAATACAATCCCAAACGTTGTTTTATGATAACCTACTGGACTGCCAAATTAGAAGAAAATCCGTTAAAAATTACGACAGCTCTCGTGTGAACAACACAAACAAACACAGACACACATACAGACATTTTCCACAAACCACTTTTTCTGACGTTTTGGACCATCCTGAGTGTGCTGACATAAAAATGCACGTGCGTGCGTGCGTGCGTGCGTGCGTGCGTGCGTGCGTGCGTGCGTGCGTGCGTGCGTGCGTGCGTGCGTGCGTGCGTGCGTGCGTGCGTGCGTGCGTGCGTGCGTGCGTGCGTGCGTGCGTGCGTGCGTGCGTGCGTGCGTGCGTGCGTGCGTGCGTGCGTGCGTGCGTGCGTGCGTGCGTGCGTGCGTGTGTATGTGCGTGTGTGAACGTTGATATGACTATACTTGTAAACTATTTAACTGACTCAGCTCAAATTTGACCGACATGTGCAGTACTAGTTAGTGTTCAATTAGTACGAATTTAATTTATACTAAAATTTAGCTGTGCAGATAAATTTTTAATAAATTATTTATATATAATCATATATTGATAATTTTGTTCGAAATGTACTCCTGTGTATATTACCATAATATAAATTGAATATATACAATTTTATAAATAATTTATATTATTTATACATTCAAAATGTATTTAAAGTATGCAATAAAGTTCAGCTGTCTATACAAATGCTTTAAAAGAGCAAAAAGAAAAATGGCTCATCGAAAAATTACGTGATTGATATCGGTGTAATTTTTATAACACTATTATGAGCAATATATATACGGTTTCGCTTGACATTAACACCAGACGCAATATGTTTACCATTTCATCCATACACATCCTTTCCAAACTCCTTTCCGTGAGTTTATATATACTTCCATTCATGAAATTATATACAACGTGAATTTATGTACATGCGTATGTATTTATGTACGTATATACACAATAGAAGTGTATGAAACCATATCATTTTTTATAAGTATTTAATAATCAAATGTTTTCAAAGTATTTAATAATCAAGAAGTAAATTTACAGAAAAATACCAATGACAATCTCATTTTACATGTAATCTATTATCTAAACAGCTTATGTTAATTACATAATTTAATAAGTACACTCTATAGTATCCGTGTCAAACGACTTGTACGAATGAACACAAAAAAATATAATTTACGTATATTTACGAATGTGTACAAAATGTACTTCTCGTATATTTGCCTGCTATATGTACGAATATACTCTACGTCCATTTACTGGATATACGTACGAATATACAAAAGAATAAGCTTCACGTATATTCGCCCGTAACTGGAACGAATATACAGAAAAATATACTTTGCGTATAGGGTAAGCCGACCAGTAAATGGACAGTTGAGCATCCGTAAAAACCCAATGAATAGACGCCTGTTATGCACGTGCTCTTATAGACAGTGTCCATTCACCGGGCCTCGTCCGTCGACTGGCTTGATTACCCGACTCGTCGAATGTACGTTCGGACGAAATATTAGATATTGCCGCCTATACAAAAAGTATGCAAACAATATATAAAAAAAATACCACGTATATTATTTATATATATTTTTCCAGACGTCGAAAAAAATATTCTTTCAGTATACATTTTTTCCATGATAAATTCCATTTTATCCCCAGGATAGAAGCTTCAGATTTTCCTGCAAAACACAGAATTCCATCTCGATCCTCACATACTCACAACAAGGAAAAATAAACACAATCGAGTACGTCTATTGAGAGTGTGCAAAAACGTGTCTGCATCCACACGTCAACAATAGTACATCGTCGAGTGATGACGCCAAGTGTCACGGACGAAGTTACTATAAATACAGGTTGTAAGAGTTATTTCGAGATTGCGAGATGTATCGTCGCTTACAAACATAGATGCGCAAACCCATTTATACATTAATGCACATTTAGATGTATACATGAGACTTCTCTGTATATGTATGTTCATATGCTCTCCATATTGTCATAAATCTTTGACTACATAAACATGAGAGAAAACGATAAAAATATTTATTCTCTTCTACATACAGTTTCGCATTATCAAGGCTTATAAAATATTTTCTTATCAGTGTGCAATTAATTTGATAGCTCCGTCGGGCTCCCCCGCAGGAGATATCTTTATTTTTATAATTTTTTTCAGGTCGTACGAGAAGTTGACTCTTTTAGGCACGTGTCAAGCATGTCGTAGTAATTCGAGCGTATGACGACGAGTGACCACAACGACGATGACATTGACTCGAGTTATAACTTGTTCTTTACCGATAACGATTCAATAACAGTTTCGAGCTCGAATCCATATGACAATTACGACGTCTACGTCGATGCGGTTGACAATCGTCGTTCATTGACGTCATACGAGAATCGCGAAACAACCGTAGTCCCTCGTAAACAGCTCGAAGTCCAGGTGAAACCGGCACGTTCGACGCGTAGCCTGCTTAGGAAGAAAACGATTAATTAGTAGGCGTACATATCGTCAGAAATTCTAATTGAATTGCTCATGATAGAATAGCTAGGGCTGGTTCTACACGTTACCAGTGTTACCACGGCTCTTCAGCCTTGACATCGTTTCTTACCTTAACCATCGATTGCTATGACCTAATATCAGCTTTCGTTGCCCATGACAGATGAAAATTGATGTAAATATACCAGATCGTAAATGGGACTGACCATTAGGGTTAGACCAGGTCTTCAGTATAGGTAATGAAGCAAAATAACAAGGATGCAAAGTAGAACCTTGCACATTGCTTCCTCATTATTTGTAAAAAGCAACAAATAATGAAGAAGGAACAAGTAATATGCAAGGTTCTACTTTGCATCCTTGTTTCAAAGAAATAGATGAACATGACCGAGCTTTTTCTGTTTACATACTAAATTTAGGTTTGATATTTGTAGTTTTGCAAAAGTTGATGCGACGAAGGACACTTTTTGAATAGTTCGAAATTCCATCAAATCAAAATTAAATTTACGTTTCGTCAATGAGTTATATATCGATAATGACTGAATATGATTTTATTTACATATTAAATTTGGGTTCGGTATATCAAGTTTTTCAAAATTTAATGCAATTGAGTTAGACTTTTGATACTCCAAAATTTTATACGATAAAAATGTTTGATCGTTCGTTGCCCAATGATATATATATCTATCATGGCAGCATTTTTTTTTGTTCTCATGTTGAATTTCCGATTATATCTGACGTTTTGCAGCAGTTGATGTGATACCGGTAATTTCTCAATTATTTATAATTCCATAAAATAAAAAATTTCACCCGAATTGCTACTAATTATATATTTATCATAACTCAATATTATTCTGTTCACAAATTTGAAGTCGTCAGATAGGATTTTGGAAATGTTATGACATAATGTCAATTTTTTTTTAATTCAAAATTTGAAATTAAAAAAAAACGGAACCACTCTACTGATTAGAGCTGAATTCAATACGAAGCAACATTAAGGGAATATTAGGCAATCCACCGCGTTTCAACCAAGATTTGACCTCGGCATCTCCGATTTGACTCGTAATTTCTTGTTAGCTCAGTTGAAACCTCAAGTGCAACAGAATTTTTTTTTTCTTATGTCAATTTTTTTAAATAGACATATTTTTGAAGTGACATATCGAATGCCATAATTGAAAAATCAGCAAGAATTCTGAAAAATACTCTGTTGAATATCAAAATTTTCTAGCTTATTGCCAAAGTAGGTAAGATTTTTTTCTTATGGTTTTTAAGCTTTATTTATTTTTTAAATTATTTGTTTAATTAAAAAATCTGAAGAACTATAAAAAGGGAAATCTTGCCGTGTGTGTCAGCTCGGGCTCTAGCTTCCGGAATTCTTATGATATGTGGCTCAGAATTCGACCAGATGGGACTGTTATCAACAATATTTGGGATTAATTTTGTCATCAATGCGTTAAAGGGTTTACAATTTATGTAATATTCGGATTTTTAGAAATGTTTTGTTTGTGCTCAAACTTTCGCAATTCTTAAGATATCGTGCTCAAATTCGGTCCACAAGGGGAATGTTAATGAATAAAGTTCGGGAGTGAATTCAGCGTTAATCCGTTAAGAATTTTAAAATTTATGGCATTTTGAATTTTAGTTTGTGGCCGGACTTCCGCAATTTTTAACATATTGGTCTCAAATTTGGTACACAAGTGAAGTGTAGGTAAACTAAAAATGAGTTCAAATCTGACGAGAATCGGTTGAAGGGTTAGAAAATAATGCCATTCAAACATTTTTTAAACAAAGCTGCAAAGTAGAACTTTGCAACTTGCTTCCTCATTATTGGTAGGTTTTATACAAAGCTTCCTCTTTGAGGAAGCCAAAATAGAGTAACATTTTGATTTACTTCCTTATAGAGGAATATTTGTAATAATTCAATAATAATAAGGAAGCAATTTGCGAAGGTTTATTATTATTTTTGATTTCCCCGTGAAGGAAGCTTTCTTATATGGATAATCACCTTTTTACTGATTTCTAACCAACTTCAATTTTATGTATATTTCGGACCACGAATTTTCGACTCATTGTACTCTTAAACCAATATTGGATACCTAAGCTCGTACTAGAACCGGAATCCTAATTTTTTAGAATATTCGAAAAATTTAAGATCCCATAAAATGTGAATAGTTCAATGGATTTCTACAGAGTTCGGTACCAATTATCGGTCTGTTCTCAAAAAATGCGACAGTTAAAGCGTAATCAGTGATTTTAGAAAATCAGTGATTCAAAATGTCATAGTTCTTAACCATTTGACGGATTCACACCAAATTTAAGCTTAGCCTTTGTCCACACAAACTTTTCTTGTGCATCAAATTTAAAACCAATATCTTGAATATCACGGACGCTATCGTTCTCACAAGAATCCGAACCTCTGCATACACATACAGACATTTCATACAGATCACTTTTCTCGACGTTTCAATTTTTTTTCACGATATCAAAGTTTTCTTCACGGGAAAGCAGAAAGACTCACTTACGATATATTGGAAAAATTTGCTAGTTCGAATAATCATTTATATACAGATTATTTGCTCGGTCACCAGAGATCTTACTGCATTTCCGTGAAAGTGGGAGGCTGTGGGATAACTTTTTTTACCTCGTGGTGCTCTTTATGTCGGAATTATTGATTTTCCTTATTCTGAATTATTTATAACTCGATTATTTTACGGCTTGGGCACTGACCTCCCTTGCACTCGAGCGACCGAAGCGAATGCCTTGATCACACTTTCTTCAGAAATAGAATGTTCTAGTCTGTCGTACAGTAAACAACATCAGGGCGCTATTATGAGCGGGACCTAAATGGACCAACTTAACTTGTCATCGCTCAACGTAACCCTAAACCTAGAGGTTAAGGGACCTTACCTTACTTAACGTAAGTCACCTAACCTTATAAGATTGAATTGATGGTCTAAAATGTAAATTCAAGTCCAAACTCAAGTTTTAAATCAAGTTCAAACTTGAGTTCCACATAAAGTTCAAACTTGAGTTCCACATAAAGTTCAAACTTGAGTTCCACATAAAGTTCAAACTTGAGTTCAGAGTTAAGTTGAAAAATTCGAACCTTCATTTTCAAATCACTATTAGTATTTCGAAAATTGAGTTCAAGTGAAGTTTGAAACTTTGACACTTGAGTTTACGGTAAAGTTTGGAACTTGTATTTACGGTGAAGTTGGAAACTTTCAAAATTAATTTTATGGCCAACTTTGACATTTGGATTTCAAGTCAAGTTCGAAACTTTAAAACTTGAGTTTTGACCTAAATTTGATACCTTGAAACTTGAGGTTCAAGTTAAATTTGATACTTTAAAACTTGAGTATTAAGTTAAATTTGGAACTTTGTATCTCGGTTAAAAAGTCAAGTTTGGTACTTTGAAACATGAGTGCAAAGTCAAGTTTGATACTTTGTTATTTCATTCGAAGATCAAGTTTAATACTTTGAAACTTAAGTGCAACGTTAAGTTTGGTATTTTAAAACTTTAGTGGAAAATCAAGTTTGATACATTGAAAATTAAATGCGAAGTCAAGTTTGATACTGTGAGGGTCAAGTGCAAAGTGAAGTTTGATACTTTAAAAGTCAAATGCAAAGTCAAGTTTGTAACTTTGAAACTTGAGTTACAAGTCAGGTTTCAAACTTAAAAACTTGAGTTTCAAGTCAAGTTTAAAACTTTGAAACTTGAGTATCAAGTCAAGTTTGTAACCCTAAAACTTAAGTATTAAGCCAAGTTTTTAACTCTGAAACTTGAGTATCAAATCAAGTTTGTAACCCTGAAACTTGAGTATCAACACAAGTTTTTAACTTCGAATCTTGAGTATCAATTCAAGTTTGAAACTTCGAATCTTGAGTATCAATTCAAGTTTGAAACTTTGAGACTTGAGTATCAAGTCAAGTTTTAAACTTTAAAACTTGAATATCAAGTTTCGTTTGAAACTTTGAACCCTAAGTTTTAATTCATCCAAAATCGAGTTCCACCTCAAACTCAAAGAAAAATCAAGTTCAGTCTTAAATTGAAATTGAAATTTAAAGTCAAGTTTAAACTCACAAGTTTGAACCTGAATCTAAACTTAAATATGAATTTTTGTTGGACCTTAGGTTTAAACTTGGGACTATAAATTCGGCTCTTAGAATAAAAAGAGTCTAGAAGGATTGTACTCGCTCCCCCTTTCTTGGCAATACATCCACAAGATACACTGTTAAAAATATTATTAAATTTACAACACGTTTAATATACGAAGTTATATCAAATTTACAAACGCGGTATACCAAATTCAAATTCATATATAATGTATATAAATTTTTATAATTCTGTTGTAATTTCAATACCTGAATGTTGAAATTGATGTAGCTGACATTGAAATTTAATAAGCTGTGTATTGCAAAAGTTAATTCACAAACTTTATTGTAATATTAATATATCACTGTTGAAAATATTATTAGATTTACAACACGTTTAATATACGAAGTTATATCAAATTTAAGTTTGTGTGTAAATAATGACAAATATTGCATTGTTCTTAATATACGAATAATTTAATATTTATACATACTTGTATATGAAATTTCATATACTGTATATGCATAAAACTTCATATACATTTTATGAATTTTCATACAAAAATTTTTAACAGTGTAGGGTTGATACCGATGACTAGATTCTGTCTTCAATGAATAGATAATTTCCCCTCCTCTTCCTCCCGCCGCCATCGCTAAGCGACCTTAGGAGACTGATAAGGATCTAGAGTTGGAGGTCTCACAGAAAACTGGCAAAAATCAGGACTTCTTCTGAGATTATCTGGGGGGCTTGCAAAAAAAATTGGACATAGAGGGCTCTGAACGGGTCTATAGTAACGAAAGAACACTCAATTTTTGACACTACACTACTATAATAAAATCTTAGTAGTAGCAATAGTAGTAGAAGTAATTTATTGACTTCAAACACATATGTAATTCTATATAATATTCACATGGGTGTTGTGTCCATTAACATGACTTACATTGGTCATCAACTGGCCAACAACTTATTTAGATATCCTATATTTAAATTCTTATTTATATGTCCTTTAGGCTTAAGATTACATTTCTATCATTTAAAATAAACCTCACATAGATAAATCGTATTGATTTTGAATAATTTTTTCACTATCGGAATAAAAACTTATTAATTTCAAGCAGGTTTCGTATTTGATTTGAATAAACCCATCGAACTGATCTTTCTAGAATGTAAGAATCTTACTTATCTGCGTGTAGAACTTCAATAATATAATGCAATAATAGAAATAATGTTCCTATTTGTATCATTGTACAATTATTACCTTCATATTCCTTAAAAGAACAAAAAATGCATTTTTGTTCGAATAATATCTGAAGCCGTCTGCAAAACATCTTATCATCTCCTACACGAGGTTATCTAAGGTGTAGCAACTTCTATTTTATGACATGAATTTTTACTGCTCTATTGATACGATATATTTTTACCTGCTGTGGTATCTGTTCGAATGATTATATATGCACAGCAGACATAAAAATAGACGAGGTCAAGATGGTATTTCGGAATTCTACGCCAGCTGTAACTGATAAAGTTTCGAGGTACATTGTCAAGTTATTGAAATTCATTGAGTTCCAACAAGTCACTTCACTCAACTTGTTGTTGTCACTTTTTGTAACGTACGATTTGTATATCTTCGGCAGGAAATACAGATATTTCTTTCATTATTTCCGGGAAAGGATGAGGAAAGTGAGACAATTTTAACTCGAGTACATGACGCGCGTTCGCGCAAATTTGCGAAGCAAATAGTCGTCACTGGGCTTTGCTACGCATTTGTATATAGCCCCCCCCCCCCCCCCCCCCCCCCCAAATGTCGAGAGAATTGTGCCATCAATAGTGGGAATAGTTGTCACTGCTGTGGGTCTTTCGTCTTTCAAACTGACCGCGATTTCTACATATATGCTAACCATTCCGAGTGTGACGAGGACGGAGAACGTCAGCAAGGCAAAATACTGATTAAGGTGAACGACCCAATTACTGACCGTGACCGAATTCGTGTCCGTTCATCGTATTATTCGCGATAAAAGACTTCTCTTGATGTTCAATACACATCGAACTTGTTGTTTGTATTCTTCAACATTTGCATTTTGCGATATAAAAAGCACCAAAAATTAATTTACAATAATCGCCGATTTGCAAACTATTATCTGCCGACTCGACGGAAGTGAGCCGTCGCCACGTCGAGAGAAATAATTTGATCGACGCCAAAGAAATGGGTCGGTTTTGACTTTGTTTTTATTGATTTCGGTGCAGTTTTTTTTTAATTTTAATGAAATAGTGCACTTGAATTTTGAACAGAACATTTCTTTGCCGGTAAAAAAACACTTACTTAGTCTCTCTAGCTGACTCTCTCACACCTAACCTCAATTTTTTGTTTTCCGTTACTCTCAAACAAACGGCTACTAGTTTCAAGGAGCCGGTACCGCAGCCTATTCATGCCGTACTTGAGCACTTTCTCTTTAAATTTGAGCTTTATCTGCCGAAAAGTTTAGGATATAATAGGTCTAACAATTCTGAACTGTGGTGGGGGAAGAGCCGCTGCCTCTTTAGTGGAACCAATTAAGAGAACAGGACCATTTTTTTTTAATGTCACTACTTTTCATTGAGTTTGAGATCATCTAATGGAAAGATCGTATCGAAAATCTAATACTTTTTTTTCTTTGACTGAAATTGCCGTGAATCAATGAAATATTTTTCGTCGGTACAGCCATTTTATTTTCACTATCAGTCCGACGTTACCATTTGAGGAATATAGTTTTATTATATTTTTGAGGAGGGCGGGGGAGGCGGAGGGGCACCGCGACGAGAGTTAGCTATTGATAATAATTATATAAGCAATCTGAAAGAATTCACCTAATAGATGCTTCTTCTTTCTCTTTAAAACATATTTTTGACCGAAAGGATGATATCGATTTTTAAGCACTGTCGATTTTTTAGATAGTAAAAAAAAATTATACAAAAAATCTGCCACGTTTGATTGTTGAGAATAGTATGCAAAACACGAGAAAAATCTGCAGGCCAGAATATTAAAAATTGAAGGAGGACGTACATTTCTTCGAATCGTTGGCGATACATTTTTGTATTCTTAAGTAAAATTTTGTTGTTGTTGTTGTAAAGTGTCATTATTCTTATTAACAAAAGTTAGACTTTCACCAAATTTGTTAAATAATTTGTTTTCATCAATTCGTTATCAAAATGTTGGAATGATCATTATGCAAAATCAATTTTGTTAGTCACTTTAATGTATATGCATTTTTTCTGATTTTTGTACCATGGAACATATGCAATATGACCTAAATTGTCAGTGACAATGTGTGAAGCTATGTACCCTAGTATAATAAAAAACAGTCTGCGATCTGCTTCATCACTGATTATGGTGGCATTTCCTTGTTGTTGAGGAAAACGTTACTTATCCGGGTTGACAAGGAAAAGCCACCGATATATCGCGGTTGTTTTGACCACAAGTCGATGGCGAACTAACGGTTAATCAAACTTAGACATTTATTTACAGAAATATTCTGTCCTGCATTGCGGCCATTATAGAAATGGCTGTTATTAGGGTTTGCAAGACAAATTGCGTTCCTGAATACATAAAATGTCGAGTCCACATAATGAAACTATCAACCATTTAGAGTTAGACATGACTGAAAATGAACCGAAACCTTTTATTTAGTTGTTGTCGGAAGCTCCAAGCCAATTCAATCTATACGATGATATGCGTATGTAAGGATTATTGAGTTTTGAATACCTTTAATGTCGATTTGGAATATTAATAAAAACGGAAACTTTGATTTGAATCCAATGAAATAAACTTACTAAAAGGATCATGTAAATTGCCGAAACAAGTACCGGTATTCTACGAATTATTGTTCCCATTATTGGCAAGGAAGTTTTCTAAGTTGCAGCAGGAATAAACTTCATATATCTTTCACGCAGAACCACAAAATTGATTTCAACAAAACACACACAATACACATAGAATACACCACATTCAAAATAAAGAATCATTCAATTTCCTCGATTATCATGACATTTTAAAAACTTCGTAATTCGTTCCTTATTTATATATATAATCAAATTTATTGGGCTGAAGGACTACGGTCGATGGCCCGTTGACAATACGGACACTGTAAATAATAGTTATACGCTCTAAATGTATGTAAATCTATGTCTCCGTATATTGTCAATAAATTTCCTTTTACCACTACTACTAATCAAATTTAAACTGATTTTTTTAAATTCTTTATCCCTGTAACTTAAAAAGAAATTTGTTTTCATAAAATCATTGACTACATCTTATGAATCATTAAATTTCGAACGAAAAATCTTGTCAAATCGAATTTCTATCTGTAATATTTGCTTTTATAGAGCTTTTAGATGTTTAATGTTGTCAACTTTCCGTTTTTTTACATTTTCTAGCTCAACTATCGAAGTTAGGACAAAAAGTTAACGGAAAATTCTGTCATCGGTCTGACGCACTACAAAAAAGTCGCTGGTGAATTTTCGATATCGTTGTTATTTACAAAGTTACAGACCAACAAAGTCGTGTTTTTTGTATTTTTAACTTTTGTAAAGTGAATTGCTGATGTTAGTACAAAAAAGTCAATAGAACTTTATTAGAACATTGAATTTTTTTTTAAATTGTCGATGTAAAATTTTATCTATTGCTAATGGTTTTAAGTTACAGCCTCATTGAATCTTATTTTGATGGTTTTTTACGTTATCCGATAAAAAATGAACAGTAGACACTAAATTTTATAACGACTCTATTGCTCGTTCAATTCTTTATAAAATGATCCCGATAAACCTTTTTTCATCTTCGGTAACTACTATATATCAGTTATACATCATTGTGATTTGAAAAATCAAGTTTTTAAAGAATATTATTTATTGGTTACTGTTGCATTAGGGTAAAACCATAAAATAAAATCTCCGCTTACAAGTCTAAATTCCCTCAATGTCGGAAAAAGACAAATTCGTATCTATCCCAGTAAGCGCGTTTTTTTTTATTACTAAAAAAAAAGTTACAGTGATCAAAGCTGCACGTATGTCGGTACATTCAAGCAGCAAACATTGAATTTGAGCACTTTTAAGTATTTAGAGGTATAGATATAACATGGAAAGCTGAATGAATCACGCAACCGATAAGTCTAGACAGAATTTTTTTTTCGAAAAATTATTTCATAAAAATTGCCGTGTCCGTTACTAGTTGCGCAAATTAGGTCAGGTTGCAGTTTCGGTCACGTGTTGTACGAATTACGTCTGCAGTCGTGTTCATCTCCAATTAAACTTTTTTAATAATGAAATATCGATGAGATGTAGGAAAAAAAATTTCACATCTTTATTGGTAAATGGTCATCATAATTTACTACAATTCCAGTGATGAATTAGTCCGATAACGCGAATAGCTTATGCCCAGGCGTGGATAATTGATTGATTCAAGTTAATAATTAATTTCGTTCGATGAAAATATCATCTTCACTTTCAATTACACTGAGAGAAATCGTCATAGTACAGTTAACTATAAAGTGACAACTATTGATTCTTAGTCCTTTTATATTTACGGTGACTATAAAAATAGTTGTGACAACTAATTAAGTGGTAACAAGTATGTTTGTATCAACTACAAATGAATAGTTGTCACTTCATGGCTACTGATACCATAATTTTCTCTCGGTGTAGAGAAAGCAAACGATAGAGTTGATTCAATGAAATCTTTTTTCCTAATGCTGCCAGAAAAATTATCGAAATGAATCAATGAAATATTCAATACTTTCAATTATATTTATTTTTCACAGTGTGAGCTTATCAAAAAACGTACAAGGAAATGGAGTCGATTTTTTTATAAGGAAAGTAATTATTCTCTCGCGGTATCGTTGGCTCTTTTGGAGGGAATTCCATGCGAATTCCCACCGGTAATTTACCACAAGGAAATCCACTGACCAGGCGTTCGTAGAAATTGACTTATCAGCGAGAACCCGCACACAAATTCACTGAACAGACAAGGTACATTGTAGCAGAAATGAGAAAGAAAGAGACAAAAGTAAGAAATCGGAAGTGGGTAGCAAAACTCGAGGTCCAGCAACAAGTCTGTGACGCATAAGTTTATTGAGAATTACCAGCTCGTAACCACATGGCAAATAATCGCAAAACCGGACGCTCGAATAACCGACTCGTATTCTTCTAATGGCTAATGGTTAGCAAGACGTGAAAATTATTTTCAATATCCCATCGAAAAGTTAACACAAAATTATAACTTTTATGTGGAGACATTGATTTCAATAACTCCAAGTTTTCGAGATATGGTTACTTAAAAAAAAAAGCTGCAAACTTGAACTTTATGATTTGCTTTTTCATTATTTTTTATTATTTTTTACAAAACTACCTCTATAAGAAAGTATTTCAATCGATTGTAGCTTCCTCGTAGAGGAAGCTTTGTAAAAACAACAAAAAATAATGCGGAAGTGCTACGGATTTCATTGATAAAATTCAAGTTCGGTATCTTATGTTCAGCTAAATTAAATGCAATAACATTATTTCTTCCGAAAGTTAAAATTCTGAGAAATTCAAGCCACATTGCAGATTATGACGAAACTATGTACTAATCATTGCTAAATACTACCGGATTCACGTATGAAATTCGATTCTGTTATTTTATGTTTTGCCAAAGCTAGGGCAGAAACGTGAATTTTTCGAAAATTTTCAAACTTCATAAAATCCTAACCGCTTTTCCGATTTCTATTAAATTTAATACCAAGCAACATTGACATTACCTGCATGGATAAAGAATTATTCAGCAAAATATCGTCATTTTTACGAAAGCTAGAGCGCGCACGTTGTTTTTCTACGGAATTCAAAAAACTATGAACTGAGTGTGTCTGCATACATTTTTTTAAAAATTGCATCGGCTAAAGATGGACTGCTGCTTCACTTGTGTACCAAATTTTAGCTCAATTGGTTGATTCCCTAAGTAGAGCCACCATTTTTATGACATTTAATTCCTCCAAGATAACACTCTATTTAATAACGCCGTCCATCTCGAATGTTTGCACATATTGTAATCTCAATGTTACGTATGAGAAGCGAGTGGCGCAGGTCCTCAACGAGAGACGAGTCATCTAGGCTAAAAAAAAAATTTGTTAAGTATGTCTGTTGAACTTCGATCATCTAGTTTGGCACGTGTCATTCTTACTACTTCATAACTCGAGTATTTTCGTGGGTCGTTAAGATTGCGCGAATTTTAAAGTACCGAAATATATCTTTTTTATGCCATGACGATGATTTTGGGTCTTCAGATCATAGATACTCAAAGTAATTACAAGCTTATCGCTTGTGTATGATTTGTTTCTGACAAGAGATGTATATACGGATTAGATCGAGGCATACAATTTACTCACGGGAGAATTAGGTAGACACATACCCAACTAAATATTAGATATGGATAATTGTTTTGTCGTGCATGTTTGCGAAATGTTCCCGTTGTTTGTTACTACATATACGATGCATGATAACGAGGATCATGAAATTACTGACGACGAATTTTGTCCAAGTAGTTCGAGCAACTTGGCTTAGCTTCAACTCGATTAAGTACACGTTCTGCACACAATGATTAAAGAACTAATTAAGTGTCATCACAGTGAAAGATGTACCTCTGTATGCATAGTTAATAATATGCTATAAGACAAACACCAACGTTAATAAATACGGTATCATTAATTCGTGACTACCAAGCAGATGTATAAGCCTATAAAACGTACGTTCTGACATCTATATCTCGTCATTCATCTACTTGTATCATGAGTGGTGGAAATGTAGTGAATATACAATTTCTCTCTGTCTTTCAGAATAGAGATAGGTATAGATATCACTTCTCAGTTTCGAAACTCATTAACTCGTTTCATTCTCAGTTGCCTCAGTGTGATAACCGAGGGGCTTGTGGCCACGTGGTTTCTGGTTTGCAAAGTAAACTTCATACGTACATACGTTTCACGTGCCCTCGGTTCTCTTGCTCCGCTTCCCCCGATGCTTATTTGCATACCACACCCGGAACAAAAATAAACGAGCGAAACGCGGGCAACATTGCGATTCAAAAGGAAGTGGAGTAAAGTTCAGAGATTTGAAAAATGGGCCATACAGGCTGGCACGTGTGCTCGTGCTTAGTGGTTGAGTTAACGACCTTTTATACAACTAATAAATGCGGACTTGAGATAACAAGATAACTTTTCTATTCATATTCTTATGATTTTCGACGGGCTATAACAGTGTGAACGCTGTAAAATTCGGTGATTATTTCGGATGTTTTTAAAGAATCTAGGGGTTATATCTCTCCGTCACGTTAGCCATTACGTGACCTTAGCCACGCCGTCATCTTAGCCACATTGTAATCTCAGGTACCCCGTAACCTCAGCTACTCCGTAGGTTTGGCAGTTCCGTGACGTTAGCCGCCCCGTTACTTTAGTTATTCCGTAAGTTCAGCCACTCCGTAAGCTCAGCCACTCTGTGACCTTAGCCACTCTGTGACTGTAGCTAATGCGTGAGATTAGCTGCTCCGTAACTTTAGCCATTCCGTAATTTTAGATACTCCGTGACTTTAGACACTCCGTGGAGTTAGTCGCTCCGTCACATTAGCAGCTCCGTTCCTTTAGCCAATCCGGAAAGTTCGCCGCTCTTCGACCTTAGTTACACGGAAAAGAAGAAGTAGTTGGGCACACGCAAGAAGTGGTTGCGCGGACTCACTTTTCGTAAATCCGTACAAACTCCAATTTTGTGAGTTGAGATAACTACTTTCAGTTAGTTGCACAGGCTGAGTTGCAGTTACTATCTATTGTGGTTGAGTGCAATCATCAGTGCGTTGACACAACTCACTTGCCAAACAGAACACATTTGACCCGGGTATCGGTAGAAATTGTGCGTATTTATTAAAAAATGCAATAAATTGACATATGGACGATGAAATTAATGCAGTTTGAGGTTTGAATTAATCAAATAAATAGGGATTGGAATTACAGCTGGTATAATTCATTCAGTCTGAGATGCCTGTTGATGGAATTACGACGGTTTGAGGTTATTGTGTTCGATTTCTTATTCCATCTGTCACAGAGGGCATTCGAATACGACTGTGAAATTATGTCTATCCATAGCATTTCTTTGTAAAAGGATGTCCATCAACAGCATGTCTTTGCAAAAAGTGTCTATCGATAGCATGTCTTTGCAAAAAATGTCCATCGACAGCATTTCTTTTCAAAAAAAGTCTAACGATAGCATTTCTTTCTGAAAAAATGTCTATCGATAGCATGTCTTTGCAAAAAATGTGTATCGACAGCATTTTTTTTGCAAGAAATGGCTATCGGTATCATTTTTGGGAAAAAATATCAATCGATAGCATTCACCGCCAAACAATGTCGATGTCTAATAAAGAAGCAAAAGTTCACGAAAATAGTTGATCGCCACACTATGATTACCGAATCTTCACATCTCACTCAATTATCTGAATCCAACTTACCAGTTTCTGAAAAAATGTAATTTATCAAATTTGACGTACCAATTCCAGTAAAAGAAGAGCTTATCGAATTTAACACACCAGTTACTACGTGTAAAGTAGAAACGTTTGATAAAGTAACTTATCAAATTTACTACGCAAGTTTCTGTAAGGAAGTAACTTATCAAATTGAAAATACCGGTTCCCTTACCTCTCATGCAAAATGACAATAAACATTTTCTACGGTGTCATTCTAAATTATCCATGATTACAAACATTTTTAATCGAATGGAAACTTCCACAATCGAGGTTTTACTGTACCCTCTTCTTTCTCTCTGCCCATGGCCCCATATTTCCCTGTGACGACGTTCCATCACGATTAACGTCGACCACGTGTGATAACGGGGTCTCATTATCACAACTTGAGTATACAGTGAATACGAGCGTACGCACATACGTGATCGCTTATCGTTCTAGATTATGGCTGTTGAGGCCTTTCCCGAGTTCCCTAACTTCCTTGCTTTTTTCTCCACACGCTGCTTGTCACACACATCTCTCAAACTCCCTCCCACTCGTCGGCGCTTCGCTCGTCGTGACGAAGCACATTTTAACGGCATTATACGATACCGGAACAATGCAAGGTACTAGAAGCAGACATGCAAGAAATGCCCTATAGATAATGGCAGGCGCATATTTATTTGGCTTGGACTAACTTCGTTTATTTTTATTTTCAGGAATGCGACTGCTGCTTCTTTCGCTTCATTCTCGTCATTCTCCGCTTCGGTGACGTTTACGCTCTGTCAAATAAACATGGAAATCTGACGGTCGGTGAGCATGCCCGTATTTTCGTAACGTTTCAAGGCTCGGACTTTCGACTTTAACGATATATCACGTATATCAAGTACGAAAATGAAGGTCTTTCCTTTAGATAACTTCCACGTGGCTAAGAGGATGCAGTCGGTGGAATAACTTTTGCGGTAAAGAGGACAGTTTCCAACGCAATGTCTGAAAAACCGAGAAAGACCACGGATGTGCAATGGTCGAAAAAAATTCATTTCTCTATCGTTGCTTAAGACGGTTGGACAACTATTTCAAGGACGTCGTTTTGGGCTATCCGATTATTTGGTCAAGCGACGTTATTTATCTACGTCCCAAAACTGTGTCACTACGATTTGGAACAATTGCGATTGTTGTTTCAACAGTTTCGCAACGTCAACTCGATATACCCATCTTTACGATGTGGTTGGCTGTTCCGGGACGTTTTAGAAAAAAAATTAAATTTTTTGGTCGTGGTGACTGTTTGTGAATTTTCCTCTTATTTACGGTCTTTGCAAAAAGATGTCCATCGATAGCATGTCTTTGCAAAAAGTATCTATCGATAGCATGTCTTTGCAGAAAATGTCTGTCGACAGCATTTCTTTGCAAAAAAAAGTCTATCGATAGCATGACTTTGCAAAAGCTGTATATTGATAGCATGTCTTTGCAAAAAATGCCGATCGATAGCATTTCTTTGTGAAAAAATGTCCATCGATAGCATGTCTTTGCAAAAAATGTGTATCGACAGCATTTTTAGTGACATCGAACACTGAAATTCGTTCATTGGTTTGGTCTGAAGGTTTTAGGGACTGCTAAAATATTCGTTTCAAAGCAGTCCTACGACGAAATAGCAGGGGAATTGCAAAGAAACATTGCAGAATCATCCGTACGAGTCGTACGACGAAATAGTAGGAAAATTGGGGAAAAAAAAACGTTGCGTACCAGTTCCTACGATGAAATTGTTGGAAAATCGAAAAATAGTTGCAAAACAGTCACCATGACGAAATAATTAATGGGGCTAAGAAAAAGCTGCAAAATAGTTGACTCGACGAAATAAGAGGAAAATTCACAAATACTACAAATAGTCACCACGACCAAAAAATGGAATTTTTTTTCTAAAAGGTCTTGGAACAGCCAACCACATCGTAAAAATGGGTATATCGAGTTAACGTTGCGGAACCGTTGAAACAACAATCGCAATTTGTCCAAATCGTAGAGACAGAGTTTTGGGACGTAGATAAATAACGTCGCCTAACCAAATAATCGGATGGCCCAAAACGACGTCCTTGAAATAGTTGTCTAACCATCTTCAGCAACGATAGGGAAATGAATTTTTTCGACCATTGCACATCCGTGATCTTTCTTGGTTTTTCAGACATTACTTTGGAAACTATCCTCTTTACCGCAAAAGTTATTCCACCGACTCCATCCTCTTAGCCACGTGGAAGTTATCTAAAGGAAAGACCTTCATTTTCGTATTCGATATACGTGATATATCGTTAAAGTCGAAAGTCCGAGCCTTGAAACGTTACGAAAATACGGGCATGCTCACTGACCGTCAGATTTCCATGTTTAGTTGACAGAGCGTAAACGTCACCGAAGGCACGTGAAGCGGAGGATGACGAGAATGAAGCGAAAGAAGCAGCAGTCGCATTCCTGATAATAACAATTAACGAAGTTAGTCCAAGCCAAATAAATATGCGCTCACCATTATCTCTAGGGCATTCCTTGCTTGCCGGCTTCCAGTACCTTGCATTAGTTCCGGTATCGTATAATGCCGTTAAAATGTGCTTCATCACGACGAGCGAAGTGCCGACGAGTGAGAGAGAGTTTGAGAGATGTATGTGACAAGCAGCGTGTGGAGAAAAAAGCAAGGAAGTTAGAGAACTCGGGAAAGGCCTCAACAGTCATAATCTAGAACGATAAGCGATCACATATGTGCGTACGCTCGTATTCACTGTATACACAAGTTGTGATAATGAGACTCCGTTATCACACGTGGTCGACGTTAATCGTGATGGAACGTCGTCACAGGGAAATATGGGGCCATGGGTAGAGAGAAAGAAGAGGGTACAGTAAAACCTCGATTGTGGAAGTTTCCATTCGATTAAAAATGTTTGTAATCATGGTTAATTTAGAATGACACCGTAGAAAATGTTTATTGTCATTTTGCATTGGAGGTAAAGGAACCGGTATTTTTTGTTTCATAAGTTACTTCGTGACATTACGTCGTCACAGGGAAATATGGGACCATGGGCAGAGAAAAAGAAGAGGGTACAGTAAAACCTCGATTGTGGAAGTTTCCATTCGATTAAAAATGTTTGTAATCGTGGTTAATTTAGAATGCCACCGTCGAAAATGTTTATTGTCATTTTGCATTCGAGGTAAAGGAACCGGTATTTTCAATTTGATAAGTTACTTTCTTACAGAAACTTGCGAAGTAATTTTGATAAATTACTTTTTTTTAGAAACTGGTAAGTTGGTTTCAGATAATTGAGTGAGATGTGAAGATTCGGTAATTTTAACTAAATTCTATAAAAATTGGAAAATTTAATAGACAAATTTGCAATTTTTCTGCACTCGTGTATTTAATACATTATATCAGCTGTTGAATGCGATTTCTGATAATGTAAATTTCCGAACATTCTTAACAATTCCAGCATAAATTGTCCGTATTCACAAAAAATATCCTTCAATAAAAAACCTAGAAACAATACATCTCAAATGATATATCGGGAGTAGAAATTTTCGACGGAAAAAATGAAAGGGCAGGATATCATGTGTGAATGAGACAGAAATAAAGACCGTGTGAAAAATATCTGATTTTCAAATGGCCCTACCGAGAGAAACATCAATCGAACATTTTGGCTTCAAATCAAAGTCTCACGTTAATGTTGCATGTGTAAGGAAAACATCCATAGCATCGAAGGGAAAAATTTAAACTTGAATGGTACAAAACGGAGAGCTGAAAGATGGTAATTACAACGAAAAAACTGTGGACAGTTGTTTCATTATGAATTATACGGTAAATTATTATTTGGTTGCCGTTGCAAAGTATTGCAGTGTTATTGCTGTGTATGACTAATAAATTCGTTGACAGTTTGTGTACGTGTGGCTGTATGGGGTTGAGGGGCAGGGCCCCCGCAGTGTGAAAGGGCAAAGCCCCATTGGGGTTTTACGGAGGCAATGCTTCTCACCCTTATTGAGAATGCTATATTTTTCAAATGTACCGCGTAATATATACAGTATAGGTAAAATGTGTCTGGGAGAGGATGATTTGCAAGTGTCGACTAATTAGTCGTCACTTATAAACAAGTATAGACAAGTATAAATTTATACTGTACGTACACTGTACACTAATTAGTCGACACTTATAAACATGTATGGAAAAGTATAAACTTATACTGTACGTACACTGTGAAACAATGTCTGATTCAAAAACGATCTGCAGAAAAGTACCGCAGTGTTATTCCTGAGTATAACTAATAAATTTGTGGACAGTTTCTGTCGTGGGGTAAATTGACCCCTAAAGAACCTCATTGGGGTTCTGGGGAGAGTGGCATCCCTCCGCTTTGTTACCAATGCTATATTTTTCTAAATGTACTGCTTGAAATACTGTATGGATAGGTGGACACTGGGTGAAGTCTTTCTAAAAAAAGGATGGTTTATAAGTGTCGAGTGATTTACTGTACGTGAAACCATTAAAAAAATGTACGTACACCGAACGGGCTACCGAAATAAGTATTTGCACATTAACTCTTATTTCTATTTTTACGATCCCATTTTACATTGAAACAATCAAATATTGTTTTGTCAATCTTAGATTGTTGCAAACTCATATGAAATTGGGAATTAGAAGTAAAATCAAATTGATATCGTTCGGTGTTGTCAAGCGAACTCCTTTCGTTCTTTCGTCGAAAATATTCGTATTTTCATCGCATTAATGATAAAACCATTCTTTTCTACTTTTTATCTTAAAAAAAAAAGGGTTTTACCAAATAAAATATCGTTACAAATACCAATCTTGTTTATTCCCTAATGTTGTTAACCAATACCGTCATCTTCTCGAAATCATACTGCATATGTTTGAAAATAATGTTTCTGAAATCGAGGTCCTACTGTATATGTGTTTTTTGCTGGTGTTTTCGTGGAGCCTTGATGTTCTTTTTACTCCATTCCGGGGCTATCCGGTAAACCTCAATGTCGGTCGATGTTAATGCATCGCAGAGCCTGAGCAAATTGCTATGTACTAGGTGCACACACGTGCCGCTGTATTATTTATCGATTATTGGAATTAGAAGGCTTGAAGCTCAACACCACCTGTTTTACTGTTCTGTATACCACTAAAACGCTGATGAAAAAAATTCGTGGATTTAACAGATGCAATACGATGTACCTAAAGTTTCAAAAATAAACACGAAATAAAATATTATTCTTTAAAAAAAATTAAGATTGACTTAATAAGTTGTCTAGTTTGCGGTCTGCCAAAAATTTATGTTATTATTTTACATCTGTAATAATATTTTTTTTTCAAGTTGACCAGAAGAATATTGACAGCGGATAGAAGTCAAAGCAGATGATCATTCGCTATTTTGAATTATATTTATTCTGAATTATATTTTTTGTCGGTGCAAATAGGTGTTTTCATGTTTTATTACTTACAACAAAAACGAAAGTACTCCATTAAAAAGTTGCATTAATCAAATTACATATTATTTTAGTATTCAGCCGAATATATAATTACTTAACATTACGTATATGGAACAATAGCTCAAAGGTTTTTCGAAACTTCATTGATAATCGATAACGTATGTGTTAGTTCCGATTGCACGTGTGTACGAAATAACGACAAATCACCGTCAATAGCAATGTTCTCGAAAATCTTGTGACATTGAAACAAAATAAAAAACATTTTTTTTATTTTCATTAATTGTATACGCAATAATTAAAATTGCATTTTTTAAGTACACGGTGTTATTGAAGGCAATAACGAATTCAAATTTCATATATGAAATCGGTACTATTTAGCGGTGATTAGTACCTACTTTCGTCATAATCAGCAATGTGGTTTAAATTTCTCAGAATTTTAACTTTCATTTTTTATTTTCTTTTTTTTTTAACAACACTTCCTCCACGAGGAAGCCAAAATCGATTAACATTCTTTCTCATGGAGGTGGCTTTGAAAAAAATAAGCCAAACGTAATGAGAAAGCAATTTGCAAAGTGTAACTTTGAAGCCTTATTTTTTATCCTCAGTTTTTAAAGATGCGTACAGTCCCGCCAAAAGTGAGTTTCAGAGACAATTTCGATCACTTCCCGATGGGATAAAAATCGAAAAAACGTTATGCATTAAAATTTTCAATTGAAAAATGCGCAGAACATAACAAATTTTGGATATGCGTTTTGCAAAAAAATCTTGGGTGTAGTAGATGGTATCATGCCGAACACATATTCAAATTTCGTTATTTCGCGCACATTTTTGAAAATAAAAAAAATTCAAATAAATTGACACATCATTTTCGTTAGAAAAAAAGTTAGGTTGACTGATTGTTTCTTGAACAATTGTTTTTTTCCCCAATTTGTTAATAACATTTTGGAATCATTATTTTTTATTATATTCTTTTTTTTTCCCGATTTTTATCCCATCGGGAAGTGATCGAAATTGTCTCTGAAACTCACTTTTGGCGGGACTGTACACTGAGAAAAAAAATTGTTAGAATCAACAAAATGTGCGCTTGCGGGCGGCGAAATAAATATTTGCTTGATCGTAAGAAATATTCAATTGATCGAAGCGGCTAGTGATACTATTGATAGATGTTTCGATCAACATTGCCAAATATTTTGTCCAATCGACAACATATGCTTTTCGCTGCCGGCAAACGTACGTTTTGTTGATTTTAACGATTTTTTTTCTCAGTGTACGTATCATACATCCTTAAGTTCTACAGTAAAAATTTTATGATGGAGGAAATTTTACGAGTGGTTTTTTTGTTGTTCAGGATTTTTAGTCGATCACATATTTTTGATTGGAATATTTTGTTGCAGATATGTTGTCGCGAGTATTTTGTCGTTGGATCTAACGTTAGGGATCCGTCATTATGTTGTCAATACTATTAAATAAATAAAATAATTTTCGAAATACATCAGTGTTATTGAATTAACTATTTTTCTTCCATGCACTTGGCATTATTCTAATTTACTTCGCTTAACATTCCAGGTGCAACAAGTATCTTGTTGATCTTACGCCACAGCAGATATTTATATCCACGTTGCTTGTGCAAAGTGTATCGAAGCAAACAATACTGGATCCCCTGTCGAGAAAGTCCGAGTTTTCTGTTGTTATTTCCTTACGCTCGCGCTCTGACGCACGAACGTCTTCCAACTGTCAATCAATGCATTTTTTTTTCGTTCCCCTCCACGAAGTTACTCCAACGATGAACTATGCAGAATATATTATTTTTTCATGAATAGGGGAGACCGAAGCTAATCGACGCATAAGTGATGAGTCTATTGTCTCTCGAAATGTGAATTCTAGCATAAATCGAACCAATTCTTACAGTAACAGTGAGAAGAAAATATTGTTCGTCGAGAAGAATGAAAACAGAGTTATAGATCATTGTTTATTGTACCAATAAATTCTCAACTACTTCAACGAAAATTTTCTATCAGTCTATAAATATTTTTCTTTGTGTCGCTTGATTAACTATCACTATCTATCATAAACATAAGTTGTTGTTGGAAGGTTATTGCAGCACTTCGGATTTCATGTTAAGCTCAAACGAGAATGTTTTCCTGGCAATTTTAATTTAAGTATCCAAAGCTCATGTGGAATTATAGCATATTACAAATCAAAGTTACGATTCACGACAAAAATGGTGTTTTATATTGTATCAGTTTCACAGGTCAATTGTGAAGCCAATTTCATCAGTTGTCCCAAGTGAATAATTGTTTGAATCGCAATGAATCATTTGGCAGAAATTTCATACAGTGGACCAAATGAAAATAGTTTATTTCCGTGTGTTGAAAAAAAAATCTGTTGACCCAACAAACTTAAATACCCAGTAAACACGAAAATATGTTTCGTTGCTGCTATATTACAATTCCCTACTTAGCACTGTAACTATTATTCAACACCTGTGTTATGTAATAATACCAATACTAATAAGAAACTTGTAATATAACAGGAACGACAACGTTTTTTGTATGTACTGGGTAATTATTGGCTCCGGATGATGAAATCGGTCCGGCCAATCAATTGGTGAGTTGCAACACGTAGCTGGTTTTTCTCCAATCACTAAATTGGGTCTTAACCAATTTAGTCATTTCGACCTAGCCTGATACTTTTTTTTCGTACACATGAGGGACAAAGGAATTCGTAAAACTTTTTCTTGTTTTGTGAAACGTTTGTTTACTACACCGTGAAAAAATATTTTATTGACGGCGAAGAAATGGGTGATTTCATTTTCCTTATTGATTTCAAAGACATATTTTTAACACGATGCTTGGATTTCAGAGAAAAGATTTTACTGACTGTATCAAAGCTAAAAGCTTCATGAGCTTCGAAGTTAATAAATACAGGTTAAAATGGTATCAAAAATGTTTCCGTGATTCAATGTCACTACTTTCAATCAAGTTCAAGATTCGACTACATCAATTAATAGGCGAAAATTTTCGTGAGTTAAGGAAACTTTTTCTCGCAGTTAAGGAACATTTTTCCTGCCAAGTCAAAATACATATGTTTTTTAAGAAAATATTTTATTGCTTGAAGCAGAACATTTCCTCCATGAGCTGCGAAATCCATAAAAAAAGGTTTATTGGTGTATAGAAATGTTTTCTCGGTGAAATGTCACTAATTTCCATCGAGCTTCAGATCATTCAAAGGAAAAATCGTATCAAAACTCGAGTGCAATCATAAATAAGCGAAGATTTCAGGTAATCAAGGAAATTTCTTCTCCCGTTGTAGAACAATTTTTTTCCTGTTCAGCCAAAATACATATTTATATCAAGAAAATATTTCGCTGTTTTCAACGAGTTTTTAATTTATGAGCTTTGAAATTAATAAAAAACGTTTAATCGTTTCAAGGAAGTGTTTCACCAAACAAACTTCTTCTTCCAGCGTAGGAATATTTTTCCTACAAAGCCAAAATGCATCTGTTTTTCACGAAAACATTTTATTGTTTGTATCAAGAGAAAGGTCCATTGATTCAATAAAAAGTTTCACTCATTTAATGTCACTGCTTTCAATCCAGTTTAAGTTAATTCAAGTAAAAGATGGTATCAAATCATAAGTATATGAATCAATAGGAAACGATTTATGTGAATCAATAAAACTTTTTCTCCCGGTGTTGGAAAATTTTGCCTCTCAAATGCATTTCTTTTTCTATGAGCTAAAAGTGGTTGACCGCACCATTCATACAAAGTCGTTATACGCATTATTATTCCCTTGAATCCCCGATAGCGTGAAAGCCAACAAAGTAGCGTGACGCAATGCGCACGTCACATCGCTTTTATCGCTCTCGTTTGTTTCCTTCATGATGTGAAAACACTTAGTCTGTTTCTAGAACATAAGCACACTCAGTCTCTCTTTCTCTCTCTCCCCCGTGTTGTAAAGTCGACAACATCAACAACAGAAGCAGAGCAACAGCAGTGCCATGGAGATTTCCCCAACCAAAGTAGCGGGAGCGGAAAGAAGTCACGGAGACCAAGTTTGGTTGACTGGGATGCCAAACAAAAATGTTATTTTCCTCTGTGGTTCGTTTCTATATTTAATATTGTATCATAGACAGTGAGTGTATGTATACGAGTAATAACAGTATATAGCTGAAAGGCTGTTTGAGCTCGTGACCCTAGCGAGCCGAGGGTCAACGGGGTAAAACCTAGTAATGGTCTCGTCTCCTCCTCATTGTAGTCAACGAAAAATCCTTTACGAGCCAACACTCCCGATGTTTAGGCTTCGTGACTCTTGGATCATGTACCGCATACGAGAAAACGAGTGAGCCAGGATCGTCGAGTTACTCGGTTTTACGAGCTTCGGGATACTCGGGACACTTTTCGTCGTACGTCGACACTTTTACGACACGACGTCATTATCCGGGAAGTCGGATTTCTAAACGAGTGTATACTACCGAAGAGTCTCGAAGGAAAGAGCGAAATAGAACGGGGTTACGAAGGAGGAAGCAGGAGGGAGATGGGATGATGTAGAGCTGGAGGCTCTTGGTCGAGCAGGAAATTTCCCATCGCTTTAAAGCCGACGCGATTAACGGCTACCTTAACTCAACCCGAGACCTCTGGCGACAACCTATACGTCCTCTGGCGCACTCCAAGCTCCCTCGTTACTCTTCCACCTACACCTTAATCCTACAGAATGAGTACGAATTTCCTTTACCTTACAATGAATGCAATTTTACGAGAGTTGGGTGATGCGCTGAAAGTGGCTAGCTAAGCTGTTGGAAATTGGAGGGACAAAAGAATTTGAAACTTTTGAACGAATCTCTTTCTTTCGCATTTCAATCCACCATGTTGAATCCACCGTTTTCAATTTTGGAATTTTGCTTTCAGATTTGTAAACAGCGACTCCAAATATCCCTACTACCATCGAGAGCCAAATTTTCTTTGGGTTACATGAGGCAAAATCATACCGTGACTTTACCCTGATAGAGTCTTAGCAGTGTCAGATTCACGCCTGATGTAATGTTTCAAGTTTTCTCTTCGGGGTATCAATTTTTATTCCGCTTTGCTGCTTAATGGCAAACCCAACAATCTTGATTGACATGACTCTCCGAAGGCCTCTCCGAAGGAACTCTCCGAGTTGAAGCCAAGGCAAGAGAAAGGTGATAGTGGGGTGAGAATAAGGTGACAGCAAGGTGAGTGTAAGATAAGATCAAGATGGGAGAAAGATGAGAATAAGGTGGGACTAAGGTGAGGGCAAGCTGAGTATAAGGTGAGTGTAAGGTCAGAGTGAGGTGGGAAGGAGGTCGAAGTGAGGTAAAAGCATGGTGGGAGCAAGGTGAGAACAACATGAGAGCCAGCTAAGGACACTCGTGGCACCGGCGCACTAGCATCTTCCGATGGCTACTGTTTCCGACAGTTCAATTTGATTCGGTTTGCAAATTAGAATGGTAACACTGACATCGCAAAAACTCAAATCATGCACACGCACACACATACGCACATGAACACGCACACACATACGCACACGCTCACACGCACACACACACGCGCGCGCACATCTTTTCTACCCCACTTTTCTCGTCGTTTTAGACCATTCTGGGTGTCCTGATATGAAAATCGCGAAAAAGAATTTCTTACAAAGACAAAGGTTCCTCTCTGCGGAACCAAAAAAAAAATTATTTAAATACATTTCTGGGAAATATCGATACTTTTGAACAACTATTTCGAAATGCATTTGTCAATTCTCACTGTGCGTCACAATATCCGTTTTAGTCGCATGACTTGTTTATCGATCGCAAGGAAAAATTTGATAAATTCTATAATTAAATTCAACATATCGGCTTATTTCATTGCACGTCTGTGGCTTCGGTAATGTTACTTGATGTCAGAAAGAGACCGTATTAGTGAATGAGAAGAAACGTAATATACATAAGCCTCTCCGAATGACGGGGCACGCGCTTTGTCCGATGAAAACATTGCGTCGATACGCATTCCCTGTTGTAAGTCGTGCGTCAAAAAACCTCCGTAAATGTTTCCACGTTCGTAAATCATAAGGTGTATGGTATACGACTGTTATTGTGGGCCGAATAGAGGCAATATAAATGCGCCAACGATCTAGTCACTGACACATATGTACACACCGAGTATCTTATGCTTGGCATTTTAATGTCATTTGACTGACAAGCGATTGTGGGAGTTCCCCGTGTTCCCCATAGAAACGGCTCTTACTTGCGCTCGAGGCATCAAAACCAATTCGACAATTTACATTCCACTTTCGTCGTTCCTTTTCTCGAGCCCCGTGACAAAACTGAGGAGCGAAGACGTTCGAGAAATTTCTCCCCGTCTCTCTGATCGTATTAGGGCATTCGATACCAACTCCATCTGGGTCTGACCCTCGAGCTGTAGGATTTTAGCCCTGATTTTTTATGTTTTTGGTTCGTCTCTAAGATGCAAACCACAATTTTTATTGGATTTTTTAAACAATTTATGTAATCATTATTATTATTTCACAAAAATTTTAAAGAATATTTTTCTAAGATCTGAAAATATTCTCATAAATTCTGTGTCAGACATCGATATTTTTAAGGTTATACCTGAAGTGTCCCCGACCACGCTTTTATTTTTTTATAATTTTTTTTTTCACAACGAAGTTTGAAAAAAGTTAGATGGTCATATATGAGCGATTTCACTGAAATCCAAACACTAGTAATTTTTTTTTCAACATTTAAAAAAAATCAAGATTTGTTATTATATCAACTTCACCAAATTTTGATACAATGAAATATAAATCCAATGAGATATTAGAATTTCCTAATTTCTCATTCAAATAGCTTTATCGTGGGACAATTTTAACGTAATACATTTCTCAAAACTGGAAATGTGAGGACCTTCATGGCCTCTGACAAAAATCTTATACACATTTATATTGAATATACATACATTATCATACTTACAGGTCATACTTTTTGACATTTTTTTTCTAATCATATATACATACATTGCCAATTGTCCATCGTCTGAAGTCTTTTAGCCTGGATTTTCTATTTTTATAATTTATTTCGTTGGGTTTTTGTTGTAATTTACGGAATAACTTAGCTCAAATTTACTAAAATTTTTCGAAAACATTATGAATATTTTTTATTTCACTTGACGTACCACTGATTTTTAGCCGAATTTATTTTCTTAACTTCTGTATCTAACAACGAATTTTCAAGATTGTTTTTAGAATGGTATTCAAAGCTGCTAATGATTTCATAGGCCAAATCATATTTAAATTTTTTTTATTTTGCGAAAGCCCCGCAATATTTGAGCCAAATTGATTTCTACGAATTATGTGTATGAATGACATTGTTAATGATTTTACTGTTAAAAAATGGTTATATCTTTTCAATTTCTTTCATATTCGATAATTATATAAATAATGCGAAGGAATCAATCTAGCTCAAATATAGCAAGGTTTTCGCAAACAATAAAATGGTTTGGCCTTCAAAATGGCTAGTAACTCCGAATACCATTCTACGAAAAATATTTAAAATTCATTATTTATATACAGAATTTGAGAAAATTTATTCGGCTAAAAAGTAGCGATACATTCGGTGGAAAAATATTAGTTTTTATATAATAAGTAATATGTAAAAAATCATTTAATTTGAGCTAAATCGTTCCGGATAAATCTATAATACTTGGCGTCGCGACGCTACCGCATCTCTTGATATTAATTTTTGTTTGTAGGTAATAAAATTTCATACATTCCCATTTTTCAGAAATGCATGTGCGATAAAAATTTTGAAAATCCTCATATCCCATCAAACTTCTATTTTATTATATTAAAATTTGGTGAAGTTTTTACATTAACAAGAACCGGTTTTTGGAATTTTCTGAAGAAAAACAAAATTTTGGTGACTGAATTTCGGTGGAATCGCTCATATTTATGATTACTCATATCGAACATATTTAGGACCAGAATTTAAAAATCGAATAAAATTCTTAGAAATCCCATATCTGATATCAATATTTTTGATATTAGACCTAAGGTGTCCCGGACATTCTACAGAAAATTGAATAGAATTAGATGCGTGAAAATTCTTCCGCTGCAGGTTATTGTTCGAATATATCTACATATGTTAGGACATCAGAGATGTTTTTGAAACGATTTTTTTTGTTGTCTAATTTGCTTGAATTTTATGTTGTAAATTAACAAAATCGCTTTGCAGTGAAATGATTTTTACGCATTCAACTTCTACCAACATTCTTTCTGAAAAGAAAGAAAAATAATAAAATAGAAGCAAAGTGGGAACTAAGCATTAAATTGCTGATATCTGATTCAATGTTTATGAGAATTTTGTCAGATTTTTAAATTCCGACCCTCAATATGTTAGTTATAAATAATCATAGGTATATATATCCTTTTAAATTTTAATATTAATTGCGACTTGAAGATGGAACAATAACATAAAAAATCGGGGATGACTATCGAAAGTTCGAGAGTCAGGCTCAGGTCGATTTGGTATGGAATGCCCTATGACAAACTTCACGCTGCTCGAGACTTCTATGAGAGAGAATGAGTCATCGAAAATTCTCGAACATATCACGAGCATGCGAACATGAATGAACAATGAAAGGAAAAACCTCTGCCAAAGTCCATTCTCGGAATATCAATCACCCCAAGTTCATTCAGACGGGATGACATCACAAAATTCAAGATACATATACGGAATTCGTTACGATTTTATTGCGCCTGTAATTGATGATCTTTTACACGTCCTGTTTAAAGATCCATTGAAGGATGTCTATTGAGGCAAAAAAAAATTAAATGCTCGATCAACGCTTATACTAATATTAACTTAATCCACTAGAACGATTAAGGGGGTTAAGAGGCTACATTCTACATTGGATCGGTTGGATAACCCTGAATTGATCCACACCAAGCTTAATTAAATTGAGAAGATAAAAGAGAAGACTGCAAACTTATCATTAGCACGATAACCTAATGTTGTTGGTGAGCAAACGTCAACGGCTAGTCATGTACGGGACTACCGCAAGTACACAACTAATCTACCTACAATCTACGGATCCATCGAGAATTTGATTATGGTCAGTTTATATGCTGCTAATGTATCATTAGTTTACAGTCAAATCAAATGCAAATCTAAGGCCATGCTAATGGATTGAATTAACATTTTTGATAATCAGTGACCAATCGTGTATATTTTTCTCAATCCGTTACTTTAAATTCAGTTCATTAACGGATTTTAACAAACTATTAATATTGATGAACTGCTGATGTTGAAAAACTGCTCATACTGATGTACGCTGGATTTTGGCAAAACTGCTGTTGCTGATGAACTGCTAATGTTGAGAAACTGCTGATGCTGATGTATTTTTGATGTTAATGAACTGCCGATGTTGATGAACTGCCAATATTATTCAACTGTTCATATTGCTGCTGCTAATATAGCAGACATAGCGTTGATTGCTTACATTTCATTTACTATATGATTATTTGCACTGAACACTCGTAGCGTGTAAAATGGTGCTGGAATAAGTATGACGGAGTACCACTACATACCTAATATCATACTTGAATTTACAGTGTATAAAGTGTAGTAGCGTAACTATATGTTGCATAGCTATTTTGGAGTATATATTTGGCGTGACACGAGACGACGACGTAGTGAACCACCCGGCCCCATAGCCTAGTGGCTTTAGTCCCTTCAGGTTCAACAGGTGGTTTCCCGATTGTCATCGCACGTATGCGCGGATTAAACGCGTCCTCGCTACTTCAGCTGATGCCGCTGGCACATCGGTCGTTCGCGTGAGCACACCTACTTGTAATCCCCTAATTTCCACTCAACCTATGTCCTTCTTCTCATGCTTCAACCCGGCCCCGTTCGTTTATTCCGAATCAAGTCTTCGTGGAAACGAAATGCCCTCTGGCTCGACCAGACAAAATCGATTTCAATTAAGAAAACTGCCGCTTGCAAAGAAGTTTGGGAATCTCGAGATCGAAGGGGAAATTGGGTCTTGGGGGAATTTCACCAATCGGTGAATCGACGTGATATCCATTAGATAAGTCCTGGCTCCAATTCTACGAATTCTTCACAAACGTGGGAAATTCCGCTTAAAATAAATTCTACCGTTCGTTGTGAAACTGCTTTCCGCATAGAAAAATATATATCGATTTAAGTATCCGAATATATCTATGGTGATAGAATGTATACATTATGTATACTTTATGTATATGTATATATTATGTATACATATTTAATATATTAGACCTATGTATACAATGTACAAAAACTATCGGTATATATTACATATACAATGGTAGATATGTGACATATATATTATGTATATTTTACTGCATATTAAGTATATACAGTAGATGCAGTAAATATATATAAAAAATATAAGAAATATGTATTTTTTGTATACAAAAAGCGGCAATAATGATATATCGGCACATATATCTAAAATAGATATTTTATGCGTCACACTTTATATATGAAATATATTTAGGAGATATATTTACGATATATAAATTCCCGTGCGGGTTTTCCGAGCAGGGATTCTATTTAGGGTGGCATATGATATATCAATGCTTGGCTCGTTATTAATATTAGTTGAATCATGATCAGATAAGCTGGATATTCGTCTTATGTAGTAATAAGGCGCACGTAAGGCATGCCTAATAAACAAATCGACGCCATATCAGCCTTTGACAGGGTTACACATGGTTCCTCTTTCTGGATCTAAATGGATTTCAATATGAAATCTCATTATTTTCTAACGTATAATCGCACTGTATATTATGTTTACATTTTTGTTTTCCTTGACAAAAAAGTAGGAAATATATTTTGGACGTAGAAAATATATGTTGCATATATATTTATTTTTTTCGATGGGAATAAGGCAGTCCTGATCTCAATAGAAGGGCTCAATATATTTCACTTAATTGCGGCTTATAGGACAACGTATGTCTCGTTTTGTATAGGAATTACTTTTTTTTATTACTACGGAGAATGACCCATTTATATTATGGAATCAAGAAACAGATTGCCTGCTTGTTGGTTTTCCATTTGAGGATTCTTCATAGTACCACGCGCCGCCGCCAGATGGCGATCGGCCGAGTCGCTTTCTCACTAACAAAATTATGCTACGGATATAAGTCAGAGTAAATTAGCATTGTCGATCAAGAATTTTGTTTGCTCATCCGTGCTTTATAAGAGCACGTGTTAGACGAACTAAATCAGGGACTGACGAAACGTAGGGATATCTAGAAAATTGCCATATAGAAAACATTATCCAGGTTCTCTCTAAAAGGAGGGAATTATGATTTTCTTTTAATTTTTGATAAAGCGTAGAGTTGTACTTGCATAAAAAACTTTGTCGACAGAACTGTTCGAAATCCCCGTTAAATCAACCTTGTGAAGGCCCGTGTCACGTGTATGTTCAGCATCAGACGGTAGATTACCAGAGACTATCGAAATCTACAAATATTAACGAATATATTATCTATTAACGAATATATTACCTGATAAAGATGGCATCTCGAAAATCCCAGCTGAATTTTCTACTCAAATTCTCCTTATACCGGATTCGCTATATACACTATATGTGACTTTTGCATGACTATACAACTAGAAACCCCTCGGACCGTCGCATTGGATGTAACGTCAGCGACTTGGTTGGTGGGAAATTGCCGGTGGCACGAACTACCCAGAGGCTAAGGGTTGCAGCTCCGACGGAGAATGAGGTGGCTAACCCACCGGCAAATCCTATTAACGCAGAGGCCCGACGTCGTGCCCTCATCGTCAACGGCGTCGGCCGGGATTGAGATTGCACTCTCCGACGTGACCCGTGTGAGCCCTTCTCAACTTGTTCTTTTTTCGCGTCTTCATTTCTATCTTAATGCGAAAATTCAATATTAGATATATTTTACTTATGTAGTATGAAAAAGCAACGGAAACGTATATATTAAAAATGATCAAATAATCCTGTACGCTTAATTACAATATTGCGTCTTCCTTATTCATCTCTCTATAATATAAAACGATCCCGCCGCCGCCGCTGTGTACTATATAGAGGGGATTCCATGTCAGAAGGGCTCAAGACCCCCTGAGCCGGAAATTTTTAAGTCACCACATGGACAAATATTCTTGAAAATTTTCGAAATTTTCAAGTTAGCCATTGAATTTTGAACGAGACGTTCCAAGTTGGCCATGAAATTTTGGGCAAGTCTTTTCATGTTGGCCATGGAATTTTGAGCGAGTCATTCTAAGTTGGCCATGGAATTCTGAATGAGTCGTTCCAAGTTGGCCATGGAATTTTGTTCGAGTCGATTCAAGTTGGCCATAGAATTCTCGAAGCTCGAAGCCTCACGCCAAGAACTCTCACACGCTTAGTGAAATAACGATTGTCAAGATAACTCGCGGGACCTACCAAAAAACCACAAGGGCCCGCGAAAGATCCTCAAGATCTTCAACGATTTATAATCCTCACGCGGGGAGATGAAGACGGACGGCACGACCACACTCTATTTTACAATATTCACACTCGCGATCCAATAAAACATGACAAAAACATTCGTCAGCCCATCAAAGAAATTTGTCAGCATAGCATAAGTGACTTGTCAGCTGAACAAAAAATTTGTCATGCCGATACACATGTCTATCTGAAAAAGTTGCTAAAACAAAATCACAAAGAGCGACCAATTGAGCAAAAAAACTTGGTATCGCTTCGATCCCAAAATCCCTTTGAAATTTTCCAAGATTTTTCACCATAATGCGTCTCATAAACGACACTACTCGTGGTGCATATTTTACATAATTATCTTTACACCTGATGTTCCCAAAAAGACTTCGTCCAAAAATGCTATGCGGAATTAATGACGCGAGTGTAAACTACTACGATAAATTCTCACGAAGACGGAAAAATATAGTCCTCTGGCTGATCGCGAATACTTCACTTTCGAGTTTACAAACACGATATTAATAGAAAAAGAAAAAAAACAGTGTAGAATAAAATAACTGAACAATCGTGCGTTGGCTGCGCTCTGGAGCGCGGTAATCGTCGTAGTCGTCGGCTTGGCATGGCGAGCGTCGACCGATACCGGAGTCCGGCTTATTATCGGGTTACACAACGATCCGCTAACGCGAGAAAGAGCGAGAGAGCTGAGACTTCGGACAAAGCCAAAGTCCTGCTGCTGTTGGTGATGCTGATGGTGATGCTGATGTTGCAGGATCGCGAACTCTCTCGGTCCTAGTCCGGGCAATAAAATAAATCGATCGACTAGAAGTTGCTGCACCGCGGCTTGTGTATAGAGTAGTATAATCTACTATCGTATAGCATACTGTTGGGTTCAACGAGGATCGTGGTGAGACTTGCTTTTCCTCGCCTCCGGACCTTCCACATTGAGCTCCCCTCAATAGTACCCGTATTGTGTATGTAGACACCTCTGTACCCGAGATTACACGATACGCGATTAAAAATAAAAACAAACCCGCCGAACACCATAACTGCTCCTCGGCACTCCCAATAACAGAATATATACCTATATTTTGCAGCTATACTATATTCCGTGCGTACCGCACGAACTTGATAGGTGAATACGGAAACACTGTAAGAACCAAATGCGCTGTAAATACCCTCGTGAAGGAAATACTATATATATTTATGCATCGACAACAAAGATATCAAGAGACGCGGCAACTTCTCGATTATAACAAGAAATGTGTACATAAATATTTTTTTTTCGAGATTTATTTGGTCCTGAGATAAGTCTGATATAACCAGAGCAGTATACTGGCTGATGTCTGGTCCTCATTTATGACCAGTTCCTGATAAGGTACCTTTTCAGTTCATATTGAGTGATTTAACGCAGTAGCCCTATAAGGTACTGAAGAGTACCTTACCTACTAATATAATGAAGATCTTCATTATATTAGTAGGGTTTTAATAGGGCAACCTTACGAACCTACCCGCGTAGAAAAATAGAATCTGACCGAGATTCTTAACGAGAATCTCGCTGAGATTCTTAACGAGAATCTCGCTGAGATTCTTAACGAGAATCTCGCTGAGATTCTTAACGAGAATCTCGCTGAGATTCTTAACGAGAATCTCGCTGAGATTCTTAACGAGAATCTCGCTGAGATTCTTAACGAGAATCTCGCTGAGATTCTTAACGAGAATCTCGCTGAGATTCTTAACGAGAATCTCGCTGAGATTCTTAACGAGAATCTCGCTGAGATTCTTAACGAGAATCTCGCTGAGATTCTTAACGAGAATCTCGCTGAGATTCTTAACGAGAATCTCGCTGAGATTCTTAACGAGAATCTCGCTGAGATTCTTAACGAGAATCTCGCTGAGATTCTTAACGAGAATCTCGCTGAGATTCTTAACGAGAATCTCGCTGAGATTCTTAACGAGAATCTCGCTGAGATTCTCAACGAGATTCTCGTCGAGAATCACGGATGAGATCCGAACCCATACATATCCTTTTAAAATCTCAACGAGAATCTCGCCGAGATTTTACAAAATCGATTATAGTTTCTTACCAAGATTCTTTAGTAAGACGAGAAGAATCTCTATGATAACCTTACCTAGATTATAGAGAATCTATCATAGCTTCTTACCGAGATTCTTTGGTAGATCGCTGAAAATTAAAAGAATCTATATCAGGATCTCGCCAAGATTTTGGAGAATCTGTCCTTACTCCGTACCGAGATTCTGTAGGAATACAAGAAGAATCTCAATGAGATTCATTAAATTCAAGATTAAAGCCAATGAGAATCTCGGCGAGATTCTCATTGATTTTAAAAGAATATGGGTTTGGATAGCATCTTTGATTCTCGGCGAGAATCTCAGCGAGAATCTTGTTAAGAATCTCAGTCAGATTCTATTTTTCTACGCGGGGAGATTAGATAAAAAATATTAATTTATTCTGATTCAATCGAGTAAACATGTACGTTTAATTACATAGTACTTCTTTTCCATTGACGATGGTATATATTAATCGCTAAAAAACTATATTTTTGCTTCCTCACAGAGGAAGGTTTGTTGTCGTGAAAACAATTTTTTCACGACAACGTGTGTGTAAGACGTCGAGAAAAACAGTTTTTACGGAATGTGCACGCGTGTGTGTGGGTGTGCGTTTGTGTGCGTGTGCGTGTGCGTGAGCGTGTGCGTGTGCGTGTGCGTGTGCGTGTGCGTGTGCGTGTGCGTGCGCGCGTGCGTGCGCGTGTGCGTGTGCTCGTTCGTGTTCGTGTGTGTTATATGCTCGACAACGACAACTCGGGAACGCCTTGACACATCGAGCTGAAATTTACACCATAAATTAATAAGTGAATCCTCTTCGGTCATACCAATTTTCGTTGAAATCCGTTTAGCCAATAAATTTTTACGTGGTTTTGTTTACGTCTGCTTACTCGATGAGTCTTTTAATTTTCGAGATACATTTAGCTGAAGATTGATATGCATGTGAGCTTCGGTACACCAGCGATCTCTATTGAATGTATTAAGATCGATGGAACTGTTAACATTTGATCATCTTTTAATTTGATTAATTCATGGTTTTTTTGTCCTTTATAGCAATTTTGTACTCTATAATACGAAACGTAACGATTGATGTCGTATACACTCGCCATATCCTCGCTTCCCGAAGAAATTTCAGAAAACATCGGTTTGTATCGTGTTCTACGGTAAAAAACGGAAAAGATTAGGTATTCGAGGGTGAGGATGCCTGCAACAATGTTGATTGTACTGAATTCCCAAATAATAATAAAATTATCCCATCACAATAACTTTTGCCAAACTTGAAATATCTAGCCTAAATTTAGTATACCAACGAAATAATACGCAGCCATGTTCATTGATTTAAACCAAGGATGCAAAGTAGAATCTTGCACATTATTGCTTCGTCATCATTTTTCGTTTTTTAAAAAGCTTTCTCTACGAAGAAGCCAACATTGATTAACATATTACCTCACAGAGAGAGTTTTGTAGAAAGCAAAAAATTATCAGTGAGCAACGTCGAAGGTTCTTCTTTGTATCCATTTTTTCATCTCGATTTAAACCATTTTTATTTTCTCACTAATTTCACCTACGTACAAAATTTCGGTATTGAACATGGGGGAATAAAAATTTTGAAAAACACTTATGTAATTGTGACCATTTCTGATGAAGCTTTCAAAAGCACCAGTCAAACTGTTCATTCATAGCTGGCTGCGGCTTATATTTCGTTTATGAATAAAAGTACCTAACCGGTGACTGTATAGCCTTTCCGGGGTACTATGTCCTCGTGGATACGTACACCAGATCCAATCTCGAGTTACCAGTTCCGCTGGAAAAAATCCTGTAACGGTAATCTTCTTCGTTTTCAACTTGTCTATTTTTCTAACGAAGTAGCACTAAGTTGCAGGTATCTTCGTAACCGGAAACATGATAGGGTTATGTACAAAAAATAAAAACTGTCATCATATATAATTTATAAATTAATTGTTTTCCTGTTTTTCGCTCAGAGCTTTTGCTGCTAGTGTTCCTGTGATAGCGTGAATTCGAACGCAACATTAAGTGTTTATTCAAACAGGCAAATGTTGAGAGAAACCCAACGAACGTTAGAGAGAGATAGAAATAACAAAAACCGTGCCAACCGTTCATTATAAAATAATCTGCTGCCGCCACGCGGACCGTGTCCCCTTCCTCATTCCTCATTCCCTATACTCTCTCGCTAAATGCCATGAAAAATGAGTTACGACAAGAAAATTACCCCGGTACGCAATTATGTAAATATACACGCTCGGTCGGACGCCCGGTCCGGAGAGGGAAGGTGTACTATATAGGTGTACGTACCTACCTACTTATTGTTAGACGGGGGCGCCGGCCGGCGCCATTCCCCTCCACAATATGCATTTCCTTACATACAATTTACTTGCATATACATATTGCATAAAAAGGCGCGGTAATGTCTCGTCAAAGATTTGAAAAAAATTTAATGTTCATATTTACAGTGAAGCGTATTAAGAATGTAATACGTATCACTTCTGAACCGAGACTTTGATGCTATTAACACACGATTGGATTATTTTATAACATGAGAAAAAAAAATTAATGGCATTAGTGAGTATAATTGATCTCAATAATAATAATGTCGAAAAGTGACCGATATGTCTTTGAAAATTGTTCATAAATCACAACGTATTCGCTTTGTTTTTTGTGTGCATACGTAGAAAATATATAACATTTTTTCAACCAAGTTTAAAAATAATTTGAGAAGTAAGAAAATATATTTGTCTAGAAATTAAATATCTTTTATTCGAATCATATTTGTCAACAATTTTTGGGATACTTATTGTTAGACGGGGACGCTGGTAGGCCGGTTCCCCCCACAATATGCATTTCCTTACATGCGATGTACTTGCATATATATATTGCATAAAAAGGCGCGGTAATGTCTCGTCGAAGATTTGAAAAAAATGTAATGTATATAGTTACAGTCAAGCGTATTAAGGATGTATAACTTGCCAATCAAGATTTCAATCTCTATAATTTGAATATATTGTAATGATTGCAATGAGACAAATTGAAAGAAAGCAAAATAAATGGAATTAAGGATACTAAGTAGGATAAAGCGAGTAGGATTAAAGGGACAGTTAAGCAGAAGAAAATAAGCCAGTTAATGGACGTTTTGTTATAGACGTGTTCTTACGTGTCCATTCACTGATCACCGTCTATTCACTAGCCGATTCACCCTATAATAATTTTCAACAACAATAATGTCGAAAGTTCACTGAAAAGTCTTCGAAAATTGGTAGAAAATTCTAACAAGCCGGCAATTTCTCTCATGCGCGCACATAGAAAATATATAACATTTTTCGAATAAAATTGAGTTTTACAAGAACCTCCCCGAATATTCTTGAGAACATCAAGAAAAATTTGTAAAATTCTCCGAAAAGAACCGTGTCAACTTATGAAATTTTCCTCCGAGCACATAGAATTTATGTGACTGGAGAATTCAGCAAAATAATTTTAGAAGACAAGAAATCTAGTTGTCCAAATAATTTAATATTCATTTCTTAAATCTTATTTGCCATTCATTATTTTCATTCAAATTTAAACATTTTTTTTCATTTTAAAATATCAGTGACCATCAATTTTCTAAGTAGATATTAATGAAATTTAAAACACTTGGGTAAGTGTTATATATCCCTCACACCAATTTCAAATCAACTAAATATATGAATTAAAAAAAAAATTGATATACCGGAGAAAACAAACGCTGTTCTCGTGGGAAAAAGGGTAACTTTATTTGATCAGAAAATAGCGTAAGCAGTATTTGTTACTGGCTCAATCGGGCGACTGAAAAATCTGAAAATCTCCTGATCCTGAAAATATAACATCCATTTTTCGAATCTTGGTTATAATTAATTCTAGGCATTTTTGATTTGGAAGAATTTCAAAGACCATCTATTTTCCAAAATGATATTGAATAAAAAATGAAACGCATGCGTAAATATCATATGAACTTCACACCAATCTTACATTAATTAAACACCGGAGATAATATAAACACCGAAGGTTATACATTGTTTTCGTGAAATAAATGGGTCTAAAAATATCGCAAGCAGTATTTATGACCAGCAACGAAAAAATCTGAAAATCTCTTGATCCTATATGTCAGTTAAAACAATTTCCTGAAAAATTGTATACTACTACTAGTCAATAAGAAAAAATTGGATGATCAGGTTCAAGTATTGCGAGTTATAAATAACTCAAAAACTGGACAGAACCACGTTAGTCTTGACGGTCATTGTAGTACCTCTACAAACTAACATACAGAGCAACCGTACACATTTATGCATAAATAATCGTAAGTACACCATATGGTGTGTCGTACGCGAAACTACTCGAAGAGACGCGATTTGAAAGAAGTAATAACTGGCGGCTATTACCGAGTTCGCGTGGATAAAATTAGTTGTATGGACGTCGTATCCTATAGTCTAAACAATCGTCTACTCTAGAACCGGCTCTCCTAGCATACGTCATGTAAACGTCTACTCAGGTATAGTTATCATCACGGTCGGTCTTAACCGATATCGATACTTTGTATTTACATAAAGAACGCCTTCTGCCTAGTTCAGATGGAGTGACAGTCAATGGGAACTGTCTGTCACGAATGTATCAAACGAAACCGAGGGTTTCATGTAGCGCTGGCACTTCCACCTGTGTAATTACCATGACCAGTATCGCAGGAGATATCAATACCTTTCATTTCTTCCATTACATAGTAGCTTCGTGTCTACGGGCGTAAGAGTGATTGTCAGTTAAGGCGAGCCAAGGTAAACAAAAGTCTGTTAAGAATGGCAATCGTCGTAGTCACTTCGGTAGATAGAGCACTGTATGGAATGGAGACAATTGGAGGTAGGCAAGGAGTAACTTGGACATACGGACTGCAGGAAGCTTCAGACAACTTTATACGTGCTGTCGGAGGGCTAAAAGCCGTTCTATGACTGCGATAAGACTTTTGCTGAGAGTAGGTATCTCTAGTATGTATATGTGAGTGCGCTACCCGGTTCACATTGCGTACAGGGCGGATATGCGACGTCGCCAACGGAATAGACGAGCTAAGGATATGCACGGATAAGGATAAGGATATGGACTCGGGGCGTGCTCACGACCGGACGGGTAATACCCACAGAGTACGGGCGTTATTGGCCCGTGGCATTATACCGCAGACAAGGAAAAAGAGACATTCGCTTGTGGGCGCTTCGAAACGTAGCACGTAGAGGAGACTTGGTGAATGGAGACGAAAGGAATAAAGGGGGTTCATTTACAGAATTGATTACCGTGTCAACCGCAGACAAGGAAACTTATATTATTGAAATGATTGGCAGCGACTGGCTGATTTAAGATTTGTTTTGCTTGCTTTTACTGTATACAGTTGAAACCAAATCTAGATGATTGCCTGATCAGCTATCCCGTAGTCAGATATTTCCTTGATCAGATATCCTGTAGCCAGAGATTTACAGTTGTTGTTGGTTGTGTGGTCGCAAATGTGACCGGTGGTGGTGATTATTCGGCTATTGGCGACCGGAGGAATGAAACTATCTTTTTTCCTTATACGTTTTAGCCCTGATCAGGGTCTTCTTCAGTATTTTATTATATGAAATTATTCATTATCTAATTTGGTGAAAATACGTGTTCTTTAGGTCACCGGATTACCTGGCCATGTGGTGTCATTTATTTTCAGGTTAATTATAGAGCTTCATTGTGTATTTTTGTTGATTTTTTCGAAATTGTTTATGGCACTACATTTTTGGAAATAGTCAGGAAACCCAGGGAGCTGTATACAGCTCTATAATTAACCTGGAAACAAATGACACCACGTGGCCAGGAAATCCGGTGACGTAGAGAACACATGTTTTCATTAAGAAAAATGATAAATAATATCATGGAATGAAATACTGAAGAGGACCCTGATCACAGCCGAAACGTATAAGGAAAAAAGATAGTTTCATTCCTTCGGTCGCCAATAGCCGAATAATCACTACCACCTGCGAGAGATTTACTCAATCGGGTACCCCGTAAACGAATGTTAACTTGTACGGATATTCCGTAGCCAGACAATTCCTTCATTAGATATTCTGTAGCCAGACAATTCCTTCATCAGATATTCTGTAGCCAGACAATTCCTTCATCAGATATTCTGTAGCCAGTGATTTACTTGATCAGATATCCTGTAGCCAGAGGAACTTGATCGGATATCCCGTAGATAGATAGATGTTAACTTGATCGGATATCCTGTAGATACATAGATGTTAACTTGATCGGATATCCCGTAGCCATACATTTCTTGATCAGATATTCTGTAGCCATAGGTTGACGTGATTTAATATCCCGTAGCCAGACGTTAACCTGATTTGATATCCCGCAGCCGGAAGTTTAACCGGATATCTCATAGCGAGACATTAACCTGATCAGATATCCTGTGCCCAGATGTTTACCTGGTAAGAACCCGGTAGCCGGAGTTTTACCTGATCGAATATCCCGTGGCCATGGATTAAGCTGATCTAATACCCCGTAACCGGATGATTACTTATTCAGAACCCCGTAGCCAGGTGTTTAAGTGATCAGAACCCCGTAGTCGGTTTTCCTGATTGGATATTCCATGGCCAGACGTTACCATGAAATGATATCTCGTAAGCAGATGTTTAGTTGATCAAACCCCTGTAGCCGAGGTTTACCCGGTCGGATATTCTATAGACAGGACAGTAACCTAATATGATAGCCCGTAGCCGGATGTTTACCTGATCAGAATCCCGTAGCCAGACGATTAACAGATCAGATATCACTTTTGAACCAAATTGTCACCGTGTCCAGTCATCAAGGATGCTGATGACGATCTTCATGGGAATCATTTACTAGATCAACTTCACAAGATTTAGGCAAGCACTTATCTTGGCAAATGAAAAATTCGTATCCGCGGGGTTCAATCAAATAAAGATGGGAATCCGTGGGTAAAGGGGTACGATTCACTTATCGTCAGTATTAAAATTTGTATTTCGACTCAGGAAATTTTCCTGCTCAAAGATAACCCATAACAAGATGTTCCCATATTCAGATATTTTTTTCCTTTCTGTATCCAGATTTCTCATTTCCACCTGGACCAGCACTTGATTCTATATCAAAATGTCCCGTGGACAGTTGACGTCAATGATAGAACTTTTAGTGTCATATCCTAAACCACTTTGAACTTTGATTATCATAATAGCCGAGTAACCACCAAATGGTGGTTAGTCAGCTATTGGCGGCCCATTCAATAAAAAAAAAAACTCTTTAGACGTTTTGACCCTGGTCTGGATCCCCTTCAGTAGTTTATGCAATGATATTGCTTGTGTTAGATTGTTACTGTCTGTAAGGTCTTTCAAGTGTATTGTTTTTTTTCTCCTTTCCTTTTGTTTCCCCCTCTCACTTACTTTCCTTTTGGTCACCCCGCTCTCTGGCCCATGTGTTTGAGGTTATTTTTTTATGTTATTTTTAATGATTTCTGATAAGTGACATTCTTACACTTGTTGAGCCAGAAAACGCGACGAGCAGACATTATCTTCAAGGCGAGCTATTGATTATCTTCATGGGATTCATTTACGAGATCAACTTTACCAGGTCTTTAGAGCTGGAGGCACCCGGGTTTCACATGTCCAGGTGATTCTGTGTCAAAATGTCCGAAAATGAAGCTGACAGAATTTGTTGTATCATGTTGATACAAAACCACACTGATCAAAATTGTATAACCATGTCCAGAACTTGTCGATGCTATTGCTGGTTTTCTTTGGGCTCATTCACTAAACCAACCTTACTGGACAAGTGGCGAGTGACTTTGACAAATAAAAATTCATACCAATGAAGTCCCAGGAGAACACGATGTGAATCTGTGGGTAGGGAAGTACTTTCTACTGGTTACAAGCCTTAACATTTTCTTGACTCCTGAAGTAGTCGATCATCACTTATCTAGGTTGAACGTAATTCGAGGAGCTTTCCATACTGCACTGTCGATAAAATTGCGAGAAGTGAACAGGCAACACGACAGATTTATCGTTTACTTGGTCATCGGCGACGCCGTCATTGCCGAGAATAAAATAACGGAATCGAACTCTTACCAGCGGGCCACCCACGCGCGTCGTGGATCGTAATCGATATAGTCGATATAGCATCATACATGGGACACCGCCTCGCGTATCTGGCGCATGCTATCCTTCTTTCTCTCTTGGTATGCCGTTTCTCTTACAAAGACCTATCATAATATTGACATCCTGTCCGTGATAAGACGGCAGGTCAAAGCTTTATACGTTCGACGTGCTGTAAGGGAATTCAACAAGCTCCTATTGATGAATGAGAATTATTCTTATCTTTTTGCTGTTCATTCAGAGAAGCCAATGGACTCTCTTTTTACCTGAGCATAGTGAGCGCTTATACCTACCTTACTTCTTACTTCACCTGCAATATGCGTTAGAGAGCTTTGGATGTTATGTAAAGACAAAATGCAAAGAACGTTGCACATTGCTTTCTCACTAATTTTTAATTTTTACAAAGCTACCTGTATGTGGAATCGGGTTTGTCTGCAAACAAAACATCTCTTTTTTTACTCGTCACATCAAAAGATCATAATATAGGGCCTCGTTAAAAGAAAGCTTCGTGCGAATTTTTTTGGAAGTGGCTCAACGCGACCTTTTGCATTTCCCATTTGATTGACACGTAGAAATTCACGACTTCTGTTTGAACCAATATCATTATTTTTGTACATGATGGATAGTACGATATATAATATCATTCGATAGTTCCAACGATTAACTTCAGCTTAACATATCGTAGAACATTTCAGGTCGCATAGTTCCCGAGATATTCAATTATGCGCAAATATCAAGTCTCGTATAAAGACATCACGTTTAAATATTCTAAATATTCAAATTACTGGAAAGGGAACATTTCCAAAAGAATATGGACATTTTCCATGCCATATCTTACAAAAATCCACACGGTGTGACCTAATACCAGAATCAAGGTTATGTCATAAATTGGTATTTTTAAACATATTTATAGTAGACAAAAAAATTAAACATTTCAATGAGCATGTAATTATTGAATAATAACAATAATAATAACAACAACCACATGTAAGGCTCAATTGCACGATAAGCAGATTTTTCAAGTCCTTGAGAAATTTCATACAAATTCTTACGGTGGTCCTTAACAGGAAAAATGACAGTTTGATTCAGGTAACCATTTTTAAAATCTAAAACCATCTGTATCCGTAGAATTGAATATCTTGAGAACTATGCGGCCTAAAATATTTTACAATTTACAGAATTAAAGTTAATCGTCCCAGCTATCAAATTCTACCATACATACCACCGTCCATCGTGTACAAAAGTAAGTAGTTTTTTGATGTGGCAAGTACGATATAAACATTTTTTTAAACACATCCTAATGTGGAAATATGGCGATCGTTCTCGGCTTACTCATAGAGGAAGCTTCGATTGTTGAATTAACTCGAGTTATAACGACAACGTCAAGTTTTCGACATTCCAAAATCCTATTAAATTTTAACCTCTTTACCGATCTTTACTAAATTTGATACCTACTACAATCACATTTGACTTCGACCTTATCGAAAATTTGAGCAGGGTTAGTCAAAGTTAACTTGTATTAGAAAAAAAACATAATTTTCCGAAAATTCATAATTCTATAAAACTAAACCCCTTTATAGATTCCGCTCAAATTTGATCCTGACCGTCATTCTTTATTGTTTTATTTATCAAGAACTATGTAGCTCATGAGCTAAAAAATTAAGGCAACCAGAGAACACACAATGATTTTAAAAAAATGAAAAAGCTTGTAGAATCTGGAAAAAATGTTTCAATTTTTCCCTCGATTTATACATAGGAAGGAGCGATCATGCTCTACCAGTGTGCCACGTTTTAGCTCAAATGTTAAAGTCGTTTTTGAGATACAGCGGTTTAAATTTTGTCAGCCAGCTACGCACACACACACATACATCCATCCGGAAATTTTTTCTAAACTCCTTTTATGATGATTAAGAAGATTACGAATGATCTGCCATGAAAGTGAAATAAATTTTCTTTTTACGAAAACAAAGCTTCCTCTATAAGGGAACAAAAAGACCTAGTTTTGAAGATTTATGTGGGGAGTACAACTAAGAAAAAAGATTTATTTAAAATTTATAAAATTTCGTTTAATTTAAATAAAACTTTTTTTTGAACCAATACAATTTATTTGAATGAAGTGAATTGTTTTTATCAAAATAAAATCTTAGTAGTAGTAAAAGTGTTTTATTGAACAGTACATAAAATAGACTGTCAGACCGTAAATCTCGCCGAAAAATGTTTTAACCTATTAACTTAGGATGAATAAAATTTTATAAGTTGTAAATGACATTTTATTGATCATCGCAATCTCGACAATGTTGATACAACCGATATATAATATGAACCGTACATGTGCCTGATCGACTGGCCACTGACCGAAGTCCTTCAGCCGAAAATCTTATTATGCTAGTATTTAAAGAATAAAATGATTCAATGAAAAACCTAATAGGATTTTATTTCAATTAAATACAATTTATTGCATACAAATAAATTGTATTAGTTCCAAATAAAATTTTCATTTATTTCGAATGTACTCTATATTTGCTCCAGATTAAGGATGTAATACGTATTACTTTTTCCAACCAAGACTTCTGATCATACAATTTGAATATATTATAACATGAAAAAAATCAAAACAAAGAATGAATGGCATTAGAGATACTGTGTATAATTATTCTCAATAATAATAATGTCGAAAAGTGATTGATCCGAGTCTCCGAGGAATTGTTTAAAAAATCCAACGTGTTCGCAAATTTTTACATGTGCGTACGTAGAAAATGTATAACATTTTTTAAAAGCCATGGATTTTCACAAGAACAGCCCTAAATATTCTTTCGAACAGACAAAAAGACTTTATTAAATTCTCCCAAAAAATCCAAATAAATTTATTTAATTCCCCGAGCACATATAATTTATGTCGTTGGAGAATTCAACATAATCATTTCAGAAGACGCAAAATATAGTTGACTGAAAATTTAATATTCATCTTTGAAATCTTATTTATCATTGATTTTTTGCATTTTCAATGAAAACAAATGAAGGACCATAAATTCCCTAAAAAGATTATAATAGGAATAAAAATTATTCGCTTACGATATAAAAAACAGACACGCGTGCATGTGCGTTATCATAACAGGCAACGCTCATGATACAATGTGAAAGAAAATATAAGTATCGAAAGAATTATTTACCCGTTAATGCCATGATATGCACTTTTTTCGTCCTCTAATAATGCTTAGAGGTTATCAACAATGTTTCTAAGCACTCGAAACGATAGTTGAAGCGTATCGTGCGAGAAATAACGTTTCGATCATGATCAAGATTAAATCGGATATTTTCGATGATGGAATGCTGCGGCGGCGCTCAAGTACTTGTAGTATTGAGTACCTTTTTTTTCTTTATAATCCTCTGTGGTCGCCGCGTAGGCGACGTATCGAGAGTGATGTTATTATAGTATCCAATAGATTAGATTCGATAATACAATCGCACGCGTCGTCAAATTCCATTATAACTTATTGAAATCTCAAGAAGAGCACGGATTTACAGCACGCTTCCGGCCTTCTGGAAATATAATCGAGATATGGTATCAAACGAACTGTGGACTCGTCGGGAATGTTTACTCCAAATAAATGAATAATATTTCTTTCGGTCATGATAACGTGCGCGTCAGGTTGTTCCCGTTATTTCTACACACTATGGGCATGACAGATCGTGAAAAAAATTCATCATCAGTGTACACTGAATAAACTAAAAACGTTGAATGCACTGAATTATTTAATTGGATCATATATTATTGACGCAAATAACTTGATTGAAATAACTATACGTTTTGGCTTAAGCAACGAAATATGTCGATGAGCCATTTGTACAAGAACAGTCGGTTTCCTTGAGTCAACAGGATCAGTACAAATGACACAATTATATTGTTGAGTCCATTAAGATACTTATAGTTTGTATTCAATGTTCTATTTTGCTTTAGCCGTTTTTGTATGATGTGCATGCGATACTTCGGCGAATGACACCTTGTCATATTTTAAGTTAATTTAACGCTTCGCCCTGATCAGGGCCTTTTCAGTAATATTTTTTTTTCATATCAGAGTTGGGTTTGTCACGAATATTTGGTTCTCGAAGATGTTCATAAAAAAAATGAGATTTGTATATTTTTGTAGTTGTTGACCGGGTTTTCCGGTCTTTTAGGTTAAGCCTGTGCGAATTGCTTTTTCTTTGATTATTACAATACTTTTTCTTATTAATTGTGTTTTTGAGTCGTTGTTTTTTTATTTGTGTTTTTATTACGTTTCGAGACCGGAGAGTTCGGTCAATATGATGTCACATTTTGAACTGACGTTTGTTTAATATATATGGAGCAATTCACCCCGTTTCGATCAGCATTTGACCTCGCCCACTCTGATTTGGCTCGTAATTTTTTGTAGGCTTAGTTGCACCCTCAAATGCACCATAAGGATTTTTTTTTATGGCATTTTGTCTTTAATGAATATTTTTAAAGTGATATATCGAACGCCATAATTAAAAAATCTGGAAAAATTCAGAAAAATACTTTGTTCAATGTAACAATTTTCTAGCTTATAGCCAAAGTGGGCAAGATTTTTTCCTCATCGTTCTTAAGATCTTTAGATGTAAAAAAAATTACATTTTTAAATTTTTTCTAATTCTTCAAGGTTTTTTGTTTTTTCTTCTTTAAAAAAATAATGTTTTTAGTATGAGAAAGCAACATATAAAAAAAAGCAATACGATCATAAAAATTATCGGTTCTCAAACGTGACTTCACTATTATTTTGATTTCGTAGAACACTTAAAAACTTATCAAGTCCATATTTCATTCGAAAACCGATTCCAATAGATATCGTTCACGCCGAAATGGATCTTATCCACATTGAAACAAATATTGTTTTGATCCAACGATAAATTGAGTTTGTAGGATATGATATGGATAAGTATTTTGGCTCACGGTTTTCCTAGGAAAGTTTCATTGAATCAACACAATATTTCGTGAAAAAGATTAAGTATTTCGTTATTGCAATCTAATTTTGATTTCTTTGAACAAAATAATTGATGAAATATATGATGTTGGTAAATGGATAATTAAAAAATTTCCAAATAAATGGTTTTTTTTTTCAAAGTTTCCGTTGATTCAATTAAATATTTTGCTCAGTGCGCGTAAAGTAAGAAAAAACTTTCTTACACGCATTCTATTACAAGGTAGATTTTTATCGTTATCAGGTTATTTTGATGTTATATATTTTTTTGCCTTCAAGTTCTCATCTTTTTGGAACATATTTTTGAGAAAACCGGATGAGCTTACTATTTACTATATTACTACACTATATTTACTATTTTCAGGCATTTTTTTATAGGTTCATATTATGCATATTGATATTAAAGTTGTTACACGCAATAAATAAACTTTCGGATTACAAAATAAATTTTTTTTATTCATTCAAGACACTGTTTACACACGAGAATAATAGTTCAGAAAATAACCCAAAAAATTGTAGGTATGCGCTGCTGATGAAATCTCGGAGACGGATCATCTGAAACAAATAATTAAACGGCTTCAGATTCAGAATAATAATGTCTTCAGTGCATATTATACCATTTTTCATATACGAGGCATTCCACGGTAATTCAGGTACCCAAATTTTCTGTTATCATTCCGAAAATGAGTAAGATTCAAGTACTAACACGATAAAAATTAATTCAGAAATTTCCGACCGATTCCAAGCTTCCGTTTAAAGGAAAACCTAAAATTTTCCTGTTTGTTTCTCGTTATGATATTTCTACAAGGATTGATGGTAGAAAATTTTTCAAAAGCAGCATTTTATAATTTTTCATTCTGTTTTCGAATATAAACAAGTAAATTTATTGCAGGTGCCGAACTAGTATTTAAAAAATTGCCTAACACTTTTTCGTGTTTGAGGACAACATAACCCAGTCGATATGCTTCCTTTTTATCCATTTTTTTCATTCGTCAAGCTGAGAACGAATTTGCAGCGAAACGAACCGATAGCAGACCCAGTAGTAGTAAGTGAACATTTATTGACAATACATGACAGAATTTGATTGAGTACATCGCTTAGGTTAACCTTATTAATTAACAATATTGTCAATGGGCCATCGACCGCAGTCCTTCAGCCCATGCTTCTAGTTTTTGTATGAGTTTTTTTTTTTTTTTTTTAACATAAATTTTCAACATTTTTAAGCGGAATTCTATTTTATTACAGTTACATTTAGTACTTAATAATTATCAGCGATTTCTTCATTACGCATTGTTTCTAGGAGTTGATAAGTGGTGTGTGTGGGGAATTTAGTCTTTCTAGCTACATTTTGTTGCGGTAGGCTGCAGAGTGGTTGGATGTTCTCTAATTGTTTGAGGGCAAAATGTCTGGAAAGTTCTTTAGATCTGGTTATTATCGGAGTAATGCCTGTAGTCTCATAGAGAAGGGTGTTTCGTGGGTTATATAGAGGATTATTCGGGTTTCGGATGCGGGTTAATCGCCGAATTGCGCTCGTTTCTGCGGTTTTTATTTTTTTCAGGGCGTTTTCTTTACAATTGAGGAAAATAGGGTGCCCATATTCAACTATCGGTCGACATATGCTTTTATACATTTTTGCTAGGTGCTTCACGTGCAGTTCTCGGTTCTTGAATGTGATACATCTAAAGTGTGAAGCTCTAGATGTCATTCTCGATTTACAATTTTGAAGGTGTAAGTTAAAGTTTAGCTTTTGGTCAATATAAATTCCGAGGTATTTTGCATGGTTGAGGGGGGGGATTTCTGTGTTAAACATGTGGATTTTTGGCGAGTCCTGTGTTATTTTGTGGTTAAAAATGATAAGTTGAGATTTTCGCGGGTTTGCTTTGAGGCGCCATTTGTTAAACCAGGTTGTTATCCTGTCTACTGAATGTTGAAGTGCTTCTATCGATCTTTTTACATTGTTTTTGTGTGCTATCAGTGCTGTGTCGTCAGCAAATTGCAGTGTGTATTGAGTTGGGTAGCAGACCCATTTCTTCTCAATATATTATTTTTACATATTCAATAATGAGCTTGGAAATTTCTAAATTCACTTACGATGTTGGTACTTCCAAGTTATTCATTTTCGGAATGATTGCAAAAATTCGAAAATTCGGGTAACTCATGTACAGTGGAATGTCTCATATGCAAAATAACGACATTGTGGAGATTTTCGAAAAAAAAGTCAAAAATAAAAAAATGTGTTTTTCACTGTTTTTGTCGAAAAAAGGTAAAAATCAAAATTTGAAAAAATCCCTGATATGCGCTGTAGCAATTGTTATGAAGAATACGTAGTTGGAATTTTTGGTGTTCTGGGTTTCTCGATTACACAAGTTATCAGAACTGAGAAAAAAATTATTAATATAGTATAATAAATGTATATTATATGTGTAACGAGTTTTATTTTTTATGAATTCGCTAAAGTTAGTGTCTATTTGGGCTCAACTTGGGTTTAGGGACTAATATTTTTTGCCTCTTGCAACTTCTTAACATTATCCAGAAGTTTTCCGGCATGTTAATGTTCATGTTAAGAAGTTTTTAATTTTTATTAAGATAAATTATTCGAATAGATAGAGGTGGAATGACTTTTGAACATACATTTTTTTCTACGTTTAAATAGAGTAATCAACTTCATTTTTCGTGCACCATTTTTACATTGATTTTTATATTAAATGCAGTAGATGACTCAAATCTAATACTATTTTTTGTAATTCCCCATTTCTGCAGTCTGCAATATCCTAAAGTTATTCAGTGAGTCATCTATGATAAGATGAAATAAAATTAAACGGAAAACAAGTAAAATCATTATCGATATAAAAAATCCACTGACTTTGCTAATCAAGTGATGTGGCGAAGAATAACCCTTCGGAAAGATTCAGTCATCTCACTTATAAAAGTAGTGTGTTTTTTAAATAATTAATAAATAAATAATTTATAAAAGTTTATAAAAACTGTTATCCTCTTTTGGTCAACCAAGGATTTCTGAGTCAATATAGCCTTTGCAAAAAGTTTTGAAATTCCCCTTAAACAAAAAACCATGTGTGAAACAATTGAGACAAGTACATTTACCTCCGCGGTATCTAATACCACCAAATAAAACTGTATGGCAAAAACTTGAGCCATAAACTATGTATAGGTACAAAAAGTAGTGAAATAAATTAACTAAAAATAACTGCAGCATGTCAAGTACATGTTGTTCAACATAATGATATACAGACAGTATTTTTTATATAAACTAAAAAAGAACTCTCGCATCGAAAGGTAAGAAAATAGGAAAAAAATCTTTGCAATTAAAAAAAAAATTGCGACTTCTCAAAAAATTGAACGGAAGTACTTGGCGAGTTTCTATGCTAATATAAACATTGCATAATGATATACCATATAGGATTCTTAGCACTTTATATAATAAATGTGTATAAACATTATCGTTTTCAAAATTAATTTACAAATTATCACCGAATTTTATGTTTGTACCAATTGTACAATACAAAAAAAAATATATATATATATATATTCAACAGCACTTGCCATTCTTTTTTTTCTTATAACGTATCCCCTTTACTATAATTTCTTCTGTTTGTGTCTGGTTATAACAGGTATGAGGGTGAGCGGTAAAAATATATTAGGACCTCGTCGTACAGCCAACGAGTTCGCTATCGTTGTTTATTTTGCGTGCTCGTGATGCTACTGCTGTATTTCTATGGCTGAATCGTTTGGTGGAAAACACTTTATTTTTTTGGCCCGCAACCTTCGCAAGCAACAGGTGCGGCCCTGGCCCGCCACTGCTCGCGGCTTGCGTTCCGATCTATCGAAAGTATTTGGACTGGGCTGCTGGGGAAGAAGATGAAGATGCACGATTGAAAAGCACGAATTGATACAGGAAGGGAGATATCATTTTGCTAGGAATAAATTCATGTATGCTGAATAAAAACCTTGCAAATTGCTTCCTGATTACTTTTTGCTTTCTACAAAGCTACCTCTATGAGGAAGTATGTCAGTCAATTTTGGCTTCCTCGTAGAGGAAGCTTCGTAGAAAGCAAGAAATGATGATAAAGCAATTTGCAAAATTCTACTTTGCAGGCTTGTTTACACTCGGAAGACATTTTTATAAAAATTCAATGTGTCGTAAAATTTTTGCCCCTCGACCCATTCGTGTAAAATTGTACTCAAAAATTGTGTAATGATAGTCCATATGCAAACTCAATTGAAACCCGATACTTAGTAATTTGCATGCGCAATTGCTCGAACGAGATTTTTTAAATAATTCAAGATGCCATAAAATTTTAACCACTCGACCGATTGGTGTCAAATTTGTACCAAATATCTTTCCAAATGGTCGTCTGATTGTGAAGGAAATTTAAGATAAATCTGTGAAAAATGTCGAAATTTTTTTTTTTTTTTTTCGTAAAAGCTTTTTTTCCTTTTTGTTCACCGAAATCGAAACTTTCTGACACGTCAACAGTTAATTAGACCAACATCTTAGTTGGAAATCAATAATCGTGAAATCATGCCGGCTATTGCAGCCGGATATCTCAGAATTTGCATGAGTTATAGTATTTGCAGACATGTTTGAAATAATTAAAATTGTAATAAAATCAGAACGTCTCAACAGATTCCCACAAAATTCGGTACGCACAATGTTTTACGGGTCGTCCATTTATGTACGAAATTTTAGCCCGGTGCCTCTTTAATTGCGAGAGTTATAGCGTGAAAACGATTTTTTCAAAATTTTTAAAATGGTGTAGAAAATAAAAATTTCAACCGATTCGCGTCGAATACAACCCCAAACGGTATTCTATGATAGCCCACTTACATACAAAATTTGAAGAGCATTCATCGAAAATTGCGACAGTATCGTGTAAACAACGAAATGTGCACACACACACACACACACACACACGCATACAGACATTTCGCACAAACCACTTTTCTCGACGTTTTGGACCATTCTGAATGTACTGACATGAAAATCTCGAGAAAATTTTTTTTCACGAAAACAAAGCTTCTTCTCTAAGGAAGCAAAAAGGCAAAAAGAATTAGGTTTTGTTATTTTCTTGCTGACGTTCAATTTAAATTCAGTTATTACTAATAGGCATTGTTGTATATTGACTACAAAAGCTGATTAAATTCTTATGACATCACTAAGTTCACACTGAGAAAAAAATTTAGTTGAGTCAACAAAATGTTGCTTGCTTCAACAAAATCGCACCGGTCTATACGTTCAAATAAATGTTATGTACCACGAACAAAATATTTTGTTGATTGTGCAAAATAAAATACAGTACTTACAACATGACATTAAGTCGTTTAAATCGAATTTGACTTCTAATAATCATACATTGTCAACTTGACATATATATTTATTTGAATAGAATAACATTTTCATTAAACTTGTTTTTCAGAGAAATAAAGATCATGTTTTTCAAATAAATATTTCGTTGAAATATGTAAAAATGAGTTTGAAATCAAAAAATGATTGGTTGACTTTATTGAATCAGGTTTGCAACAAAAGTCGTCCAATGTTTAAGGAAACCAAGATTCGTTCTACGCGAATCCAATGATCATTACCATTTGATACGTTACATGTATTGTGGAAATAAGAATAAAAATTAATATCTTACGACTGGAGGATTATTTACTGATACAATGCCAATAGTAGTGGATGGGAGGTAACGGTTTCTGTCGAAGACAATTTTTACCTATACCGAGATTTGAACCTACGACCTACCCACCTAACTTCCTAACATCGCTACCGCAACCGACTATGATATAAAGTATTTGCTGATTCAGTAGAGCTAAATAATAATAATAATAATAATGGAAGAATGATTCGCAGAACTGAGCGCTTTCGTAAAAGTGCGTTTGGTTGTCTTTATCAAATTGAAGTTCAAGCCAAATAAACGAAACATTTCGATGAATGATGGTGTTACGTCTAAGAAAAACCGAGACGTCTAAATACAAATAATTAATATTAATTGTATGTTTATATATGGGGCATTCCACGTCAAATCAGCAGGCCATGACCCTCACCCTCATCGATTTTGTTTATTTTTTAATATGATGTTATTACCGACCCATAAAGGCCTCGGAATTTTTTCAGATTTTTCGACCACCAGTAAAATTTTTAAATCCTTGAAAAAAAAACAATTTAAAAAACGCCGTTTTTTAAAAACTGAAAAAATTCACACTGATTCTATGATTTTTCATTCCGATTGAAATATGATTTTTGAGCGCCAAGCGGTAATGCGATCTCAATATTTACTAACTTTTCAACATTGTTTCTATTTTTTTCAGGTCGCAATTTGATTTTTTAATTTTTAAATCAGGATAACTTTTTTCAATATCAATGGATCTCAATTTCCCTGAAGATGGTAGAATTTCCAAAATGCCCGAAAACAATTGATATCGTTAAAAAAAATTTCGCAAATGCATTTCGCAATCCAAGTGAGATCCATCGATATTTAGAGAAGTTATCCTAATTAAAAAAATTAAAAAACCACATCGCGACATTAAAAAAAAAAGAAAAAATGTGGGAAAAATAGTAAATATTGAGATCACATTATCGCATGGCGCTTAAAAATTATATTTTAAATCATAGAATCAGTATGAATTTTTTTAGATTTTTAAAAACGGCGTTTTCGAAATTGGTTCTTTTCGAGGATTTAAAAAAGTCTCTGGCGGTAAAGAAAAACTTTTAAAAAATCCGAGGCCTTTATGGGTTGGTGACATTATATTAAAAAATGAATAAAATCGATGAAGGTGAGGGTCATGGTCTGCTGTTTTGACGTGGAGTACTTTATATACCTATGGAGTTCTGCGAATAAATGAATAAAATCAACTCCTAATTGTCGTAATATACCCTTTTCATAATTAGCGATAAGTACTTGAAAGACTTTGTATTAACACTGTTATACTTATAAATATTAACAATATTGACTAGTTATAAATTACGACCGTAATCAGTGGTGGTGAAGAAAGAACTGAGGAGTTTGGGTAATTATGGTATCCAAGAAGACTCGGTTAGGTAGGGGGTGGGAGTTGTTTCAGCGCGTGTGGTAAGGCCAGGAAGTCGCTGACCATCTAAATATTTGCGCGGCCAGTGACTGGTTGGGAAATTGGCATTCGGGAATGTATGAGGAAATTGAAGTTTGGGAACGTGATGAACCGATGGGGTCAAAAACCTAGTGCGAGTATTGAAAAATCCAAAATTGGCCAACGGAATTGAATATCTACTTCAATCCAAAATAGGAATAGTGGCCAGGACGTAACAGATAGCAAATGGTATAAAGTCTAACATCGTACCGACTTGATATTCCACTAAATGATTGGTTAGTATAATTCATTGGTTAGTATATATGTTTATTCCAAAATACAGAAGATTTCGACTGACCTAAATATTCTGTGAACACATGAGGATTCACCGACAATGTTTTAGGTTATTTTAACAAAGAATTTTTTTCATCCAAATCAAGTAAAATTTCATCAGAAATATCTCATGATTCAATCAAATCACAAACATATTCAAACGTATTTTCAGATTCAGCTCAACAAAATATCTTGTCACATATAATAAACGGGCCAAACTGTCCGTTGGATTGAACCAAAATAAGCATTTATTGGAATTATAACCAACCGTTAATCATATATGTCGATTCAACTAAGCGCGAGAAACCGCGAGAAGCGCGATTAACCCGGATTTGTAAGTTAACATTGTTCTTTTTGTTGATTCGATTGAAATTTACGTAATTCAAATAAACTTTTGTTGCCTCTACAAAATCTCTAATCATGAAAACGCACTTTGTCAAATCAACTGAATTTTTTTTCAGTGCACATAGACAATAATACTCACTTTCCGCTATATAGAATGAAGTTTCGGTTCGTCGGAGAAGAAGAAGGTGTAACCATGCTTCGCTCCCTCATAAAAAAAGCTTTGTCTTTGTTTGTGACCTTTTTTCTAGTTCACGCAAAATAGTCTGAAACGTCGAGTTGAGAACTTTGAAAAACGTTGCTATTAGCGTGGTCAGGACACGCAACTTTCTCATCACATTTGCTACTGGCGTTAAGTACTTATCGTAAATTTACTGGAGTATGGTGACCAACTGTAAGAATAGAAATTGAAGGCATTTCGTACCATAATTGCAATCTACGGTGCAATTTATTACGATTGCAGTTTCAAATTCGAATTCAAGGTACAATCTGCTCTCACAAGGTGGCGCCCGTGCGTACGTTCGCCTCGTTACATCTGTATTTCGTTTAGGTAGTGTTATCGGCTGCACTGTAATAGCTTGACAAGTCGAATCAACGTTTTCATTATGCGTAGATCAACATTTGGTGTGAATATTTATACTTCTTATTGAACATTGCACAAGGTCATTGATACTAGTTCTTTTTTGAGATTGCAAGCTAATTTAAATGTTATTATGCTTCGAAAAATATGTGATGCAGTGCAGCGAAGATTCCGTTATTATTTTTCCTATTATTTACATAAAATTTATGCAATCATCGATTGTTAAAACAAATTCCTATTGAGTTCAACGTGGAACATATCACAGGTCTACTAAATGAGTCCACAATTGATACTTCACAAAATAGGCATTTCTTATGATGGATGTTTTCTCAAATCTTATGAGAGGAACTAAAAAACAACAAAGTTTTTGCTTAAATATTGAGTCAATTGTTGTTCATAGCTCATTTTCAAGTAATTTCATCTGTCTGCATCAGACCGAAGCAAAATAACTCTTAAATTAGTTTGCAATTCGAAAATAAATAAACAATTTTGGATTGGATTTCAATACCTGAATCAGGATTTGAATGCAAAAGGCACACACAAAATTTCAATGCGGTCCATAGAGTTTTTTAAAAGTTATTGCACTTTCGGACATACGGACACTAGACAATGAGTTAATGTGTTTTTTGAATCTAGGGTACTTAAAAAGTGTATTTTCATCGAAATCTAGAAGTCGTTTTCTTTTTAAATTAAGAAGGTGCCTCTTTTACATACTTTGTATTAAATCCTATCTTACGAAGTGGGTTAAAAGAGGTAGTATTACATAGATTTTTTTGTATTGCAATACTTTCTCTTTTTACATACGTCGTGTGATAAAAAAGAGAACATTGTGCGTGTGCGGGCCCTACATTTTGACATTGCTTACGAACAACTCGGTTGAATCAGTCACAACTCTAATGCTATGTTTAGTACCAGTCAATAATTGTTGGGTTTCATTTCCATAAAAATTGATCGATGCTATTTTTACAGAGTTTTTTAGACTTTGAAAGATGTCTGTCAACGCCCTAACTTGAAAAAATGTTTAGTTCTCAGCATAGAACTTTGTATGAAATTTTTAAAAAGCAGTTCTACTGTTGATATTGCAGTTCGGCAAAATCGGTGAAGTGGTCCGAATTTTATGAGTCTTGGGAAGCCCAACACCTGAAGTTTTTACAGAAATCTTTACAAAATTTGATTAAGCACAAGGATTCCAAAATAGCCGCTGCCTGAAACAGCGGATAACTTGCTATTAAATCTGCGACGATCAGATAAATATTTATTATCGAGATATTTTAGAAAGTTCATCAACGGGATAACGAGATCCCATGTGAGATTTCATGCACTGAGAGAAAATTATGGTATTAGTAACCATAAAGTGACAACTATTCATTTGTAGTTGGTACAAACATAGTTGTTACCACTTAATTAGTTGTCGCAACTATTTTTATAGTCACCGTAACTATAAAAGGACTCAAAATCAATAGTTGTCACTGTATAGTTAACTGTACTATGGCGATTTCTCTCATTGTGGTGTTGCGTACTAAAGGCGGCATTCTGACAAGGGTTTTTTTGCGAAATGCTTATTCTCGAAATAGCAATCGAATAATACTCTTTCAACAATCGAGGAATACTCCTTCAACAATCGAGGAATACTCCTTATCAATCGTTCAATCAAGAAATGAAATATTCTGGTCAGTCGGAGTGTGATCTCTATTGGGGCGTATCCGAAAACTGACATTGAGGGTAATCGGGAGATCGTCACTTTAGATTGCAGCCAAACATCCTTGCGGAGAACACTTTAAGTCCAAGAATTTCGAATTATACTTGGACTTTTCATCTTGATGTTATTTTAATCGGACAAATAAGTTTGCTATCACTGCGACCCTTGATTTGCAACATATTTTTCGAAAAAATAGTGTTGGTATAAAATATTTTTTGAAAAATCAGCTCGCTCAGAGTCCTGGTTTGATCAGGAAAAAAAATCGTGAGAAAAATAGTGTTTGTGTTAGAAAAAGTTTTCCGACTGTGAAAGTCGTACTTTATAAAACGTATTATCTCTCCTAATGCTATTGAATACTTCTTGAGAAAAAGTAGATCGCATAAAGCATGTATGATCAGGAAAATAAATTCATCGAAATAAGTTTTCCGAAGGAGAAAACTCTATTGGAAAACAATCTTATTGTCCCTGCAAGGGCTATTGAATTCTTTAATAATAAAACTTGTTGTAGGTGGCCGATATCTTTGAAATATTGTTGAATGGTGGTGGAAGGCTACAGTTCAGTCAACTCCGGGAGAAAAAGAATTTTTTTCTCGTGCACGCTGAAAAAAATTATTTCCAGCTTCATCGCGTCGAGTTGCCATGTGTCGAGTGTAATTCGTGTTCAATTGTCTGTGTCGAGTTGGGTATGTGTTCACTTGGGATGTGTAGAAACGACGTACTGCCGTTCAGCTGTCGCTGCGCCCATCTTACCGCCTAGCCAGTGACTCTCAACTTCCATAGAGGTGAAGTTTGAAACGTTGCAAAATTAAAACGGTTTTGAAACACCAACCATTGCTTCGTGTAGAATTTTTGTGTAGAGATCAGTTCGTTTTGAGTTGGGAGGTGTAGAATCAGTCCCTACCCATTGCAACACGGAAAAAACAATATCATTGATTCAATAAAACCACGGTTTAAAGGTTGCCAAAAACAATGTTTTCCAATTAACTCCAGTTGTTGTTCTCACAATCCGACTCAACCTTGTAACAATAAATTATTTTTTTGCCTGTATTTGAAGTTATCATTTCAATATAATATGAAATTGCTGGAATTGGAAGTGAAATTAAATTGAAAATGCTTGTTTTTAGCAGCTCGCAAATCAAAGTTCTGTTGAATCAATGATTTTCCGTGAAACGTAAGTTGAGCAGGACGCAAGTTGAAATACCGTAACTTGGTACCGTCCCGTATTGACGATGTTGCATTTCCGAGAGTATGACATTGATACTTGAAATCGCAATTTTCAGACAAGTATTTATATCAGCTCGAAATTTTTCGTGTCGTGAACAAATGTCCGAATCAGCTCGGAATACTAAAAATTCGATAATCCGGATGCCCTCAATAAATTTGACACGTAACTTATGAGTCATCCTGTCCGACTATTTCCGAGGATTCAACGGTGAAAAGCAATCGTAAGAAAAGGCGAAGCAGAAGTTCAGTTCACATAAACGAATATCAATAAACACGTGCCATTCTCTATTTCACACCGAAGTTCAACTGTTGGTATAATCTCTCGATGCTATAGTGTACAGTAATAATATAGGTAACGAGGTGTGTGCTGTAATCAATCGACTTTGACGGCCATCGGCTCCGGCACTCCGCGCTTTAGACTCCGGACTCCAGACGGTCTGACACGGTAACCCGCGACGTTGTCCTCGGCGTCGGTTAGCCAATAAAGCTGGGAAACCTTATCGGTGCGTTCCACGGCTCTCTCGTCTGTTATTCTTTTCTCCCTCTTTCTCTCCAGTAGTTTGGTCTTCCGTTCTCGCTTTCTTCTGTTATGCTAAATCGCATTCGCTTCGATGTCGTAGTTCGATTTCCCTATCCAAATACTGCGCAGTTTCCGTCTCCGCTTATTCGACCTTTTGCTTCCCCATTGAAGAATCTTTGTTATTATGAGTTTTGTTTGTGAGATTTTCATGCTAGAATACTCAAAATGTTTCGCAACATCGAATATTAATTATAATACATATCCAATTTAATTAAGATCGGTAGAACGTTTCGGTTGTACGAGAATTTGATTTCTCGCTCGTTGTTCCTCGACGGATAAGATTCTGCTTACATTGAGGTTTTTATTCATTTATCGTAAACAAGAATGCAAAATAGAACCTCACACATTGCTTTCATGTTATTGTTCGTTTCATACGAAAGACGTTTTCTAAGGAAGCCAAAATCGATTAACATATTTCGCTATAGAAGAAGCTTTGTAAACAACGAGAAATAACGAGCAAGGTTCTAATTTGCATCCCTTTCTCCTCTTTGTAATACGAAAAACTGCGAGAAGGTGGTAATGAATAGCGTTAAATGATTTTTTCGAAAAGTTTCGAGCACATGACTAATTTTGGTGAGGACTGACCTTCGACCACTCTTGATACCTTGACGCAGTAGAGAAACGCGTGTCTCGGTAAGAAAGGAGACACAAAGAAACGAAGTGTGATCTTGGAGGTCTTAGGCCTTCAACGTTTCGTCAACCTGTGATGTATTCAACTATCTTGCAGTTTTTCCCTCATGCCCTTATCTATCCATATGTATTATGCCTTCGTACGCATTGACTAGCTCTATCTTGTATCTAGTCTTTCGTCTTGAACATTATTTACGTCTTTATCATTATTATACGTCTTTTTACGCATTATTTTTTACGCACAAGCGTTTGTTTGCGTTCGCCGCATTGCCATTCGAGAATATGTTGCGTCTTTCACAGTGCGCAAATAACGAGGTGAAAATTTCAAAAAAAGAAAAATGGAATGAAGAAAACAAATAGTTGTTAATCACTTCTTTCCTTCAGCTACCATGATCTGCAATTGAAATATACACAGTTAATAAATTCTAGTACGATTCATTTTATTTCCAATTAAATTCGTGAAACATGTGAATTGGACCATGTCACGTAGATTTTCGAATCCCAAAATTTCAAACCCATATGAAAATTTTCGCAAAACCACTTCACACAGAGCGTGATTAAGTGCTAGACAAATATCGGGATTCCTTACATGACCCTGATAAAATTTCTAAGAAATATCCTTGAATACCATTCCAATCTTTTATAAATACTTCCGATCGATCAAACAATCAACGCCAATCTTTGACAGTTTTTTCAATTACGTTGAAAAAGCCGTTTACTAAATAAGGTGACGTTTTTGTTGTCACTTACAATCTCTACAATAAAAAAATAGGTGGTTCACCTAAATCGGGCACTCAAGGACCGTCAAATCAATATTCATTCAGCAAAATGCCATTTTCTCTAACTTTTTGTTTATTTCCGTCCCCTTGACTGTTTGAATAAGTGCAACTACTGGGCACGTTATAAATTTTTTATTGAAATGTCAGCAACTTTATAAAAACAATTCATCTATGTCCTCTTCCATAAAAAAAAACAACAAACATTAACCTGGACATTAAAAAAAAGCAGTCAGGGTCAATTTACAACACCTAGCAGTAGAAAAAATCATTACCAATTTTCCTATATCGGCAGCAACAGATACGCAAACTCGCTTGCGAGAAACGATTGTCACTATCGCCATCTAGCGGCGAAAAACAAATTGAGATCTCAATAGAACGTAATACCAACAGCGAAACAATGATCCATTACCGGATATCACTAATTTTTATCTGCCTGGTCAGGGAAAAATTAGTCCTACTCATTGATGCGTATTTCACTTGTTTTTCTACTGGTGATATATGAAACATATGTGCTGGTAATCCTTTAAACAAATAATTTCTTGAATCATCTCAATATTATTGCCCACTCGAGTCATTTCTTTCTCATTTTACTGCACGGTAAGAAATAACTTATTGCCCTGATCAACTGGCTTGGCCGAATACGCTCCAAGGGACTCAATTGGCTAGGTTAACCAATTTTTTTTTATTCGCTTGACCAACTAGTTGGTTGTGTCACCTAATTCATTAGTTGCCAACTGATTGACCTGTTGACCGATCCAACAGATTTACCGCTTCAGTAGCCGATTTGATTCCACATTTAAAAAAATCAAACAAGATTTCAATAGAATGTGACCTATGAATATTTCAACGACACAACCAATAAATCAGCGTTTTTTTCCCTGGATCTTGTAATTGTTATCTTTGTATGTCAGATCCCAAGTAAACGCTGCATTGAATCACCATCACCGGAAACGTTAGTCTGCCGGGTCTGGCAATTCAGGGGTAGGTCGTACAACAGTTCACAACAACATTCTCCTCAACATCAGCAGCAGTAGCAGTCTGTAGACTGAGATGAAATTCGAGCTTCCGCGAAACGACGTAAACCCGTTTATCGTCGCTGGACCGAGAAAGATATAGAGAAAGAGAGAAAGACTCGTCCGTGTTTCCAAACTACTCGGTGCCGCAGACTCTTACCCGGTGGTGGTGTTCTCATGTGCCGGCCGAGAAGGGAAGAGAAGAGACCGCGACAGCCACACTCCCGCTTAAACTCGCCTCTTTTGCTTCTCGCTGCCTACAAACGTGTACAGAAATATACTGCTAAACTATAGTACACAGAAAATCCAACAGGGAGAAGGATAAACGCCTCGGGAGACACGAAACACCGAGCGAGAAGGCGAGGCACTACGTCTGTTGCTGTTTCACTGCTGGATATACCGCGTGTTTTGTGTTTCTCGTCGTTTATGTGAGCGTCCGAAAGGCAAGCACGCATGCACCGCTAATTCGGCACCTTTCGACGCCCCAGACCCCCGCTGGTGAGCAAGCGAGCGAACTACCGTATTCAGTTCGCTCGATCGTCCAGGAGGAAGAGAAACGTGAAACGACGCGACGAAACGAGACGACGCAATCCCCGAGAGCGTTTTGAGAGTCTCTCGCGTACATCGTATAGCTTTACCCGTCGTCGGCTCTCGTGGATAACCAGCGGGAACAACATGAACGTGACGGACGGACCGTGTGAGAAGAGCATCAGCGATAGAGCTTATTTTCAGGGATGACTGGCTCGTCTCGGCTCTCTACGATTATCCACCGGAAGTAACGGGTTTATTGTACTATACTATAACGCCCCGGATCCGCTGGATTAATTTTCAGAGAATCCGGATTAATTTTCAGTGTAGTGTCTTAATTTTACGAGCTTCCTTCGCTCTGGATAATTGTAATAGAGGTGCGCGAGAATATAGAGTCGGGGGATAATATGACACAGGATGAAATATGCTCGGGACAAAATAACTTCGTTATATTCGGGTCCCGAATTTTCTACAATTTACCTTCCGTTGGCAAAGTAATAAATCTACGGATTAATAAATAATTATTTATCTATTTATTCATTCCCGATTTAGTCATATTTCGTGATGTTCCATATTCTTTTAGTTCTATATATGGCACTGGTTTCAAAATGTACAGTCCAAAGTAATTTTGTTTTACTGAAGTGTAAATAAATGTTTCCTCATTACAAACTTACTAAGTAATTGAACCCAGTAAATCCAATTCTCACTGTATCTATAATTGCTACACACATCCTCACACTCTTTGACAGATGAAATAATAATAAACATCGAAGACTAAAATTTGCTTACTAGTTCGATCCAAAGGCTACGGCAGTTTCAAATTTTTCATCTTCCCTTACTACATTATGGTGCACTGTATGTATTTATAAAATTGCAGAATTATAATACTGAGTATGTACTTAATGAGGTGAAAATCGAAATTTTTTTAGAAAAAGGATATCACTTTCAGAATTTGGTTTCTTATGGCGGTTTTTAGGTACCTCAGGCTCCTAAATGAATCACTATTTATGACAACCCGTGGAAAAAACTTATTAGGGTTTTTTCAAGGTTTCTTCAGGGCCTTTGAAAGCAAAATATTGAGGACCTTCCATGGCTAAATCTTCGGGGCCGTCACGGTTTTCCATGATTGCGTCTAAAAAGACTGCCCTGTTAAGCCCTTATTGAAATAATAAGCGAAATAAGAATTCAATGAAAATATATGCATTTGTCACCGACAGCAGTGAACACGCGGTCGGTGTGTGGCTTCAGCGGTCTCCAGAGTTCAGCAGCATTATTTGCGGCCATAACTTGGATAGGTGACCACTTAACCGGGCACTGGTTTGCGCGCCAACTGCTCAGCGGGAGGCAGTTTTTCTGAATTTCTACTGTATCCTCATACAGTAGAAACTCAGTAAAAATAAAGCTGTCTGTATCGGCCAGGTTTCTCCCTGTGCTTCCCTGTTTCCCTGTGCCCTCGTGCAAATGCGATACAGAAGTGCATTAAGATGAGTGGCTGCGGATAACACTCTAGGGGGGTATCAATGAAGGAACTGGGAAAGGAGGGGGGGGGGGGGGGAATCTATGAAATGATAGGGAAAAAGGGGAGAGGGGCAAAAACGTAGAAGTCTTAGTAAGGCATACGGAGAGAAACCAATTAAAAATTTTAAAAAATATATGCAATTGTCATTATTCATTTGAGTGGTCCTGCACTTTCAATTAGATATTTGATCTTCCTCTACATAATAGTACATATTAATCGCTAAAAGATCATACTTCATTTATATTTGACATTGACGGGAAACGAACCTCTGCATATGATGTCTTTGTGCTGCGCCTTAGTTCACTCAGCCATTCAGATCATATGAGACTACCATTTTTTTGTCTATTTAAATGAATAATATGGAAAATGAAATAAAATTAATGTGATATCGTTAGCACTTAATAGATTTACATGACTGCGTCTGATGCTTACAAATTGAAAGTACATTGTGATATCTTTTTACAGAAATTAATTGTTTTGAATAGGATAAATGTATGTAATGTTGCTATGGATAATTAAATGCTACGGAATTGCTTGTCTTATTGTTCTTCAATGTCTCGCACGAATCAGTTCGCTTCCATCCAGATGCGTGGTCGTGTCGCAGAACTATTAATTATTTGTGAACTTGGCATTATGATTTAAATACCTAAGCGTCTGGACGCCTAACCCTTGCTGCGGTCTACCGTTGAGTGATTATCTGACTGAATTATCATTAACTTTTCTACTTGGTACCATGATTAAACCCGACTGGGCCCTAAATTAATTGCCCTGATGCAGCCCTATCGAATTCCAGCATGAAAACCTAGAACCACCTCATGGGATCCCTAATTAGGAGTCATATGAAAATCCCTTTTACGGCATCCACATTAAAGCCCTATCGGGCCCTATTTTGTCTTAGGGCACCCGTAACAATTTTTTCCACGGGAGTTGAAGGGGTGGAATAAAAATCTTGTCAGTTATAATAAAATATTCATTCTGCTATTTTCAACATTATGATTAGTCAATAGTTAACGAATCCTGCCACCGACAAATAAACTCTTTTCTCAGTCCACGAAAAATAAGGGCTCACACTCGTGGTTCGACTGTTTCCCATAACGTTGAAAATTTCTTAAGAGAGCTAGGTCGAGAGCATCTTCAAAGTCCCGCGAGAGAGGCGGAAGCTCGCTCGAAGGACAAAGCGAGCGTGCAGCCCATAGAAAGTTGTCTAGAAGTGCGAGAGAACTGATATAGCAGCCAGGCCGATGCTTCGGTGCAGGAGAAACCAAGAACGAACGGCAGCAAAGTTTGCGTCACTTTACCACAGTAGTTTACCATTATAAGGGAGAGACATTCAACGCTAGCTGAAGCTCTGACGTCGGTCCTTCGATAGGGTCCTCTCGGTTTCCGACCCCTTTGCAACCTCAATAAGGGTTCCCCATCTCATCTTCAAGAAACTTTGGAAAATATTCAAGTTTCCGCATGTATTCGCTGTGGTCTCTGTCTTCCTCCACTTCTCTTCGGCCTGCGATGATTATATGCAGCCTATACATACACCCGATGAAAATTAAAAGGGCAAACTAACCCAATTAACCGGCGAGTGTGATCGGAGTTGGCCAAAGGCATCTCATCGTCCCTGGGGGAATCTTAGGTGCATATAAAGGTCGCGAAAACTCCGTCGAACTTTTCCACCAAGGGTCCAAAAGTGGCAATTCTCTGAAGAACCTCTGGCAATATCTAATTTGTCTCGCGTATCCATGAAATTTGCAGAACTTGATGTCCAAAATGAAGATGATGCATAAAATAAAAAATAAAAACGCGATTATTCCACTGGGAAGCCGATGAAAATGTATTTGCATCAGGATTGGCTGATTTATATCTGATTACAGGAGTAACCGAGAACTTAATTATGGTAATTGATGGCGGTGATGCCAACTGTGTTGTTTGTTTTCGTGTTATCCGACTCAGATCGATAACCTTCGTGGTAACGAATTGAACTTTTCTGGTTCCTTTACTTTTACTCTCTTTCTTCAAGTATACATATACATGAGGATGATCAGGTCAAGCAGTTAAGGCACATCCAAATATTTCTGGAAGAATGGAACGTTTTTTTCAATCTTGTAAATAAAAGATTTACATGATCACGCACCAAATGAAAAATGTGACCCTTGCGTCCTCAAGGAGCAATATCCGAAATGGCCCTTCACATCACATATTCAAGTCAAAATTGTACAAATAAAATCACAATAAATAAGTAGAACCGGGTTATTGGTGATCTTTTTTTAACTGCATACTTAGTGATGCCGCCGAGACGAGAAATTTCTCGTCTCCAATAATTCTCGTTTTGACATCTCGAGACGAGACGAGAAATACGTCTCGACCGCCGAGACTTTCGGGCGAGAAATCGAGGAGTCTCGATTATTTTGGAAGAAGGATTAAAAACAGAGCTGGGCAGTATTTAAAATACATCATGTACTTTAAGTATTTTAAATACGTATTTTAAATACTAAAATACTTATTAGGTGTTTTAAGAACTTTATAAAATACAAAATACTTTTCTATGTCTTGATCCTATATGTTCGGAACATTTCGTTAATATTTACCAAATTCACGTTAAATTTGAAAATTGAAACTTAACATAAGCTTTTAACAAGCGAAATGTATTATTTTACGTTTTTAATAATATATCTCACTCTCTCTCTTTGTTCGACAATAAGTCACTCCAATAACTAAATTAACGGGGTTAAGTCTACTGAAAAAATTCAACATATTTTTTTTGCCAGTGGGATTATTTATCTAAATTCAAAATGTTTTTCAAGGTTATAAAATTCATATATTGATCTACCTGTCTGATTTTTTTCGGAGTGATGCAGAGAATTTAAACATTGAAATCTAAATAAAAAAATGTTCACTTGTAGCTTTCAGACGTTAACGTATGACGTTACCTTTGCTTTCTCATAAAATTAATTTAGGTGTGTGATAATTTGATTAAGTAATCGAAGTGATTCGTTGATGAAAGCTTCTTTTTTATGAAGAAGAAAAAAAACAGTTTGATATTCTGAAGACCAAAGTTTAAGAACGGTGTGATACAACTATGAAGATTTCCATACTTTTTCTCGCTCAAGAAGCTTTGTTTTTATGAATGTTTATTGTGTGATTTTTATGTAAACGTGTTTTAAATGTTCTAAAACATTGAAAAATCATTTTTAGAAAAAATGTCTTCATGTACTGAACTCAATTGCGTAAACGGAAAAATGTCTTTAAAATGATTATTTCATCAATTTAGATCAACTAATAAATGAATGCATGCATGAAGTGTGTTATGCAACATTGAACAATTACTACCACATCTAATAAATGCGCAATGCCTTAGAATTTTATTTCATACGGTTTTTAAAGAGTATTGTAAAAAGTACTTTATAAATGTATTTGAAGTACCAAAGGATTGAAGTACCAAAAGTATTTTGAATTTTTGAATACATGAAATATTTTGTATTTTGAGTATTTTCATGTATTTTGCCCCGCTCTGGTTAAAAACGTAGACGGACATATTTTCGATTTCCTGAAGTCGGGCAGTTTATTTCGTTCAGACAACGGTTATTAAATTATTAAATTATCCACTCAGATTCATATTATCTTGAATTCGAGAAACGATACTGCAACTCAATCATCCCTTGAGACACAGCAAGCTCCTCGCGGATTCTCTCCACAACCGGCTTCGGTGTTTGCGGAGTATTAGTCCCACCTTCGAAAATAATCGTTCAGCGAGAATGCTCGTTGCCGAAATCGATAAAAAATCGCGGACCATTTTCTCCATGTTCGATAAATTGCCGAGATGAGACGGAATCTCGTCTCGAGAAAATTTGAGAAATTGGCGAGACGAGACGAAACCTCGTCTCGAGAAAATTCAAGAAATTTGCAAGACGAGACGAGACTTCGTCTCGAGAAAATATTTCCAGTCGAGACGAGACTAATTTCTCGACGTTTCTCCGAGACGAGACGCGATTTTTTTTGCGCCAACTCGAGACGAGACGAGAAATGACAGATTCTCGTCTCGTGTCGTCTCGCGGCATCACTATAGCATATTTGAATCCATATTTCGATTTTTTCAAAATTGATGTTGTGAACCACTCAACGATATATATTTGAACAAATATATTGCATTCAATAATTTGTGTCAATCAACTCCTCCAACTGGATATATATGGCGCATTACATACCGTTTCGACCTGGGTCAGACCCTCGACCTCTCGGATTTAGTCGAAATTTTTTTATATCATTGGACCAACTCCAAAAAGTACTGGAAAATTTCTCAGATTTTTATCATTCTAATTTTTTTTGCGATTTTTCAAAGCTAAAATATTTTAGCCCAAATTTAAAAATCTGAAAAAATTCTCAGAAATTCTGTATGAAATAACAAAATTTTTAAGCCTAAAACCGAAGTGGTTCCGCTTGTTGTTTTTTTCTATAAAAAATTATTCAAAAATTTAGAAACGGAAGGTGAAAAGTTATCAAATTTTTCTAAAATATTGCTTTCTCTAAAATATGTATTTCGTGAAAGGCCGTGAACACGAAAACGGTCTCAAATTTTCAACAATCTAGTTTTGAAATTTGGGACACATGTCGTATGATCACTAAAGTAGATTACTATTGAAATCGGCCTCAATCGATTAACAGGAAAATATCAGTTTGGTGTCTTTGGTGTTTGATGTCCTAATATGAGTATTATCGTCGTACGATTTCGTCTAATTCGATATATATCCTGTACTATTTCTAATCTACTATATTTTACTGTATACTATTCTAATTTTTTTTTTCGTGCTATTTTTTTCTGCACGGGGACAATTATTATCATTGCCTGTTGGCTCTTTAAGATCTGTTGATTCTTCGTCACACTGTGAGCGTTCTGAAAGTGGCTTATCGCTGACACGTAGACAAAGTGGATATGGGGTTGAAGAGCGTCAAGCAAATGAGGGTGAGTTAAAAATTGTAGTTCAGCTAGCACCGCTAAGCATATAAGAGGGCTGAGAACAGAAGCCATAACTCTTGCAGTCCTTGCGTTTTCAGACACCCTAGCAAACACTTCGATACAGGGAAACGCATGTTCATGCGTTTCGGAATCCCCTAAGTAAAACGACCGACGACTTATCCCGTCATCTACGGCGATCATTCTTCGGCTTAAGGCCTTATATACGCAATTTCGCCGATTTTCTAAGGTACATCTACAAAGGCGGTGAGAAAACGATACATTTTCCTATCACTCTACAACATATAGGACAGAAGACTAGCTACATCCAAACGCTATGTGTAATTTCTCGCTGTTCAGCCGTTATACAAAAAAACTGTCTCGAACCTGGATAAGATTCCACTGATACGCCCAGAAATTTTAACTACTGATTAGTTAGCACGAAAATAGGATAAATAGCACCTTATAGAATAAAATTGTTTAGACGCTAATTTGAATTTTTCGATTGGCCTGCGAACCCGGTGTTCGCCTTAATAACTTCGGATTAATAAGAATACAATATCACCATGTCCTCGTTTATTGTGATCGATGATGTTTATTTCGGTTAACAATCCGTAACAGAGAAAGTACACTACGACCAAACACTTTTTGTTTTAAAAAAATTCTGCCATTAGGGATTCCGTATGAAACAGAAATAAGTAATAGTGTTGACAATTGCAACAAAATACAATAAGTAATGCGCAGTTTCAGCGTTGTTTACATTTATTAATGAATGCGCAATGTTGCCAAGAAGAACGCCGCAGAATCTGATATAAAGCAAGAATTTCCCCATTTGGCATTACTAATGAATTTTTTTGAATGCATCCTCGCGCAAAAAAGGTATTAAAAGAGTATTTAAAAAGTTAAAAAAAAAGTATTAAGAGTTTCGCGTATTGGACTATTTAATACTCGGTTTAATACTTTTTTCGAGACTTGAGTATTAAAAAAAAGTATTAAATGGTTATTAAGTATCAAAAAAAGTATTGTAATGACTTATAGACATTGTAGTATTGAATCGTGCATAATGGTGATTTACATTACTATCGCATGCATGGAGTTCCTTCCAGGGTTTTCCTCTCCTGAAAACGCTTGAAAAATAAAAAATGTCGGAAATATGTGAACTTACCGAAAACCAATATGGCCGCTGGAACTGTCAATACCACCTGTTTCATACTATATAAACATTTCTAGGAATCTCTTTCGGAAAACAAGCGTGAACGCAAATTCTATGAGGATCTTCGTATATTTTTAAGACGGATGTAAACGTAGTTCACATTTAACATGCGCTTCTTTTATTGCGCTTTCGCCAGACCAGTGATCTTAAAATGTACAGACAACCTCATAGAATTTGCGATCAGTCTCGTTTTCCGAATGTGATTCTCAGAAATATTTATCAACTACAAAATGGGTGGTGTTGACAGTTCGAGTAGCCATGTTGGTTTTCCGTAGGATTACAAATGTACGATATTATTCATTTTTTAAGCGTTCTTCCCAGACATTCAAGTGGGCGCGAATACACCTATATTGGTATTACAATCGAGTTTAATTTGAGACATATCTGTAATACAATGACAGCATAGCTTGTAAGCTACGAAACCGTACTTTCTTACCGACCTTGGTCGGTAAAAAAAAATCTGCTCCGCCATCCTGTTAACAATGAGCAAACAGCAACAAATGGAGGATCGATCAATCGTTCCGTTTGGGACTATGTATGCGTCGAGCACATCAGGGAATCTTAATTATTTATTCTCCCTTGTTCGTGCGGATTCATCGGTTTTTCCCCTCACTCATGACCTTTTCATCGTCGATATTTCTCACTCCATTCTCTTTTTCATAGAGATCCTTCGTTCTAGCCAATCTACGACGTAGATAAAGGTATTCTCAGCGCGTACATCGCTGTAGGCGGCCATGGAAAGCCAAGGGTTCGTACGATGATGAAGGAAGATTAGACGAAGAACCACTGCGTGGGCAGAGTGAAAGAGCTGCGTAATTATAGGGGTAGCGAGAAAACCTGAAGGGCGTGCAGTCTTCGAGAGGGATGGATAGACACAGGAAATACTGAAAAGGATGATGACTGGAATGCGTACGATCCCTCACCGGTTACGGACAATAGCACGCTTCGCATTCTTCTTAACAATTATTTTCTCGATTAAGGGCACTGGTATTAATCAATGACAACAACGTGACTAACTACCCGGTAATTTATTAGAAGTGCGCAATGAATTAGTATTCTATGACCTGCTGAGACCTGGCGCCAGGAATCTCTTCATTCTTTGCCTTGAAACTTATTTTTTCGTTATACAGGGAAAACAAAATTTGTACAATAATTGAAATGTAACCAGCTGGGGGGCTACATTATTTTGCCAAAAAATCGTGTCACCGAATCGTTGAATAGCCGAAAAATTATTTCGCCGAACCATCGATTTGCCGAAAAATCATTTCGCCGAAAGCCATTTCTCCGAATCGTCATGTTGCCGAACCGCCGTTTTTCCGAAATCCGATCTTCGAAACTGCGTCTCTCGAAATTGAGGCGAGCCACTATCCTAGACTATAATTGGACCTGTTAGTTTTTTATAATTTTTTGATTTATTTGATACCGGACTCATGCATTTTTCTCGAATACATGTATTTTTTAAATAATGTTAAGAAATGCCTTAAATGCAATAAAATAAAGATTCGAAAAATGCCGTCCGGCAAAATAACAATTCGACAAAAAAAAACATTCGGCTTTTTAAAGAATCGGTGTTCTGACGATTCGGCAAAATAACATTCTTCTTTCTAAAGTCTCGGTGATCTGACGATTGGGAAAAATGACGATTCGGCTAAATGACATTCGGCATTATAATTTTTTGGCAAAGTAACGATTCGGCAATATGGCTTTCGGCTAAACCACGACTCGGTATAATAATTTTTCGGCAAAATGATGTGGCCCCGCCCCGACCAGCAGATAAGGACCATCATTTTGTGTCCTTATTTGTACTAAATTGTGCAATGGTCCGTTATTTATTAAATCTTTCGATACTATCGTTCCACGTAGGAAGTTTTGGTTACATGAAATATTTTTCATTAGAAATTTTTCTATCAGTATACTCAAAAATGTCTAAAACACCGAAAAAAGTGGCTTAGTGTCCATATGTATGTGTATGCGAAAGGAGCTAAAATTCGGCATAAGGAAAAAGATCCTGGAGAAAAGAACCCTGAAAAAAGGTACTGGAGAAAATATCCCTGAAAAACAGTCCTGGAGAGAATACTGAGAATCCTGAAAAAAAAAAGCTCTGGTGAAAAGACCTGGAGCAAAGGTACTATGGAAAAAGGTGCCCAGACGGGAAGTCCTGGTAATAAGGACCCAGAAAAAAAGGTTCTAGAGAAAAAATCCCTGGAAAAGCAGCCTTGGAGAGAATACTTCTGTGAAAAGATCCTGGTGGAAAGACTTGGAGAAAAACTCCTGGAGAAAACCTCTGGAACAAAGCTACTGCGGAAAATGGTGCCCAGAAGGAAAGTCCTCCAAATAGGGACCCAGGAAAAAAGGAAGAAAAAACGTGTGTCGTGTGTATTGCGTGTATGTTGTGGGTGACCGAGAAGAGGGTATAGCTTTTCAGTCGGGAACTTTTTTTACTTTTATACTATTATTTAAAAATAAAACTATGATAAATAAAAAGTATAATGTTCCGAAAAAAATTTCGAGATATTAATGGTGCATCAGGAAATTATTAGGATTAACTACAATGATCAAGGGATGCCTTAGAGTGGCCCAGCAATCGCTACGCTGAAGGCGTTTATAATAGGGCTTCTCCCGATCACGCGAACAAAGTGTAACTACAACAAATAGATAAAAAAGAAAGTAACGAGTTGACAGACACTGAAATTGTACCACGAATAGAAAAACATAGCGTGACCTTAATCGCGGTACCAAATCGACACATAACGCGATGTTACGCAATGCTATTGGATTTGACCGCAATAGGACGGCGGGTTGACGGAGAATGGAATAAAAAAGGACAGACAAGGACCTACCGGCGAAGCGGCGCAGTTGCGCAGGACGGGAGAAAACAAAACAAACCTGACCGTGTAGCTGCTAGAAACACCGCGTGACCTGTATCAGGCAATGAAATTACCGAATTGCGTTAGGTTACGCAATTTTCAGCGCTTTCTCGAGTATTCCACGTGACCGATATTGCCCATTTAAACGCTTTTTTCCTGTCGAACGGAAGTGAGAACTGTGTCTACATTCACGCAGAGAATAAAAAATTTGTATTCTTGTATATAAGTAATATTTTATTGAAAAAATAATTGAGTTATATCTCAAAGTTATCATCGTGGCCAGTAGTCCTTGAAGTGAAATTGCTTTAAATTATGTCCGTCCTTAAAAGTCCTTGATCGTCCTTGAATTTTTTATATCAAGAGTCGCGGTACTATTTTTTATTCCAAGAGTTTTGTCTTTCTGATCTCGACTGTCATCATATATCAAATTGAATCGTTTTTAAAACATCGTCAGCACCATTGAAAATTATGTACCTCAGTTTTGCTAAAACTTATATGCGTTATATTTCTTTCCGAACCAATTTTTTCTTTTTTATTACTGCTCTAAAACGACCTGGAAGGTTTTTTGGAATTTTCGGAAATGTTCTTGTATTTTCTGAAAATGTTCTTGTATTTTCTGAAAAGGTTCTTGTATTTTCTCTGGAAATGTTCTGAAAATGTCATATTATTGCACAATAGTACTGATTTTATGTCTAAGGTTTGAATTAGCTGTCTTATATTTAAGGTAAATGCGATAACATCATTTTTTTTAAACTAAAAATTCTGACCAATTTGAACCATTTCGCATACTATGACAAACCTATGAACGAATCACGGCTAGATGATACCGATTTCATTTGCATGTTTATACTTACCATTTATCATTTCTCTCGACCGTATTTCTGCTTCAGTGTCTCGATATAATCAGTTTGCGATGTGCAATGTCTTTTTGTTGCGAAGAAAAATGAAAGAAACATGTATTCTATTTCACAACTGCGAAGAAACCAGCAATTCAAAAAGCGCGCCACGCCTGATCCTGCATTGTTTTGACTATCTGAAGTTGGCTTTACGTCAAAGTCATCGACGACCAAACAGAAGGTTGGAAAGATGGTCTGTGTTTTGATCCGTGATTTAATTTCTCAACTCGTGTCTTGTGCGCAACAAGAGAGTTGGTCACCGGACTTTCTGGCTCATATGCTGTTGCACTATTTTTAGGTTATCTCAATATTCTCTTTCAATTTTATTTTCACTTATATTTCAAAATTTATTTTATTTAATATGCTGGGCCAGAGGGCCCGGCGAGCAAGCCTTAACGATTAACGATTTCAGTTTGCTCAAAGTACGTCTTCTACAAAATGGCAGAATTATAATGTGTGTTATATAATTAAGGTAGCTATATCGGTACGCCGGGGGCATAAATGTCAGCGTTTATATGCCAATATAAAAAATCATATGCGTCACCTTGACTGCCTCAATAATACTATGAAATATAATCGAGCATCCTCGAAAATTGTCGCAATCAAATTAAAACGATTATTTGTGAATAGTTTATATGTTTAGTGCAGATTTTACTTTATTTTTACGATAATTAGGTTAGGAAACGTAGTCTATCCCGGTAGCGTGCACTTCAAAGTTGGTATAATTGGACATTAGTCCGGTGACGTCACCTGTTTTCATAATCCGATAATGTCTTAATGATTTGCGAATCCGTGGCACTTTTTTTCTTCATCTTTGATCTAAGTACTTCAATTCTCGACTTAAAGATGAATGTTGCTAGTTCTATACGCGCCGTGTAAAAATATCGATTTCCATGATTCAATTATTTATTCAAATAGTCCGTAAGAGCCTCCAAAATTTTCTACAAGTGAAAATTAATAGCTAAATTACGATATTTCAAAACTCGTGAAAAAATATTGTAATCACACTATATCAGGCCTGATATAAATCGCCCATATCAGGCCTGATATTATGACGATTGGCCATATCAGGCCTGATATGACGATTGGCCATATCAGGCCTGATATGACGATTGGCCATATCAGACTATATATGCCTCGATATGTCAAAATAGATCAAAAATTTTTTTTCCAGGGAAACACAAAAATGATTAGTATGTATGTCCAGATCAGACAAATCAAGCCATATCAAACTTGATCAGAATTTTTTTTATGAGTATATCTAACTTAATATGGGATATATAGATATCCTGATATCAGGATATATAAAATAATGATATGTGCACCTATCAAACTATATCAAGTCATATCAATCCTGATATGGGCATATCAAGTTGATAAGTCTTGACCTGGCCTGATATGGCCAATTTTCATATCAGGCCAGGTCAAAATATCAGAATATATTAAAATTAATATATGGGCATATCAGATCATGTCAGACCAGATATACTTATACCAAAAATTTTGATATGGCCTTATCAGGTCATATCAGGCCTTATGAGAATATTTTTTCACCGGAAGTTTATACATATCAGTTTGGATTGCCTTCGCGACATAAATACCTTAATGAGGTATAAGTGCAAAATTTAATAAAAGACGGATGTCATTTTTGAAAAAAAATTCTTATAACTTCTTTTAGGTGATTCGGTCCCCTTAACTAGTTTCAGTACGAGCACACGGAAAAGAAATATCATTGATTCGATAAAACCACGGTTTGCGGGCTGCCAAAAACAATGTTTCAAAATTAACTCAAGTTGTGGTTCTCACAATCCGATTTAACATTGAAAAAATAAAATATTTTTTTTCCTGTATTAAAGTTATCGTTTCAATATCATATGAAATTGTAGGAATTGGAAGTGAAATTGAATTGAAAACGCTTGTTTTTTGCAGCCCGCAAACCAAGGTTTTATTGAATCAAAGAAATGTTTTTTTCCGTGCAGGTGAATCGCGTTTGTCCATATGCATACATCCAGTCAAAGCGGTGGCAACAGCGGCGTCATCGTGGACGTCGTGGCTCAGCTCGAATATAGTGTACGTATGGTATTAGAGCACACTGAACGCAAAGCGAAGAAGAAGTAGGAGCCGATGCAGCCACCGGTACTGCTACTGCTGCTGGCTCGCGCAAATTGTCGCTACTGTGTCGAAAGTTACGGTGAATTATTGCGTCGCAATATTTAGACGCGCAGCAAGTCTGTGTGTGTGCGCTCCACGAACCGACGAGCCCACGACTCGCAGTGTATCTGGCCTACTTCCATGTTTTTACACGACGTCGCGCGCGATTCGGCATGGGACACACACGGATATACGCGACCCTCTTACTCTCTTTCTCTCTCTCTCCTTCTCTGTTGTTTTTTCATCTCTCTTCCCTTCGTACATCAGCGAGGCAACGGATCAATCGAATTGTTTTGAAAATAAACCAGTAGCACGCGTTATCAGCTTTGTTAATAATTTTTGGAAATTTACATCGACGAAAATTTTATTTGAAGGGTCTAATAGGGTTACAATATTTGGAGCACCATTTTTTGCTTCCTCATAGAGAAAGATTTGCTTGCCACATCGCCAAAACATCGACCAACGTGGCTTGGAAAAAATGTCCGTACGTATGTGTGTTTATTTCTGGGTCCATCCAACTGATTGAGCTACAATTAGGTACTTAAGTGAAGCAGCAGTCAATCTTTGACGGACGCAATTTTTTTCGAAATATATGCAGAAATTTTCATTTTATAGTTTTTCGAATTAAGAAAAAAGACGTGCGCGCTCTAGCTTTCGCAAGAATGTCCATATTTTACTAAATAACTCTCCATACGTGCAAGTACTATTAATGTTGTTTGGTATTGAATTTTGCAGAAATCGGAACATTGGTTCGGATTTTATGGAGTTTTGCAACTTTCGAAAAATTCACGTTTCTGCCCTAATTTCGACAAAACAAAAGATAACGAACACAAATTTCATACGTGAAATCAATACTATTTAACGATGATTGGTGAAAAGTTTCGTCATTATGTGTAATTTTCAGAAACATCATGTTATTGCTTTAACTTTAGTGAAACATGAGTTAGCCAACTCAAATTTTATACATTAAATCAGTAGTATTCAGCAATAATACATACACAGTCTCGTCATAATTTGTTATGTAGTTCAATTTTTTCGGAAATTAAACTTTGATTACGAATAAAGCTGCAAAGCTTAACTTTGCAAATTGATTCCTTATTATTATTATTATTTTTTTTTACAAAGCTCTCTCTATGAGGAAGCCAAGATCGATTAACATACTTCCTCACTTTGTAAAAAGACCAAATTATTGAGGAAGCAATTTGCAAAGTCCAACCTTGCAGCTTTTTTTGGTTGAATTATCGTAAATTTGTGAAATACTCTAATACTATGGATAAAGAGAGTGGTATACGATCTTCACCCAAACTATTTCAATATTCACAAGACACACTTATAAACTATCCTCTTATAAACCATCCGCTTTCCTCACACTGTATTTTTTACGCGGAAAGTCCGGAATATATTTATCGATAGGGTTGGTCGAACGAACTTACGATCGAGTCAGACTTGTCGCTGCCCTCGTGCATCTTTCCATCTCTTTTGATACGTAGTGCCGCTGTATACAATGTATGTACCTATATAACGTATGGCACAGAGGTAAGCACCTAGTTTATGTAATACCCTCGCGCAGTACTATAACACTAACACTGTGCCATTACTAGACATTCGTTTAGCGAAGTGTGTGTTGGCGTCTGCGGGCTAGCCGTCCAACACATATATGAGGAAGGACGGATACTTGAACGAAGCGCCGCGAGCACATGCAACGCTCAACCGACGGACTCACGGACACAAATGCACGCGCAGGGAGAACTGCGCCGCGACCTACTTGTCTAGGCCACTGTGTCTGCGCGTTTCTCTGTATACTGCGCGTTATATGTTTTCTTCGTTTCTCTCTCTCCGTCTATCTCTCTCTCTCTCTCTCTCTCCCCCATCTTCCTTCGTCTCTTCGTATTGCATGAATTCGTCGAATGTCCTGTCAGGTCTGCCTATAAATATCATCATGTGAATTCCACAAACACAGGAAACTCATCGGCAAAATGTATGTGCACTGGTTATTCTTGACCGAAAAATGTATAACCCAAAAGTTGAACTCAGTAAATGACTTTTTCATAATTGTTGGTTTTTTTTTTGACAAAATTACCTCTGTGAGGAAGTACGTTGTGTACTTCCTGTACTTGAGGAAGATCGATTTTGGGTCATGGAGGAAGTTTTATAAAAAAAAAACAAGAAATAATAAGGACGCAATTTGCAAAGTTCAACTTTGCAGCGTTATTTTTCATAAACGATAAATTTCTGAGAATTGGAAAGACAACAGATAACGACGAAACTATGAACTAATTCTAACTAAGTAGTACCGATTTCATGTATCAAATTTGAGTTCGTTATCTCATGTTTTGACAGAGTTAGGGCCGAGACGTAAATTTTTTAAAAATTTCAAAACTCCATAAAATCTGAATCACTTTTGCGATTTCAGTCAAATTCTATACCAAGCAATATCAACAGTACCTTCAAAGATAGGCGACTCGAGTGTCGCAGAAGTCACTTTTCGTAGCAGTATCCAATATCACAAACCATGATATCGATGTGCATGCGCCATTTTGCCCGCGAACATAATGTAAATATGTAACATGTTGTGTTGGCGACATAACACTGTCATCGCAAAACTTTTATGAAGATCACTAAGTGTTGTAAACAATGATAAGCAAATAATAATTTTTTTACAAATATGTAATTAACTCATGATATGAAAAAATAATGACAAAGCAAGTATTCTGCAGAAATCGGTAATTTTTTCGACTTCATGTCTAAGATATCGCAGGTCCAGAGGTTATACTCAAATAAACAAAAGTGCCGAAGAGAAAAAAAGTTATCCAATTTTCACTTTTTTTTCAACACCTTTAAATCAACTATAATGTCCGCATATAAAAACAATGAATAAATATAATAATTTCGAATTTCAATATAATATTCTAGTATTTTTGTTACTACCTAAAATTCTTGCTAAATGTGAATTTTGGAAAATTCTACAACAAATATCTTTTCAGAAAATAGAAGAAGCAAATTCCTTTTGAATGCATTATTTCATAATTGCAATATGTTTTGCTCACTCCGTTTGTAATTATTCAAGCTTCGTTTTCAGTCGGAGCTGTTCAAATTTCAGTGATCTTCAATAGAATTAAGAAATCAGGTTTGTTACTTACGATAACGAACATTCGGAATTCGAAGATCTATTTTTTGTCGTTTAAAGTAGCTTAACATAGGTAACTATGTAAACGTTTGTGCGCATTGGCCCAAATTGCGTGCTTAGCCGGAATCGCGGATGCTCACGCGCACGCGCACGTAACGTCGAGTGGTTCATCCGGTCCACGCGTACGGATAGTCGTACACGAAGAGTCAAGCTGAAATGCAGAGTACAATCTCGGGTTAGCCGGGTTAGTGAGTGTTGGCGCATCCATGTACAGCGAACTTCCGGAAAACTTTCGTGAGAGAGCTGCTAACTACGCAGCAACGGCTACTACTCTCGATCGTACGGTTGCGTGTTGCGGCGCAAGAGCGCGACGATGACACGATCTGCTGCTGCATCATCCTAAACTGCATCTTGTCTGCACTTTAAGAAATGTGTAAATGGATACACTCAATTTCCAAATGTACAATTTATTTTAAAATATATTTGAATAAACCATGTATTTGAAAACATCCAAATGAGCCGTTACTTGAACATATCCAAATAAACCATGTATTTAATAACATTCAAATAAGCAATATATTCGAAACTATTCAAATAAACCATCTATCTGAAAATCCTTCAATGAAATATTCATTCAAAAATATTCAAATAAACTATTTACTTGAAAATATTTGAATAAACCATTTGTTCGGGAATATTTGAATAAACAATTTATTTAAAAATATTCCAATAGACCATTTATCTTAAGATATTCAAATGAACAATTTATTTAAAAATATTCAAGTAGACTACTCCCTTAAAAACATACGAATAAGCCATATATTTGAAAAACTGCAAATTAGCACATTATTTGATCCAATTATATATTTAATTGCTCGTTTTGTTGAGTCTAGTCACAATTTGATTAACTCAAAAAAATATTTACTTTCTTTACCTAAATATCTTGTTGATTTAGTGAAACAGTTCCTATATGAACGTCAGAAAATATATATATATTCTTATTATATCAATAATCCAACTAACAAAATTTTTCCCTCGATCAAAACAATATTTGTTTCAAGGTCAACAACATTTATTTGTACATATTCAATTTCTAATTACTTTGATAAAATAAATTCTGAAATGAAACATACCTGATTTATTTTTATTAACAAAATGGTTCTATTGATTTAAATATATATTGAATCCATACATTTTGATTTGAACTTTAATTGAACTGGTTATTTTGTCTTATAACACTCGGCTATTGTACATAATTGACGCCATACAATACATTGTTTTGAGTCACCTCAAAGAGTCAGGAAGAAACCATACATATAGTTGCTTCAAATACCAAACTAGTCAAGTCAAAATGAATGTTAAAAATAAAATGATTTGGTGTGTTCAGTTTTTTATTGCTCAGTTTGCTCTTGCGTGTTTGCGGCATTGAAAAATCACGTCAAGTTGGCCGGATATTTGTAAGAGCAAATTTACGAATGAATTGTAATTATTGTTTGCACGTATTGTACTGTAATTATTCCGAGGTTTTTTTCACACGCGAGTTCGTTTTCTCGCGACATATAATTTGTGAGAAGTCGGAAGTGCGTTGGGCGGGTTACTCCGGAAGACTGTGAGGAAAGAAGCTAATGAAAAGGTGTTAGGGCAACAGATCCCACGATTATATTTGGGCGCAGGGAAAAAGAAAGGGAAAGGGCACACCGGAAACGACCGATGGAAACGTAACACTTTAAGACTAATGGTGTTATACATAGTAATGCTATTTCCGGCACCATTTTTGGAGGCGCCTACCCGGAGATAATTATAAAAAGTGGATCACTATGACTTCAATAGAAACTGAATGAAGATTTTAGCATTTAATATTAAGCCTCATGCACGATATTTAAAAAAAATAGAAAAAACATCTCATGCAATATTGAACGCTACTTCTAGGAAAGATATAATAGTACTTTATTTCACCCGGTGCGAGAAACGAGGTTTTACGCATGCTTCGCGAGCGTAGATTCTTGTTTTCACACCTTATAAAATAAAATTCCTTACAATACTAGTACGATAAACGTTTTCCTGATTCGTGTGATTGCAACCCTCGACTTTGGCTCGTGCTGCAAACATATACGTGTCAGAAAAAGTCTTATTCCGCTGGTATCATAGAGTACTATTATCATACTTGTGCGATAAAACTTTTTCTGACGAGTGTGAATTTAAAGCACGAGCCGAAGGTGATAGTCTCAGTCACACGAGATAAGACAAAGTTCCTTGCATGCGTTTCGTACAAAAATTTATGCAACTCCTTGCGAGAAGTTGCACTTCTCGTGGAATCAAAGTGCGAGAAACTTTTTCTCAACTCGCTTGGTTGCAACGCTCGCCTTCAGCTCGTGCTGCAAACTCACCCTTGTCAAAAAAGCTTCATTGCACTCGTATCCTAATATAGTATGATTTTACGAGTGCGAGAAGTGCGACTTCTCGCACCGAATCGCACAAATGTGTTTATGAGCCTCGTTCATGCAGTTCAAACAAAGTAGAACATAACACTCGATCCTACGTATAAAAAAACTATAGATGAATTTTTGTGTTTGTTACATGATTTGCTTTTAAAGAAAATAGATAAGCGTCGCATTTGGCATGGAAATTTTTGAAAACTCGCATGTTGAAAAAATGACGATACTGAAGCAAAATAACCCTTGTTCATTATTGGTTCTAACAGAAAAGTTTTTGTCACCTTATGCAGTTATATCACTCATACATTGTAATTTCATAAATATTTGTCCATTAGCTATTACAAAAAGGATTTCCGACTTATTGCACTTTGCGGATCAAATATCGTAACGCCACTTTACAAAAAACTTTGATCATGTTTGCTTACGAAAAAAATCTGTAATGAACACACTTCTCAAAACATTTTTCGGTTGAAATAATCACCAGCAATGATTTAAAATAAAATCAAAAGAGTCGTCAAGTTTTCTTCAGTAAGAGAATGTTATATGAATAAGTTATTATCCAAAATTTCATTATTGCTCTGACCTAAACATTATTTACAGTTATTCAAAATCAAAAATATTTTGAATAAATTTCCGATTATTACCGATTATTATTATTATTGTCATTGTTGTTGATGTATTAATTTACTGCTGAGTTATAACAGTGACGAAATAGTTTTTGAATGTCGGACCATATTCTCCCATCACGACGAATTGAACAATTTTAAACGTTCGTGTTAAAAAATTTTTTCCAAAAGACAAAAGCACTTATTGCATGTAAACAATCATGTGATTCAAAAGTTTTGCTTATGCGTCCCAATAGTTTTTATTCACGTTTATTCACGGACTAACTTGTCCATAACGAACACTCGAAGTTTTCCGGTCGAATAAGAACAGATATCTGGAGCAAAAGAATTGGCGGACCTTCAGAGCAAAGCCCCTTAACGACTAAATAAACTCTCGAATGAGAATTGCATTTCAGAGGTGTCTCAATAATATTTTTCCAAGCAGTCTATTAAGGCTAGCAATTTCATTCCGGAGTAAAAATAGCAGAGGTGTCAGGGTTAACGGCTGAGGTAAGCACAACCGGAATTATTTTTTTCATGCTCTTCGCGTACAGCCTTAAGCTTTAATGAATTACGGCAAAAAAAAGTAGAACACAAGACTTGTAGATCCTACTGATCAAAGTGACAGGAAGATTGAATAAATTCTTCCCAATCAATGCGTCCCAAATATGTCTATCGTTATTGAAACATGAACTGACGACCCTGCAGATCCTATACGTCATCGGCCATCTTGCAATCACGGATCCGCTCACTGAAGTACACGCTTTCACGAAGTTTCTTCAATGAACGAAGTCATCAGCATTATCCACAAGCTTTTTTCTCTAGTAAAGTATTACACATGTTTATATATGGGGCAATCTGCCCCGTGTTGACCTGGATCTGACCTCGACCACTCTGATTTAGCTGGTAATTTTTTGTACGCTTAGTTGAACCCTCAAATGCATCACATTTTTTTTTGCTATGGCAATTTGTTTAAAATATTTTTTTAAAGTTACATATTGAAGAACGTACCTAAAAAATCTGCAAAATTTTGACAAATACTCTGTCGAATATCAAAATTTTCTAGCATATTGTCAAAGTGGGCGAGGTTATTTTTCTTTTCGTTATTAAGCTTTTTTTATTTACAAAATTACAAAAAATCGAAACAAGGTTAACTATTGAATAATGCGAATAATTTTTCAATACTTCCTGATATCGAATACGGAGATAAAAATGCAATAATTGAACGAACTATCAAGTACTCATACTTGTGGGAACTTTTTAACCATTGCGATAAAAATTTACAAAAATATTTAAAAATAACATTGGAGCTGAAAATATAAAGGGTGAGCATCAAAGGAATGTCGCATATATCCCAAGAATAATGTTACAAACCAATGTGCACGACAGTTATCCATTTATTTTGCAACGACGTCAATTTCCCATAACATTATCTGACGCCATGACTACTAATAAATCTCAAGGGCAAACTTTAAATGACATTGGATTATTTATTCGAAAAACATTATTCAGCCATGGACAACTTTATGTAGCATTATCGAGACGTACATCTCCAACCGGCATAAAAATAAAAAATGAACTGAATGATCCTAATGGAATTAAGAATATTTTTTCGATGCCACTTTCCGAAGTTCTTTTCGCAAAAAAAAAATTTCATCAATTTTGTAGTGAAATATAGTCTGAAATTACGCAATTAATTCTGAATTCATTATTTTCTTGTGAGCCATAAAAAACGCACATTTTCGTTTTTTTGAGATGTCGATAAGATTAATCGTTCCCGAGATATCATATGTTAAATGAAAAATGAAAAATATGGCATATTTCGCCAGAAAAAATTTCAAAAAAATGAAAGTTCGGTGTTTGCATTATAACAACTGAACGATTTTTGGACATTTTTTCAAATATACTTTTCGTGACTGAAGTCATGTGGAATGTCTCATATATATATTAGGGTGTGCCAATAAAAATCAATTTTTTTTTGCTCTCTGCTCAAAATATCGTAGAATACGTCCTAATAAAGATCCTTACGTATATCCGATAAAAAATTGATAGTAGACACTAAATTTTATAATAACTTTATTACTCGTTCAATTCTTTATAAAATTATCCCGGTAAACCTTTTTTTATCTTCGGTAACTACAAATATCAGTTATATAGCATTGTGATAAAAAAAATCAATGTTTGAAGAATATTGTTTACTGTTTACTGTTGCATCACGGTAAAACCATCAAAATAAGATTAATAACTCTGCAACTTAAAACCGTTAGCAATACATAATATTTCACCCGGACATTTTTTTAAGAAAATTCAATGTTTTAATAAATTCGTATTGACTTTTTTGTGCAAACATCAGTAGTTCGCTTGATAAAAGTTGATAAAACAAAAACCACGTCTTTGTTGGTCTGTAACTTTGTAAATATTAACGATACGAAAAACTCGCCACTGACATTTTTCAGTGCGTCAGACGGACGACAAAATTTTTCTTCAACTTTTTGTCCTAACTTCAATAGCTTAGCTAAAAAATATAAAAAAACCGAAAATTTACAACATTAAAAATTTCAAGGCTCTGTAAAAAATCAAATATTGAAGATAGAAATTCGACTCAGTAAGATTTTTTGTTCGAAATTAAATGATTCATAAGATGTAGTCATTAATTCTATAAAAAAAATTCTTCTTAGGCTGCAGGGATGAAGAATGTCAAAAAATCACTTTTCTGTGTTATTTAAATGGGAAAACTCTTAACGCGTCGATGGACCTCTTAGAATTGGAATTATGAGCTCCGCTTCTGGCAGGATCTTCATTAAGACGTATCCTACGATATTTTGGGTGGAGAGCAGAAGAAAAAAAATATCGATTTGTTTGGCATACCCTAATATATATATATATTTTAAAGAATATTTAGAACTCGACTTCCTGGCGGTTCGCTCTCTCCCGCATAACTTCCTATCCTATCTCGGTGCTGGTGTACCGAGATGATGAGAGCCTCGTGCCGCTAGCCTAAACAACAATTAAATACAGTTACGGAGACGGGACAGGATTCCTGAGAATCTGGAACGCGACTGTAAAAAGCAAAGTAAGCGGTCGGGGATCCTCTCTCTCCTCCCCTCCACCGTTCGCTTCAGCGTCTCTGGCACCTCCGTCGGTATCACGTACATTCAAAAGTACATACACACTCAAAGACATTCACAATTCTCGTTTTAAAATGTACACAGAAACATCAGCGCAGCCACCAGACACTCTTCGCTCTCTTAGTTCCGGAGTCGCGAGTTCCAGACTGTATATTCGACGAAAAGAAAAAGAGAGCGAGAGAGACATCGAGATAACCAAAGCAGCCCACTGTCGATTCGTTCGTTGGTGGGAGTTTAACACACGGTAAAAAAAGTAAAGAGCATCATAAAAAAAAGAAAAACACTGTCAGATGTATGGATCTGTGGAGGAGAGGGAGGAGGGAATTTCTCCAGGACGCGTGCAAGACGCTCGACCGCTTTCTTAGCTCGTTTGCTTGGCTGCTCGGTTGCCCTGCAATTTTGCGCAATGCAGTCTGGGTGATGGACTCCCATCCTCGTCTTCTTCCTTCTTACCTCCTCCCTCTTCCTCCCTCCTCCTCCTCGTGCCACTACTCTCCGCGCTTTATCTCGCTCGGCTGTTGGAAAGAGGTCGAATAGCACAGAGCGCGCAAGGTGGGAGATTTGTTTGTAAACAGACGGTGCACCGTAATGCGTGACGGGAGAAGGGGAGCGCCGGGGCGGGAGGGGAGAGTCAGCAGAAAGAGAAAGAGGGAGAGGGGGAGGGGGGAGAAACGAGTGAAAGAGACAACGTGTATGCACCCTCCGTTGCAGCGGCCAGATGTAGGTGAAGGGAAGAAAGGGAAGCGATGGAGTGGCGGGGAGGAGAGGTGGCGGGACAGGAGGAGATGGAGAAGCCGACGCGCCAAGAGTGGAGGGTACTTTCTCTCCCTCTTAGCGTTACGTAATTCGCGTAGCTACGACGCGGCTGCGGCTCCGACGTCGCTCTCCGCGCTCTCCTCCCTTCGCTGCCCCGTACGTACACCTCCATACGAACGCCGGCCGCCACCAACGGCAAACTACGCCGCCGGAGCTCACGCCGCCGCCGCCTGCCTGGCTGCCTGCCTGTCCGTCCTGCGCGCGGGACTGACCTACTTGACCGTCCCGGCCGTATCGCGGGTCGCGTACAGTTTTACACCCGCGTAGCCCCCGCTTTTACTACAGGTACTACGTCGTATCTGGCCACCTACCTAACGACCAGGCGAATAACGCCCGGCAGAAGGGCTTCCGTCGCCGAGGACACTACGATCTAACCCAATCTTTTCTTGACTACCATGAGTATAAGCATACGCTTATACTTATCACGTGTATATTGCGGTACGCTTAATACTTTCAACGGAATTTTTTTTGCAGCTTTTTTTGATAACTGGGTTTTTTTTTGTGGAAATTTATTAGGATTTTTCCAAGGCCCCAATTAATATTCCCTAATTTTCTTAGGGGCCTTATGTGGAAGCCTCATGGGGGTTTCCTAAATGACGGTCACGCTTGTTTCTTCAGGGCCTTTAGAGTCGAAAAATTGAGGATCTTTTAAGGTGAATCTTTGGGGGCCTTCATGGATTTCCCTATTTGGGCCTAAAACGACGGCCCTGTTATGTTCTTACTAAAATAATAAGGAAAACTAATTTAAATATATACATTTGGCATTGTTTAATTGAGTTGTACTGCACTTTCAATTAAATGTTTCATCTTTCTGTACATGATTGTACATATTAATTGCTCAAGAAGCTTATTCAAATTTTTGTTACATTGATGGGAATCGAACCTGGTATCCTTTGGATATAGTGTCGTTGCGCTACCTTTTAGTTCACTTGCCCATTCAGATCATACGAGAATACAATTTTTGTTATCTGTTTAAACGAATAACAGGAAATATGAAATAAATTTAGTGAGATATCGTTAGCACATAATATTTACATGACTGCGTCTCATGTTTGAAACATAAAAACACATTCAGATATTTTTTTCGCAGAATCGGTTATATGAATACATTGGATACATTGGATACATTGTTGCTATAATTATATTTCATGAAATGGTTTTTTTATTGTTTGCCCGAATCAGTTCACTTGTATCCAAATGCGTGGCCGTCTGTCAGAACTATTAATAATTTGTTAACTTGGTATTATGATTAAGGGCAAGGCGGACTGGATCGTCAAGTATTTAACCTCTCAAGCTTTTATTGAACTTCACTATGTAACCGTAGGATTGCCTTACTAAATTCATATCGGGCCAAATGGATATTGATTCTTTTACCCTCATTAAGTCTCACTGGCCCTTTAAGTGATCAACATATCCTAGGGTGTTTCTAAAAAAAACATTTTCTCGTATAAATTTTTTTTAAAGTGGGTCAACGACCCTCGGTATTTCCTATTTGTAATTTTTTTTAATGGTTTCTCTCCGTATCCCTTCGTGAAGCTTCTACGATTTTGCCCCTCGCCCCGTCTTCCCCATCATTTCATAGATTCCCCCGCTTTCACAGATCCTTCATCGAGACCCCCCTAGAGTGCCCCAACCACTCATCTTAATGCACTACTGTATCGTATTTGCACGAGGGCACAGAGAAACTGCGGAAAACCCGGCCAATACAAACGGCTTTATTTTTACTGAGTTTCTACTGTATGAGGATACATGAGGAGCTCAGAAAAACTGCCTCCCGTTCAACAGTTACCACGCAAACCAATGCGCGGCTAAGCGGTCACCCATCCAAGTTATGGCCGCAAATAATGCTGCTTAACTCTGGGGAATGCCGAAGCCACACGCCGACCGCGCGTCCACTGCTGTTGGTATTTTTAATCTACTATTTGAGCCATTCACTATAATAATATTCACCAAATTCATTGACATAAAAAAAATTGGTACAGTGTATTGCTCTGGGAAAAATGCTGTTCATTTAGGTAGAAAATAAAAGTACCTACACTGCGAGAAATATTTAATCGAATCACCGGAAACTTCCGAAAAAATCATTGATTTGAACATTTTTTAATAATGTATTTATTTAAACCAATAATATAATCTCATCAATTACTTCGTTCGATATAACTAAAATTTTATTGACTCAACGAAATATTTAATCATTTTGACCAAATATTGTGTTGTCCCAATGGAACTTTCCTCTAAAAAATCGTGAGACGAAATACTTATTCATATCATAGTATCATATCATTAATCCTACCAACTAAGATAATCGTTGGATCAAAACGATATGTGTTTTAATGTCGACGATATTTATTTGAACCTCGTCAATATTTTATTGCTCCAGTTAAATAGAATTTTAATTTTAACAAATACCCGATTTATTAGTATCGAGCGACTGAGTGAATGAATTTTTTATTTATTGCAGATTGTACTCAGTGTGTTTATGCAACTCCGTGCGAGAAGTGCTTACTTCTCACACGCTTCGCTTCGCGAACTAGAAATCGCACTTCTCGCATTCCTGAAATACTATTGTATACGAAACTCGTACGAGAAACTTTTTCTTAACTCGTTTGATTGCCCCCGTCATAAAATGTTTCATCGCACTTGTATCATAATACACTATTATTCTACTGTTTTTATCGATTTGAATATATTGAATCTTCAGTCGTTGTTTTTGATTATATTATTTAATGCACTTGAAGAAATCGTTTTCCGTTGCGACTAAATATTTGATCTGCTCCAATAAGGCATACTTTAAAACAACCAAATTTTGCCCATGGAAACAGTTCCGCATGTAAATAGGTATATAGGTTATAGGTTTATATAACCTATATACGTGCGGAGACTATATAGGTTTTATTAAGTAATTCTATTGATTCGAATATATACTAAAAAGACAACCAATCACTTATTTAATGAAAACGGAATATATAATTGTTTCTCTTGTACCGATTTCTTTGACTCAAGAAAATTGACTGTTTTTGAACAATGGACTGCACGAAATATATCGTTGCTCAAACCAAAACGTATAGTTGTTTTAAATACCAAGCTATTTGAGTCAATTATAGATGTTTCAAAAAAATGATTTCTTGACGTAGTATGCGTAAAAGTCGTATTTACGCACTGTTTTTGGTGTGTAAAATGAATATTCACACACCAGTATGCATAAAATTTGAAAAAGTTGTAAATCGTCATATTTGATAGGGAAATATGTTCTGTGACCTTCCTGTGGTATATTCCGGTATAGATGAGTAGTGAACGCTATATGTCGTCAGAGGGCACTATTTTATTGACTTGACACACGATTTTCGATCCCGATTTATGTTTCGATTTATGCTCAGTACGGTCTTACTAATCGTCGAGTAAACACATACGTTGTAACGCGTTTGTTATCTATTTCTTTTGTATTGTTTTGTTTTGTAAGATTTTGTGAAGTTGTATTGACTATTAAAATTGTAAACATGTATGAGTCATTTGAAAAAGTAATTTCTCGCATGGGGGGGCTCCCCCCCCCCCCCCCCGCCGGGCTTTGCCTTTCGGCCCACCAGAAGGGCCTGCAGCCCTGCACCCGCTCCGTCCGCCCGCTCAATGTCTACATGACGTACATAATCTTTTAAAGAATTTTACGCATACTATGTCAAAAAATATCGTATGCGACACGTGCGTACGTTTTTCGTACTCGTAAAATCGCATTTTACGCACTTGTGGCATACTATACTATAGCGCATTCAACGGTTTTAGTTTTCTCAGTGTATAGATGCGTCGGAAATCGATCATAATATTGAACCAAAATAGCATTAAGCTGTGAAATAATAAATGATAATCATTATTTGAACGCTTGCCAAATCGATGATTCATAACAGGATAAGCTAATTTTTCATCTTACATTTTTATAGCTCAACAAGACAATAATAGCGCTCCACTCGACATCAGCCTTAATTTGTCGTAAACAAAATTTCAAAGAGAAAAGCTATGAGATTATCTACTGTACAGCTAATCGCAATTCCTCGATTATTTTCGTCCCGTCGTTTGTCTCGTCGCGGTTTGTCCTCGACCGGCGGCGCTTACGCTCGATTCCCTGCCTGACCTCACTCACTTCTGCGAAGAAATACTGTCAGGAATAACACAATAGTGTGAATTATCTGCGCTCATCAGGCTCAGACTATTTTAGTCACGATTTTCGCTGTATTCCCCCTGTTCATTGGTTTTCTATCACTTTTTTTTCTTTATTATTTCTCTTCCCCTTTAGTGTCTAACAATAGCTGAGTTTCTTGAATTAGTCCCGCGAATATCGCAGACTACCTTTTATACACATTGTATTCATTTCATTGTATATGCCTTTAATATGTGTATATAAGTAAATATTAATATATATGGGGCATTCCTTACTAACTTGACTTGGGTCTGACCCTCCACCTCTTCGATTTCATCCTCGATTTCATATGTTATTGTTCTACCTCTAAGCAACAACGACAATTTTTATCGGTTTTTTGCTTGGACAATTTTTATACGTATGATTTTTTTTAACGAATATTTAAGGACATTTTTTTAAAATCTGACAAAATTTTCATTAATCCTGAATCAGATATCAATTTTTTCAAGCTTTAGGCCCAAAGTGGGTCGAACCTCGGTCCTATTTCTTACGATTTTTTTTTTAACGAAAATTGAAAAAATTTAGATGCGTAAGATTCCTTTCACCGCGAGCAGGTACTCGAACATTTCTATATATCACAGACACAGAAGAATATTTGGAGATTTTTTTAGAGGGATTTAATTTTTTTTTTCATTTCAATTACTCTGACCATCTGTAATGAATATATTGACGGACACAATTTAAAAATCTGAAAACTTTACAACAATCTTGTACGTGTCATTTAATTTCCTTTTCAATTTTTAATTTTAATAAAAAAATCGCTTCGCAAAAACCTGAGAAAACACTCTGAATTATTATACCTAGAAATGTGAGGTATACGTAGAAATGTTTATGCGATATACCTTGCAGTGAAAGGATTCTTTCAATTCTCGTTTCGAAAAAAATAGAAGAGCGATTCAGCTTAAAAATAATTATATCTAAAACAATCGTGATCTTTGTTGTTGCGTAATTGGTAACGCACCAGACTAGAATTCTGGACGTTTCCGGTTTGATCCCGGGTCGTGGCACAATTTTTTTAACAATTGTTTGAGTTAAAAAATCGTCGATTCTAGCTGCTTGATAAATTAATTTTATTTATCAGCTGCAAAACACAAAAATGAAATATTTTTCCTGTTTTTGCCGTAAAATAATACCAGAAATTGGACAATTAATTCTGAGTTAATTTTCTTCGTCAGCCTTGATAAATCGCACATGTTCGTTTGTAGAGATTTTGATACGATAAATCATTCCCAAGATATTATAGGTTGAATTAAAAAATGCAAAACATGGCACGGTTCACAAAAACAAATTTTTTTAACTTGAATTTTGGTGTATCTATTAATCACTGAACCTGATATTTCCTCCTTGTTTCACATTAAACTCCTTGTGGGATTTTTTTTTTTTTTTTTGGTGGCTGAATTTATATGAAATGCCTCGTATGTATACGTATATATAAGGATACCCGTGCGTACGTTCTATTTTCCCGCAGGACGGAAACTCTCATAGCAAAAGACGGACTCTGCCGTAGAGGCGCATGGGAATTGGCGTGGTCGCGTGGTCCTACGACCTGGCGTCGCATTTTCTCACGACCTACGACGCGGCGCGTTGGCTGTGCACTCTTCCTTCGTGGCTTCCACGCGAGGAAGACAAGAACGGCCTTGGACTCGTCTGAGCGCGACGTACAACCTTTTTAATAGAAAAATGAAATGCCGAAGAAAGAAAACTCCGCCTCCGCCTCGGCAACAGACTCGATTGACGTTGTCCGGAGTTATTATTACGATGACTGACATGGTCAGTGACAAAAGAAAGACGGTGATGATAGTGGTGTACACCTATATACCCACGAGTGAAGGGCCTTTTTTCTTCATTGTTTTCTCTTCTCTTGATCGCCCGAATGACGCACTCGACTATTTTTATTTATACAATATTTCTTGGTAATACTCGACTTGAAAGATGTGGTCGAAGCAACTGCTACGAAGGATGAATATTTATATCTTCCAGGTATACCTGCGGAAATAACGTTGAGAGCTCATAACGACTAAAGAGAAAGACACCTTCATTACGTATTTTCCGTTATTACACAATTGTGTTAAGGAAGGCAATATGGACCACCTCAAATTAATTAGCGCATAAATGGAATAGAATTTGTTTGACAATTAATATTAATTATACGTTAAAATTTTCATCAAAGCACTGCGGATATAAAATATGTATCATTTCACGCCGTGCGCAAAGTACGGTTTTTCGCACGTTTCGTTTCGAACCTTGTGAAATAAAATTTCATGTGATATTCATGCAAAAAAACTTTTTTTTAAATTCCTTGCGATTGCAAGGCTCGTGAAAAAAGAGATTTATACAACTCCGTGCGAGAAGTACCTACTTCCCACGCGTTTTCTCTTCGCGTGCGAGAAATCGCACTTCTCGCAGTCGTGAAATGAAATTGTATACGAAACTCGTGCGAGAAACTTTTTCTCATCTCGTTTGATTGCAACACTCGCCGTCGAATTGTGCTGCAAACTCACACTCGTATCATAATATACTATATTATAGCGTTGGTATTGCAATTCACTATTTTGCAGCTTACGCGACGACTACTTTGCGGTAGTTTGTTGTCGTGGACATTTTTTTTAATTTCTCAGTAATAGCAGTATTAGAACAGGAATTTTGTAGGGCAAATGTGTACAGATTAGTATAACTGTGAATACATTATACGTCCTATGAACTATTTAAAAATCACCGACCAAAGACCTTTAGCCCGTATGTCCCATAGGACGTTGTGTGTTTGTATCTTGATAGCCTCAAGAATATCGAGTGTTGTTGTTGCTCTTAATTCTTTCCTATCCAAAGTGCAAGTTAGCACTTTGAAAAACGTTATAAAGATCTTAATATGTACAGCATTTTACTGCTAGTGAGAATATCGAATTTATAATAAAAAGTTATAAATTTTTCAAATGCAATTAAATTTTTGAAGAACAATTCCTACGGGAGATTTCAACACATTAAAAAAAAACAACAACAATTTCGCAGACTCAAAAAACGCGTTTACTACATAGAAACGTATTGAAATCGTATATTTTAATTTTTCAACTGCAGCGAAAACGATTTCCTTTTTCGAAAAAAAATCATATGACAATCTCAGTAATTCCCAAACTCTCAAAAGATATTTAAAAAAAATGTATCCTTTATTTTCGGTTAAAAAAATGCAGTCAAATGCAATTAAAATCTGTGATAAAAAGAAATTCGTACGAGAAATTCGATAAACCAAAATGAAACAATTCTGCAGACTATAAAAAAAGTTTCTGCTACATAGAAACGTATTGAGGTCATATATTTGAATTTTTTAACTGCAGCGAAATTTTCTTTTCTAAAAAGAAAAACAATTAAATATCCGTCCTAATAATTGACAACCTGTAAGAACATATTCAAAAAAAGGTATTATTATCTTGTTTTTCATGTTGTTGGAAAAAAATGCAAGTGGTCCATAATGGACCCGTTTGTCCCGTCTATATTTTCACATGTCAGTCTGCTATTCGTCATTACTAAGAAGCTGTATACATTCGCCAGTTATTCGCAGATTTTGCGTCTCTGTGACTCGGCACTTATATATTATGCTTATTAGCACAGGTACGACGTAAGCACGCGCCGTTCAGTGCATTTATCGCGAAGTGTCACAGAGCGCATACCTTTGCGGTACCGAGCCGCAAACGCGGCTAGAAACTGCGTCCGGCAAGTTAACCTGGACCCTGGACAGTATTTCAAACGCTGCTCACAGACGAGAGAAAGATCGATGGGAGTAGCCGAGCGTATAGCGCGCGAAACGAGGTGTCACTGTGTCAGGCATATTAATCATAGATTCTCAGTAATGGTACTCATACTAATGTATGCCGAATGCTCTCGGACGTTGCCGGCCTATCTGATACATCAGTGCCAGCCACTGCGATGGCTTGTTTACGAAGACTCATCTCGTCTCTCGCGCTCGCACGCCGCATCAAAACATTTATCATATACACGCAAGTATATGGGGCAATCCACCACATTTCGACCAGGATTTGACCTCGACCTCTCCGATTTGGCTCGTAATTTTTTGTAGACTCAATTGGATCCTCAAATAAACCAAATGTTTTTTTTCTATAGCATTTTTTTTTTCAAATGTATTTTTAATATGACACATGTAAGGTCATAATTTAAAAATCTGAAGAAATTCTGAAAAATACTTTGATCAAAATCTAAATTTTCTAGTTTATAGCTAAAGTGGGAAAAATTGTTCTTCTTATAGTTTTCAAGTTTCATTTTATTTAAAAAATTATTAAAAAATAGGAAACGAAATTAATTTACTTCAGGCGATTGATTCCGATGATTTTAATAACGTAGAAGTAAATGTGTTCAAACAGGACAAGAGAAACGTATTAAGAAAGAAATACGATCAGAAACGAATGGAAATCCTTAGACAAGAACCGCAAGTTCACAGATGGATTTGTTGGACGTGATGTTTACTCATGCGTTAAACTTTTGCATCAAACAACCCTTGATCATGATACTGGTCGAATACGGTATTTTCAATCTCTTTCCCGACAGGCACTGCATTCCAATTGACGACGCTCGTCTTTCCCTTTTTGAGTCAATATACCAAGGCGCGTACATTCTCCGATGCGCTTCATTGATGATAAAATTATCGACAGACAGAAAAGCTGTTTTCTGTGTCAATTCAACCCTTTAACGGCCCAGACCTTTTTGCTTCCTTATAGAGGAAGCTTTGTTGTCGTGAAAATGTTGTTTTTAGATTTTCATGTCAGGACATTCAGAATGGTCTAAAACGTAGAGAAAAGTGGTCTTGAATAAATGTATGTGTATGTGTGTGTGTTCATTAGGGTGTGTCGAAAGTTTTTTTTTTCATTTTGCACCGTTTTAATCTATGGTTTGTACCTTCGAGCAACTCTTCTCAAAATTTAAACGCAATAAGAAATTTTTTAGAGGTAGCTCGAACGATTTATAGATTTCCCATTTGATTAACAAGTAGATGAATGCGACTCTCAATAAATTCATGTCCCTAAATGACAGATAAGATATATTGATGTTCGCGTATCTTTTTTCGTTATCTTCAGATCATTGGGAAGAGAAAAAGTGCTTACAAGTTTTCGGTTAAAATTAATAGTTGTCTAGTTATGGATTTTTGAAGCTCAGAATATCGCCCTCTTTGACATGTAAGATCAGTCTCAACTGAAATTTCAAGTTTAAGGTAAATTCTGGAGCCATTGTCTGTCGTGAAGTTTAATTATAAGTGGAATTTCATTCAACTGTTAAACGGATATTTCAAATTTGTTTGTAAATACGAAAAATTAATAAATTAGATCGAATATTTAAGAGTAAAATAGAAAAAATTAATCGGCTTTGTTCAAAATGTTTGATAAACATGTCAAATTTGACCAAAAATCGGGAAAAAATTCAACAAAACATCAAAAAATTTAAGAAGGAAGAAAAAAATTATAAAGCGTCTGAAAATTTTTTTAGACTGGATCACAAATTTTACAAATAATTTAAAAAATCGAGAAAAAATGTAAAAAGTAAAGAAAAATCGAGGGGAAAAAAATCAATAAATCATCAAAACATTGCAAAAGAAGAAAATCATGATTCCAAACAAAATGTCAGATTGGTTCGAAGATTTAGCGACATTTGGACATTTTTTCTCAATTTTTCTCCATGTTCGACATTATTTGTATAATTTGTGACTAAAATTTTGAGAAGAGTTGCTTAAAGGTACAAACTATAGATCAAAACCATGCAAAATATAAATATATATGTATATATATCATCGACAAGCATATACAAAGTATTAATGTAATCTGTAGGCCGTCACATCAGGTGTAGATATACTGTCACATCAGCTGTCGACCGTTACATTTCGGTGTCGTAATACATTTCTCGTTCCCGTTCGATTTTGTATATCAGTGTATTTCATCAATTTCAGTGCGAATAATATTATAATATTAAAAGGTTTGTGCGTCTACAGACAGTTACCTCACCTGTCGACCGCTACAATTTGGTTTCGTATATTACGATGGTAGTTCACGTACGGTTTTGTGCATATTTCAGTGCATTTCAGTAGATTTGAATGGAAATAGCTGGTCTGTACCTCAAGTACAGCTGTACTTCAAGTACTAAAAACATTATTCCCCAAATATTAATAGTGTCTGGGATTATAACGTTCCAAGGCTGGCGTGGTAGATTGAGACATACCGATTAATATTTCCCCCAAAATAACGAAGGTATTAGAACAGTATTGAAAATCTTTCCAAAAGCTAAAACTCTTAGTCTTATTTATTGCCACGAATAATAGTGAAGAGCACTGCAATGTTTCCTTAGTTTTTATGGTCCAGATCGATTTTCAGCTTCTGAGATCCAGGTGCGTGTACAGTCGTTCAGTGTAGACTTTTCGTGTAGACCTATTCTCGTGTTGACTTGGGAGGTGTACAGTCGAAACCCACCCCTTGTCGTCTTTTTTTTAAATCTTGTTCCAAAAAACTTTTTTTTTGTATTAATCACAAAGCTTTCTTCAGTGGGAAGCTCAATAAAATAATAGAAAATTTAAATAACAGAATTTTCAGGAACGCCAAAAATTGACGAAAAAGGAACATGACTATTTTAATTAAATTAAAACGCAAAAAAAACGCAAGTTCTTCATTCTAGGCATAGTAGTGAGATGGTTTTAATTATAATCTATACATTTTAAACTAACTACAAGCCGTTTGAATATAACGTAACTAGAAAAGAAAATACTCTAATGAATATTGTTCCCTTGGTAATTATAAGAAAAACGATGTTACAAACATTTTCCGTCTAGTGTCCAGCCACGAAAAATTGCAAATATAATTATGTAGTCACGATCAACAAACGTAAGTACCTCAAGAATGCATAGAAACAAAAATGTCCAAATCCAAATGGGTAATAAGACCCAACGAGTATAATGAGCAATATATTGGAGGTTCGGACAAGATGCGTCAGAACTGACAGAGCATGCCTCATGTACAAATTGCTCAGGCTTAACACTATATAGTGCTATAAATTTAAGTATATATTCCAGCTGTTGTCGTTGAATAGTATATTTCGCCATGAGGGCGGGAAAACTCATTTCTCACGAGTGCGAGTTCGCTACAATCACACGAGATAAAGAAACGTTTTTCCGCCAAGTATCCCCCATGGAAAAAAGTATGCTAACAAAGTATATTTTTCGGCATATCGAAAAATATATAAATAATGTACGTGGTATTTCTCTTATATACTTTTTATATACTTGGTAATATCTAATATTTCGTCCAATCGTACATTTGGTGAATATCCGTAAAGTACATTTTTTTGTATATTAGTAGTATATAAAAAATGCATCAACTCATAAAATATAAAAACACGACATCTCGACCACTTAGATTTCTTATATCGACAAAGAAACTAAACAATTTGGTCAAATGTTCTTCTAACTGATTCAAGTGTTAAACATCTTCTTACATAAAGATATATATAATTTCTATAGAAAAAATATACATTTACATATATTTACGAATACATGAAATATGGATTGAGAATTATATGAAGAAAATAAAAACGATATATTTTATTTCTCAAAAATATGTATGAACTAGTATACCATCGTATATACTTTGTAAGTATACTAAAAGTTATATCCGATATATCAAATTTTTCGTCCAAAGTATAGTTGGTATATAAAATATATACTTTTCGATATTTTTTCGAGTATACTTTTTTCCATGGGGGATTGTATAGAATTTTACTTCACAAGTTGTGAGAAACGCGTCATTCGTGCGCGAAGCACAATTCTCAAAAGGGAATTCTCATTTTCCATGCCGCGGAGACGTTGAATATTTTGTTGTAACACGTGCATCAAAAGTGGCAACTTTCGTAATTGTTTTGCGGGACGGAAGCGGTTCATACCGTAGCGACATCGGACAGACAGATTCGCGCATGCGCAGTCGTCATCGTACTTAGTTTTCTAGGGACGAAAGTGAGTAGAATGTAGTGTTGCATTATGAGACAAGCATAAATCTGTCTCTCTCGGTTTGGCCATGACGATTGTTAGCTTCACACAAGTGAGATTCTCGGTCTTTTGTTTTTTTTTAATCGTCTCGTCTCGTCTTGATTTTACGATCACGAACGAGCGAGTTTAAAATAAATCTTGAGAAATCAGTGAAAATGAGCCTCCTAACGTGGTTTCCCCCCTTTAAAAATGAAGATTATTATTTATTGGTATTTCCTTGCGATGAGCTCAACTGTTTCGTTATATATAACTTAATCTCGCGTCTCGAACGGGTTACGAGAATCTCGGTTTGACAGCACGATATGAGAGGACTCAATCGGTTGACGTTTCGAGATGAGTTCTGCTATTCATTTATTCGTCGGATCGTCTCGTTCAAATGCAACACTGGTCAAATATCTCTTCAATAAATCGCTCGCTAAGGAGAGCAAAATGCGATTGTATCGACGCGGTGAACGATCCTCGTAGTGAGCCAATATTTAGCGTAGTTCTCAACGGATGTCTGCAATGCGTGTTCCTCATCGTGCGTCAATATTTTTTAACGTTAACAAAACAGTTTTTTTTCTTTAACGTTAGCTTTTTTAATTTTTTGCAACGTTAAAAAGTCAGATTTCTGTCTTCCGTGGGGGCGTCGCCCCTGGACCCCATGAACATGCTACAAAAAGTATTGTGTGCAACACGGCCCTAGAGTTGGCAACTCTGACTCGTGCGATTGCTTTACACCCGTAGAAATCGCCAACTTTCGACCCTCATCGCACAATATATTATTCTCTTACTTTGGAGCATCACAGCAGTTTCCACGATCCGAAGCTAACAGTAGAATGTTTGTGATGGAATAAGGGAAATTTTATTATTCGAAGATACCCTAAGACGAGGCCTGTTCGAAGCTTTTACCTGACTGCGGCGAAGGATTCAGGAGAACTCCAGTGACGCAGGTCAGCCTGGAGGATTATCCTATACCTTCGTAGGAGTCGGAGGTGTGATCTCGCACCAGAGGCACCGATACAATAAGAAAACAAAATCCTTTGAATGCAACAAATGATTTATTTAAAACATATATAATTGACTCAAATAAGCTTCTTGCTTAAAGCAACTACACGTATGGTTTAAGCAACATATATTTCGTTGAGTGAATTGTATAAAAACAGTCGATTTTCCTGAGTCAAAGGAATTATATATTTCATTGACTCCATTTGATAACTGATTATATGTATTTACCATGTATATTTGAATCAATAGAATTATCTAATTAAACCGATATACACGCGGAACTGGTTCCATAAATAAAATTTGATAGTTTGAAATTGAATTGCATTAAATTGAATTGAAGTGCATTAAATAATATAATCAAAAACAACGACTAGGGATCGAATGTATTCAAGGAAATTAAAAAAGTACAATGAATACACTAAATACAGTCTGCAGTAATAGATAAAATTCATTCACTTAGTCGCTCAAAAATAAATCGGGTAAATGTTTCATTTAAAAATCCATTTAACTGAAGCATTTAAATATTGACCAGGTTAAAGTAAATATCGTACACAAAATTGAAAAATTATTTTTTAAATAAAAAATCCGGTATGAAAAATGTATTTGTGTGAAAGTTCCGAAAAACGGAGAAATTATTATTTTTCTTATTAAAAAACGGTCATTTTTTTTGGCGATCAAAATCACAGAGTATTTCAGCATGACTAGCAATATTGCAAAAAAATTATCAGAATGGCGCGGATCGAGGTTTTGATATAAAAAAAATAGTTCCATCGTTTTTTGAAATTTCCACACAAATAATTTTTTATTTATACCAGAACCTCAATTCCAATTACGGTGATGATTTATTGGCGATATCGACAGTCAAGCAGGAATACTCTGTAATTTTTTAAATCCAAATAAATTACCCATTTTTTAATAAGAAAATAATAGCTTTGTTTTTAGGTGAAAAATCATACTCACTGTAATGTGACAATTATTCCGAACATTCCGCTCGAAAACTAACAAAAAAAAGACAAGTTTTATGTCGAGGTATTTTTTTCAATAATTTCCAGTTTCCGAGATATTTGCACTTGAAAAAAAGGCATCTTCTTAAATATTGTTTCAAAAAATTTGGAAAATCCACATAAGGTGCTCATTTGTGGATCTTTATACATCCAATTATGAGGCAGATTGGAGAGGGTCGAAAAAAAAGAGCTAAATTGACAAAGAATGTTTCATATATAAATTGAAATTCCCTTAGTAATTATAAGAAAAACCATATTACAATCGTTTACGTCTAGTGACCGGCTTTGAAAAATTGCAAATATAATTATTTAGTTACAACTAATAAGAATAAATGCGTCAAGAATCCATATAAAATCGTTTCGCATTTCTTAATTATCTTTATGGCATATCGTATTCCATAAATGAAGAATATAAAATATTGTCCTTGCGTTATTTTTCCTACCAGGATATAAATACATATTTTCAAGTAGCTTCCCTGATATTTTTTATGGAACCAAAAATTTTCAAAATCCAAGTCGGTAATAAATCCCAACTAATTATGAGCAAAATATTAAAAGATCTACCGGAAAGCGTCAGAATTAACAATTGCCTCACATACAAATCGCTCAGGCTCATAACTATCTAGTACCATAAATTTAGCTGTCTATTGCAGCCCCTGGCGTTTATAATATTTTTCTCTTACTTTTCAGCGTCACAGCAGTTGCCACGTACCGAAAAGTTGTATGAGGTGTTTCTGATCGGACAAAAGAAATTTCATTATTCAAAAATATCCGAAGTCGAGGTCTCTTCGTAGTTTCTACCTGGAATTCACAAGAACTTGAGTGACGTAGGTCAGCCTCGAGGATTATCCTATACCTTCGTAGGAGTCGGAGGTGCAACCTCGCACCAGAGGCTTTGATATTATCAGGGTACCACTGCTAATACCACTAGTGCATGGGGCACCAAAGGCGCCGACAGTATAATTTACCTGATGGGTCTGAGCTCCTAAATTTTGGGTAGTTAATGGAACTCAGTCACCTAAAAAAACGCCGTAAGAAATAAAATTCTAAGAATGATGTACTTCTTGAAAAACATACATTATCGAACATACGAAACAAACTTATTGAGTACCCTGGTAAAAATACATGATACAAAACGATTTCGAATGCAGAGTCGATAATATCTCCGCCGCCTAAGAGATATTAATTATTTATTGTTATCATCGTCAACAATCGGCGTGCCATCGGAGCATGGCATCTTTGATCTCTGTTATTAAGCAGCTCGATCGGCGCTCAGTACTTGGTTGGGTGACTGCTTAACTGTTGACGCCCATGGAAAAAAAGTATACTCGAAAAAATATCGAAAATTATTAAGCAGCTCGATCGGCGCTCAGTACTTGCTTGGGTGACCGCTTAACTGTTGACGCCCATGGAAAAAAAGTATACTCGAAAAAATATCGAAAATAATATATATTTTATATACCAACTATACTTTGGACGAAAAATTTGATATATCGGATATAACTTTTAGGATACTTACAAAGTATATACGATGGTATACTAGTTCATACATATTTTTGGGAAATAAAATATATCGTTTTTATATTGTTCATATAATTCTTAATCCATATGTTATGTATTCGTAAATATATGTGAATGTATATTTTTTCTATAGAAATTATATATATATATTTATGTAAGAATATGTTTAACACTTGAATCAGTTGCGAGAACATTTGTCCAAATTGTTTAGATTCTTTGTCGATATAAGAAATGAAGGTGGTCGAGATATCGTGTTTTTATATTTTATGAGTTGATGCATTTTTTATATACTACTAATATAAATATACAAAAAAATATACTTTACGTATATTAGCCAGATACATGTATGGATATTCAGATAAATATATTTTTCGTATATTTGCCAGATGTACTAACGATTGTATAAAAAATGTACTTTACGTATATTCACCAAATGTACGATTGGACGAAATATTGGATATTTCGTCCAATCTTGCCAAGTATATATGTATATATATGTATATACTTGGCAAGTTACCGAGTATATATATATATATCGATATGTTGAAAAATATACTTTGTTAGCATCCTTTTTTCCATGGGGGGAGCGGGATGTAGTTTTTCTGCTTTCCTGATGAATTCTGATACAGGGACATGAAAGCCTGAATTGGGCATTGGTATAGAAAAATTGCTTATGGCGTGACGCAACATGCGACTTTCTCATCAGGATCATTAACGGTCTCACGTTAGTGTTGTGATATTAGTGTTGCGAAGTTAGTTTGTAAAGTTAGTACACAAAAATGGTAATAAAATAATCTGTAATTAGGGATGTACTTTGCAAACATTTTATAAAACTTTTACAATACGATTTTTCTTATAATTCTTTTTCAATTACCAAAAACAAAAAGAATAGAAATGTCACGAAAAATAACTCAAAAAAATAAAGACATGCTTAATAAATTGAAAACTCAATAGTGAATCTTACTCCTTCATTTTTCACGACCATTTTTTGTAAAGTTTGTAAAGAAAAATACAATTTTTTTTAGCCGTCATTTTAAGTTCATACTTTTCAACCTAGGAAACGTAATTCGTAATAAAACTGGTATACAGATATGTTAATATTCTGAAATAATTGTAACAATTAGCTTGAAATACTTTTTTCATTTAAGATTACTAGTGTGAAGTTTTTATCGTGAATTTACTGAAGTATACTGACGAACTGTACGAATAAAAATTTAAGGAATTTCGTACCTTACTTGCTTTCTACGTTGCTCACTTCAATTTATTACCATCGCCTTTCAAAATTCGAAGTCAAGCTCTAATCTGTCCGGGTGGCCGCGATGTGGCGCGCGCGAGCACGTTAGCGCCTTCTCTGCACATCTGTTTTTCGTATTATCGGCGGCAGTGTGTCAATTCCACAGAAACCATCTCTACACACATTAATTTGTCACGCCCAGTTCGACACATATTTTTACTCCACGCGCTTAATCCGCACGATGGAATTATAAATATCCAGAACATAACAAGAGGAAATTGTACACAAGTAACGTAGTAATGTAGAAATTCCACCAATAATGAACTCAACAAATATTGACAGTTCATAGTAGCAGTACTCAGGTAGAAACATGACACGGTGAACCTTGTGCATTACAAAACGTCGCACAGAACTAGTTAGCCGCGAAAAAGTCATACTCCGTATAGAAAAGTCGACACCGCAAAGTTTGTAACGACATAAATTCGCCACGGCAAACTTCTACACGACCCATCTGTACACGGTCCGAGTTCGACACGTCCCATCTCGGCGCAGACCCATTTCGACACGAGCGATATTCACGCGGTGGGAAGTCGGCGAACATCTACACCGACCGACGAAAATTTACATTTTTGGACTCAAATGAATTCACCGGACGAATTTTACAACCGTGTCCGAACAAACCTCGTGTCTAAATGCTTCTGTGTTGAGATGAGACGTGTCGAACTTGGACGGTGTACAGATGAGTCGTGCAGAAAATTGCCGTGGCGAATTTATGTCGTGACAAGCGTTGCGGTGTCGAACTACGCGAAGTACGACTTTTTCGTGGCAAACTAGTTCTGTGCGAAGTTTTGTAATGCGTAAAGGTCACGGTGTCATGTTTCTACGTGGATACTGCAACTATGGACTGTCAATGTTTGTTGAATTCATTATTGGTGGAATTTCTACATTACTACGTTACTTGTGTACAATTTCCTCTTGTGTTATTCTGGATATTTGCAATTCCATCGTGCGGATTAAGTGCGTGAAGTAAAAATATGTGTCGAACTGGGCGTGTAATTAAGATTGAGCCGAGCATCGGCCATGTCGGACCACCCTACATGGGTAGGGCCCTATATTATCTTAAGGCATCCCTAACATTTTTCTCTACGGGAGACGTTCTTAAACCCTGCATTATTCGCCGAAGTATCAGGGTAGTCATGCAATAAAAACAGACGGTATGCCACTGGAAGTTCGTCCTTAAGTCTCGCGTGGCTGGCTCTTCTTTATCCTCGAAGGTAATCGCCGATTGTTGAAGCCGATGGTATAACTGGTGAACCGAACCGGGGAATTCCGTGCCGCACGTGACGCATGCACGTGTTTTTCTAGTGAGCCCAAGATGGCGCAGGACACCCGCAAACAGCCTCTTGGAACAAGAAGCTGGATCTATCGCAACCGGAAAAAGAAGAGTGGTTAAAAAAAAAAAAATAGAACGAGATTCAGTTTGGTGCGATAAATTGTGAGGTTAGAAGATGTATTGCATGCGAACGTGGGAAGTAGAAAAATAATTCACGATCGCTCTGCAGAGGCGTCGCGCTCTATACTCATATTTATGGCAACATTGAAAGATATAGAAGAAAATATGTATTGTTTAGTTTAGACGCGTGTTTGAAGCGCATATACGTGCACGCGCGTGTGACGATGCTAAAATATAGCTCGATATTCGCAAGCTTGTTGTTTATACAACGCAGAAAAATAGAGACATAAATAAAGGGAGTGAAAGAAAAATATAATCGCGAGTAATCGGTAAACTGCCCACGTGCACCCGGGGCTACTTGAACTCGATTGGTGGACTCTCTTAAATCGTCAGTGTACTACCCACGTGCGTGTCGTTAACCGTCGTCGCTTTTCTTGCGTTTGTTCCGGGGATATAAAGCATTTGAATACCAATGCTAAGCTGTATGGCATTTATATGTAATTGTTTTTACTGTTGCCAGGCATAAAATTATAAGGAAATGTATATGGGGCAACCCACCCCCTTTTTGACGAGGTTTTGACCTCAACCCCTCCAACTTAACTCGTAATTTTTCTTAGGCTTGGTTGGACGCTTAACTACTATGCAATTTTTTTTAAATATATTTTTAAAGGGACATATCGAATGCCATAATTTAAAAATCTGAAAAAATTCTGAAAAATACTTTGTTCAATAAATAAATTATCTAGCTTATAACCAAAAGTGGGGAAGATTTTTCTTCTTACAGTTTTTACGGTTTTTTTGTATTTGAACAATTATTTAAAAATATAAAAAATAATGAATTTACTACAAACGATTGATCAAATGTTTATTTATGTAAAACCGGATAGTCAGATTTTTTCAGATTTTTCCGAGTTATACAAATTGTTTAAAACAATTCTTTATAGTAGGATTTCGAATGCCATGATTTAAAAATATGCAAAAATTCTGAAAAATACTCTATTGAATATTCTAGCTTATTGCTAAAGTACGCAAGATTTTTTCTCCGCCACGAGGCCTGTTCGATTGGGCTTGTACGGAGGGAACATAATTATCCATAGCTAAAAGATTCCCAGGAGTTAAGGATTACGAGGCTGCCAAAAAGGATCTGCATGAGAGGTTTGCAACGGCAAAAACAATTCCCGATACTCAGAAGCAACATTGTTTTATACCTGAGCCGGAAGGTATAAAAACAAAGTTGTTTTCTTTATTGTCTAATTATACTTGGGAAAAACGGAACGAAAATGTATCCGATTACAAATAAATGTTAATTGGTTAATCTTTATACAAACTCGTCACTATTGATCTTTCACTGGATTAAGTATACATATGCTTCAATACAAATCACCCTTCACTATTGTTTTTGAATGCCTTAAACCTTAAAGAATCAATTATGAAAATTAAGCACTGATTTGAGTTCCATAGTCAGGCACCGAAACCTCCTTAAAAGTGGCAAAATTTCGTAGTGTCGTGTGCGGTGCGCCGGCGTCTCTGTCTTCACTGAGTGAGGCAGCAGGTATCGCACGTCGTAAGTAAAAGGCGTCTGGTCCCCTGTCTGTTCTCAGCTGTGGGTCAGTTACTCGCGGCGCACGACTCACGATCACGGTCGTGATATACGTATGTATGAAAGAGCCGGCGCGGTCCCTTTTTCGGCTCAAGGGAAAAGGGACGGTCGGAATGGGACTAAGAAAGACGACACAAGATCTAATCGCTCGGCCTAAAACTCCATGGGTCTCAGTAATACTTCTCTTTTCTCATCTCTATCTACTATCGCAAGCTATACATCAAATATAACGACCGATACTTCGACATCTCCACGAAACGATTTCACTTTTTTTATTCAATCCTGAAATATTCGAATACTGTAGTTAACATAATTGACTCCGAGAGTTAAAATGTATTCCCCCTTAATTCTAACGATATTTTGTCTTATCTTGAATTTTGGTATGAAGAATGCTTCATTATTCTGAAACAACAGATGGAGATATTTATGCACGACTTTTTAAGACTTATCTTTACACAATATGCACCATTGTACATTTTACTTAGCAAGTTAGTTTAATTACCACTATGTATGAACTCAACTATTAATTATATTCCTTTTCATCTCCGAGGAATGAATAAAAAGGAAGCAATGTGCAAGGTTGGACTTTGCACCCTTCTTTTAAATAAATGTATATATATGGCTGAGTTTCATTTTGGTCACATACTAAATTTGGGCTTGATATCTCAAGTCTTCCAAAAATTATTGCGATAAAGTACATTTTTTGCATAATTCGACATTGCATAAAATCCAAATTATTTGCGTTTTGTCACGAAATTATATATATATCTATAATGAATACTTATGATTTTGTTTACTTATTAAATTTGGCTTTGATATCCCAAGTTTTAGAAAAGTTAATGCGATACAGTTAGATATTTGATGATCCAAAATTTCATAAAATCGAAATTGTAAACTGTTCGTTACAAAGTGATGTATATCTATCATGGCTACATATTATTTTCAGGGATGGGCCATATTCGAACAAAAATGTACACTGAATACTTTTGAATTTGAATTACTATCAATAATTCGTAACTAGAACCAATAATACGATTTTTAATTGTTAATTGACTCAATTTACTTCTCGTTATTTTAGAAAAATATATTAATAATGCAATGTCCTTACAATTACACATAGTTATTCAGACCGAAATGTATTTTCAATACAATTTTATTCCAATATTGCCGATTCCTGATTATTTTGATTACATAGTGAATTTCCAATTGATATCTGACGTTTTGCCGCAGTTAATCTGATACCGTTAATCTATTCAATTATTCTATAATCCATAAAATAAAAAATCTTACATCGATTTCCACTAAATTATACATTTATCGTAGCTGAACATTATTCTGTTGACATAACAAAGTTGAGCTCGATATGACAGATAAAATTTCGGAAACATTGATGACATCATGACAATTTTGCAAAAAATTGGAAAATTCAAAAAATCAAAACCACCTTAACCGATCCGACCCGAATTCAATACCAAGTCACATCAAGTGCGTATGCTCTGATAGTAAATATTTAGCATAATAGACCTATTTTCATGGAAGTTAGAGGGACCACGTTCTTTTTTTAAAAAAATTAATAAAGCTGCGAAATCTAAATTTTTGCATCTATTTAGACAATAATTGCAGCAATTGAAAAAGAGTTGCTGCTACAAATGTGTGCCGAATTCGAGCACGATAGCTAAATTGGTTCTCAAGGTATAAGCATTTAAATTCTAGAAGTTGTTTGTATACACACACATACATACACTGTTAAAAAACTAAAATACAAAGTAGAACCTTGCACATTTTTTCCTCATTACTTTTCGCTTTTTACAGAGCTACCTCCATAAAGAAGTATGCCAATCAATTTGGGCTTCCTCATAGAGGAAGCTTTGTGAAGCAATGTGCAAGGTTTGAACTCGCAACTTAATTACATTTAATTTTGTAATTAATGAGAATGCAGAAATAATAAGTAAACTCCTAACGAAACAAGCTAAAATAACAATTCGCTTAGCAACGGTGCCCGAAGTATTGAAATGCACTATTTAACACAATTAATACCAAGAATTAAAAAAATGACACGTGTTCGATTGACGATAAATTGTGAAAAAAAATTGTTTATTGACTTCCCATTTCCATATCCAGAATAGTTTATCACTTTGAGAAATATGAATCGAGTGATATTAATACACAAGATATTTCATGTTATCGACGATGTGAATCGATGTGTATAGTGTCTGTGTGACTATATATCGGTATACGCCTCCACCGGAATCCTGAGCCGGATTCCATCGGAATCGAAGTAGGCAAGGCCCGCTGTGACAGCAAGCTTGAGTCACACACTGCGAGACAGTAGCTGCAGCAGTAACGGCAGCCTTCGGTTGCTGGTCTCGATTAATCGATGCGGCGCCGTTCCTTCTACACAATAAAACGCGTTTGAGGTCCGGTGTAGGGGCGAGTGACTCAGACTCCTGGAGTCTGTGAGCAATCGGGCACGATCGCAGCGGTCCGACACTCTCGAGAGTTTATGACAAAGCAGATGCTGGTGGTGGAGAAACGTACCGCTGTCTTTCTGGAGTCGAGTAGAATGACGTACTGATGGTCCGTAACGTGCGTTTTGGTCCTGCTGAGCTGTACGTGATAACAGAAACGATTTTTTTATTACAGCTGCATATCCGCTCCCTTGCAAAAATTTGACCGGGTGGCTTTTAAAAAATAAAGGGCCTTCCCGGGTAGAAATCTGTCAGGACTTGCCTAACCAGGATCAGGCCCCGATCGGGGAGTCCTACGGCTAGGTCTATTTTGGGAAGCCTTACTCGGCCCTTATCAGGCGATGCCACGGCTAGCCCTATTTTGGAAAGCCTTACCCGGCCCTTATCAGGCGATGCTACGGTTGGCCCTATTATGGGAGAACTGACCAGGGCGTGATATGGCGCAATCCGGGGCTGCCATATTAGGTGTAAGATCAGGCAACCGTGAAATTCCGCTGATTAGGCTTGGCTTATGAGTGCCTCAGTTTCTTCTTTATCCCGTGACTCAAAGTGGAATTCAGGCAGGTATCATATTCCCTAACTGATGAACTTATAGATTGTTATCCGTAGAAATAAATGATGACGTCTGCTGTTTGCAAATAATCTTTTCAATCGCAATTTCGTCGTCAGTAAAATTGACAACGCTCGCAGCTTTCGCTGCCACGGATATACGCCGGTGTCAAAACATAACCTTACTTTCGCATGGAATACTGGCAGTGGGTCAGTAAAATCAACTGTTTGAATTCTAATTTTTCGAATATTGCTTATCCGCCATCTTGATGTTATAAGTTTTAGGTTTAAATTTATCATCAGAGACCTCAAAAACTTGCCGAAACTTAGTTTCATGCAAAAATAAACAAACTAAGATAGTACATTTTTGTCCGACATTATTGAACCCGTAATATTAAACTGACGAATTAAAAATTCAAATTCGTAATCGTCGAATTTGAAATATCATTTATAAAATCAAAATATCGCAATCAATATGGCGGACCTAGATGCTTTTTGCAATAAATGAATTTTATCCAAAGCAAGTCAGTTTTTGTATTTTTATTGGCCATATTGAATCCGCCATATTGAATTTACAAATTTTAAGCGCAAATTCGTAATTAGCTACACTTAAAACCTCTGAACACCCATTCCTTATTCTGAATCTCCCATTTTATTCTTCTACGTTTTTAAATCCATTTCGTAATCAGCAACTTCGAAAACTTCTAACGAATCAATTCTATTTAAATCATGTCTGTTTTTGTTTTTTTGCCCGCCATTTTGATTGTACGAGTGTTGAGTTAGAGTCACTTGTGTGCCTGACAGATGTCTTATAAGGTCGATCATTTTCAATTCGTAGTTTTTGACAGAATCAACTTACAATATTGGTTCCACACATCACATCACGATTCCTTATACTGTTATCGTAAAATGAACTATTGTGAAATTATAGTGTGAGATATCCACATAGTCGGTTTCGTCTAGTGGTTAGCGTCCTCGATTAGGTAATTAGGTAAACAGGTAGGTCCCGCAGGTCTTAGGTTCAAATCCCACGTGCATCACTTCTCGAATAGTGTTAGGAAAAATCGTTTGAGAAGACGATTCGTTTTTCTTTTAAATATGAATAAAATATTATTGTTAACATCACTATGTAATAAACACCCTTACAGAAATTTACCATAACTGTATATTAATATGGAATTAATGAACCCGCTTTGTGAATCTCATATCCCTTTATATATTAAATTACTTGCTTTTTAACAGTGTACATGATTTTGTAATTTTGTTTTCCACTTTTTAACGCGAAATTAGTTCTAACATTCTGAAAGACTATATTTTTTCACTTTCGAGAAACAAAAAATGTTCACTCCGAAATAAATGCATTATTATTTTTTCCCAACACTGATTTATAAGTTTTCTGTTCAAACGATTTATTGTTTACTATTTCATAACCGCATTTTTTCCTGGAATTTTAGCTCGATGCGAAAACAGAACAATATTAGGAAGTAAAAAGTTTATTTTACTGCGAGAGTTTCGTCTGCGTTTCCCTTATTATCGCCTTTGGTGAAATTGTTTTTCTACAACAGGCAATAAAACGCGTTGAGTGGCGCGTACTCCTTTCTACCCAGCCACACATAGAGAAAATCGTGCCTGTCCCGAATTCCATTCATGCGACGACCTTGCCACTGCACGCGCTCGCTGCTGTGCCTACTTGGGAAAGCTCTTCTTGGCAAGCCGAGCTGGAATTTTCACGCGCCCCGCGAGTGAACACCGAGCGAGGCTAGCTAACTAATTAACTCGCGAATTCTCACCAACACCAAACCCACCCAGTAATATGCGTGTACATAAATAATATATATTAATATATGAGTTATAATTTTCATATAAATACGGAGGCGTACGGTCACCGATGAACTAATTCCTGGAGCGGATTAACCGCTCTGGGTCACATTAATGAATCATATGCACTGGTTGCTGCCATCAGCAAAATGGTGCGATGATAGACGATCCGGTTCTATCAATTCCCATCCACCATACGTTTTCTCTCATTCCATGACATTTTAATTCTACTTGTATCAACTCTCCCGCTCTTTACCTTGGAATATTAAACTCAAATAATATCCGGGATTACAAAATTATCTCTCATTCGCTTCACCCATAAATGTCACGTTTTTTTTAAATCCTGACTATACTGGGTATAGATCCAGAATAAATTATTCCGTTTATCGCACAGGAATGAGGACAGTGAATTTTTTTTCATTGATTTAAATGAAATGTGTGGATTTTATTTTTTTAAATTGTTTTCAATGAAATGTGTAGATTAGATTTCTTACATTCATTTCAATAAAATGAGGGAATGGGATTTTTGTTGTTGTTTACAATGAGATAAGTGGATTAGATTTTTAATATTAATTTCGGTGAAGTGTGTAGATTTAATTCTCTTCGTTGATTTTAATGAAATGAGTGGATTAAATTCGTTTCGTTGTTTTTGATGGAATGAATGGATGTAATTTTCTTCATTTATTTCAATGAAATTAGTAGATTGATTTTTTATATAAATTTCCATGAAATGAATGGATTGGATTTTTAGATCGATTTCAATGAAATGTGCACATTTAGTTTTTTTCGCTGATTTCAATGCAATGAGTGGATTAAATTCTTTTAATTGATTTCAATGAAATGAGTGGATTAAATTATTTTAATTGATTTCAATGAAATGAGTGGATTAAATTCTTTTAATTGATTTCAATGAAATGAGTGGATTAAATTCTTTTAATTGATTTCAATGAAATGAGTGGATTTAATTATTGGAATTAATTTCAATGAAATTAGCGGAATGATTTTGTATACTGATTTCCATTAAATGTGGGGACTTTATTTTTTTCTTTGATTGATGAGTGTCGAATTGAACGAACCTAAAGAACCTAAAAAAACCCAACAGACCTAAAAAATCTAATGAACCTAACGAACTCAAACGACATGACGAACCCAAAGAACCTAAAAAAACTAACGGACCAGATGAACCTAAGGAATCTAACGAATCTGACGAATCTGAAGGACGCGAAAATTCATCAGATGAGTGAATTCTACAGTCGAAAATGTTGGTAACGGGTTTTTTCGAGGTTACAATATATACGACTTAAGAACTATGATGGAGAGGTAACAAATGCAATCTTTTGAAATAAATGAAATTCTCGTTAGGTTCTTTAGGTTGATAAGGTTGATTAGGTTCATGATATCGGAGTGGGTATGAAGATTAGAAAACTCATCGAATGAGATGAGTGAATTAATTTATTTATTTATTTATTCCATTTCAATAAAATGAGTGGATTAGATTTATTTATTTATTTCAGTGAAATGAGTGAATTAAATTTTTTTTCATGGTTTTCAATTAAATGGGATGATTCCACTCGTGGCAATGATTATTTCAACGACCTATTTATTTTTTATCAGTGAATTCCCAAAAAACTATTCCTTCAACTCAACCAAACGGTCTTATTGTTTTAGAGAATTGGCTTCTGTATTTCAAAGCAACATTATTCTTGATCCAAAGAAACAATATACTTGTCGACTTTTAGATCGCACATTACACTCGTGTAATGTGCGAAAATATTTCAAAAAATTGAGAACTTAACTTATATATAACTCTTGATCCGTTTATTGTATCGATAGTAGCATATTAATATATCTTAAGATTTAATCCCATGAAAAAACCTCATGGTAGAATTTATTGTATGTTTTCCTACACGACTAATATATTGACTTGCACTGAAATCTAGATGATTGTTGTGTAAGGCCGACATGTATTTTGATAAATTGACAAAGAATCCGTTAATCGGATTATCTACCGTGCTAATCTATCGATGTCACATCAATTACCCGATAATCCTATTTTTTTTTAATTTGTAGGTCCTTCTATAATGTCATAATTCATTGCTTATTTTATATACGTAGGAGTATTGTTGGATATATTTTAGTCAGAATGATAGTTATACCGGAATATTTCTGCGGGATCTATTTAAATTTCCGGTTTCGAGCGTATATACGATTTGGCGCAGTAAAAATAACCTTAAATACTATGTTCGACGAAACTCTTTATAAATTCATCGCACTATTATTGTCGATGGATCCCAGAAAATAGATCGACCAAAAATATCCCAGTACAAATATAACCCGAGCTAAAATATCCTAGTGCAAATAGAACTCGCGATGCGTTTATAAAAACGGTTTTGAAACATAATGTCGAGCCAAATCAGTTGATCAAAGATCTCGAATACACGGAAAAAACGGCTTCGTTGGGCCAACTAACTATTTATTAGTTGAGTGAAAATTCGTTGCCACAACCAGAGTTGTGAATGCCTAATACTCATAGCAATAATTATTATTACACAATCTGCTCTACAATCATGATTTTATAAAATAACATGTAGCGATTATAATACTATGACTTAATTTTCGAATCGCTGCAAAAATGATTATTTTTCAATAAAAGTTCACGGTAATCCTTTTGAAAAATGGGAGAACATAATTAATGCATTAAGAAAGTAATGCATTAATTATTTCTCTCAATATCTCTACTGTTTCTTCCAATGTTAAAGCGAAAATTACTTTTTTCTTGCTACCTAAATGTTTACAATGTATTTTATAATTACTACATATTATTATTATGAAATCATAATTACAAAACAAATTGTACTGTAAACTATATCTTATGAATTAATAATGACTTACAACTCTGGCCACAACCATCCGATTGGTCGGTGTAACGACCTGGTATTAGTCACATTTACAGTTCAAAGTTACAAAAGACCCTAACCATAATTTGCAATTTATTGACCACGGTAAAAAAATTGACCCGCGTCAAAAATATTGTACCCGAAATATTGTAATCCGACGACGTAACACACATTCTACCGATTAGTAGCATTTAGGTAGATAGGTCGCAGATTTACACCCGTGTACGTAGGAAACTATCTTTTGTGGATCTCAATACCAAACTATTTTTAAACAAGTGTGAAATAATATGTCTGAGAAAAGAATGCCTGAGTGATAGTTCTGTTTGTTCATTTTTTTTCAATTATCTTTAAAAGAACAGTGTCAGTTACCACCAAATACGTTCTTGCATTTTAGGACACCACTGTTGCAACAAGAATTAAATCATGCATATTAATTTCATGTACAACGATCAAAAATATATGACGTGTATGATGTTCCAATGAAATAAAAATTATTTTCATGTGTCCTATTGCAGAATTTCCAATATTTTTGGGCTTGGAATGTAAGAGGCGGTTAGTGCATGAAAACTTTCAAACCGGTATTTTAATTTTCAAGTATATTTTTGCCATGGAAAACTTGGATTGCCTTATAATAACAAATTTATTATTTATTCGTTTACTTTATGCCATGATTAAGTCTGACTGGGCCTTTAATTAATTAACTTATCAAGGCCTTATTAAACTTCATCATGGTCTTATGAGATCCTTATTAAGCAAAATTATGATTAATTAGTTTACGTGGTATCATGATGAAGCCTGACTAGGCCCTTAAGTAATTACCTCAATCGAGCCCTTATTAAACTTCGAATAGATGTTATGATGCTTCGACGATACCAGCGTTTAATATTTTTATTTTGATGGAAGTTTGGAAAATCGTAACTCGGGTCTGAGTCTAACGATGCCGAAGATTCCATTGTTATCGATCTTCCTGTACAGGAAAATTAAACATTTGGAATCTATTTATTTTTGTCCCTTAAAATTGCTTCATCAATTCGTAAATTGATGAAGCAATCAATATATACATACTCCGCCAAAGTCAAAGAAGAATGAAGCTTACATGTAACGTCAAAACTAGATGAATCGTAAATCAATTTCGCCAGAACCACAGTGGCGTAATCAGTAACGCACTAAGCTGGATACCTAAAGTTCCCAGTTCGATCCCGGGCTGTGGCAATAATGTTTCACGATTAAAAATTAATTGTTAAAATATCGTCTGTTCAGATTGCTTCATTAATTTACGAGTTGATGAAGCAATTTGAAGGGACAAAAATAAATAGATTCCAAATGTTTGATGTTCCTATACAGGAAAATCGATAGCAACGGAATCTTCGGGATCGTTCGACTCAGACCCGAGTTACGATGTGCCAAACTTTCATCAAAATAAAAATATTAAACCCTGGCATCGTCGAAGCATCATATCATCTATTCAATATATACATACTCCGCCAAAGTCAAAGAAGAATAAAGCTCATTAAACTGCGCCATGGAATCCTAGAATTGCCTTATGAGACCCTTAGGTGACAAAATTATTATTGATTTGTTAACTTGGCGCCGAGATTAGCCCTGATTGGACCCTTAAGTGATTACCCTATCAAGCCTCTAATAAACTTCGACATGGAAACCTAGAATTGCCTTATGAGACACCTATATGGCAAAGTTATTATTCATTTGTTTACTTGGTGCCATGATTATAAGCCTGACTGGGCCCTTAAGTAATTACCCTATCGAGCGCTTATCAAACTTCGCCATGGAAACCTAGAATTGCCTTATGAGACACCTATATGGCAAAGTTATTATTCATTTGTTTACTTGGAGCCATGATTATAAGCCTGACTGGGCCCTTAAGTAATTACCCTATCGAGCGCTTATGGAAGTTCGCCATAGAAACCTAGAAATACCTTATCGGGGCTCCAATCGGGCGTGATATGGAAAGTCCTTTTAGGGCGTCCACATTAAAGCTCGAAAGAGCCCTAGTTTATCTTAGGGCATCCCTAATAATTTTCTTCACAGGATTAATGACTTTACGCACCATTCGTTACAATGATTGCAACACACTTGGTTTTTGCCGAGTATTCAATATTCCGCAAGCGTACTACGGTGCATTCGAAAAAAAATTTAATGATAAAGTTCACTGAAGTTGTACCAATGACTGAGAGGAAAACGCGTGTGGCCTAGATTTACTTACCTTCGCTTATAGGCCATAGCGCAATGCGTCGCTAACATACGCATACACGCCGACCGGGTCACGGACTTGGGAAAGCACTTGGCACAAATCTCAGAATCTTCGCAATTACCCGTATAATGCCGTTGCGCAATAGTTGTCTCCGCTCGCTTTCGTTATCCTTCTTCCTATTTGCAACTCAACGATTACGCATCGATTATTGAAGTGAGAACGCCTTTAAGACGCAATGATACATCGCCAGAAATTTCGGCGCCGAATGCAAAACGACTATAAGTGTGTCTCTCTCTAACATAGCTTGGTCTCTTTCGCACTATTTTTCTTTTAATTCTCAAAAAAAACGGCTACGTCGAATGAGGAGCCGAATGCTTAGCCCAATTCTACAATATTCCCGGATATTCCCTCAAAATACGGACTTTACCTGTAGTACTGTTCGGGAGAAAACAGCTTCCAAAATGTCTGGGGGGAGGGGGTGTATCACTGCCTCTTAAAAAGGGTTTCCCTAACAGAAACCCTTAAAAAGCATTGATTCCACTCAGGAACAAGTGGAATCAACTAATCAGCTTAAAATTTTTCGTGTCGTCAAACAGCGGCCTAATCACTCCAGCACTTTAAATAAGTGAATTTGGACAAAATAACCTCAGAAAGCATAATGCCCACTGAGGAAAATAGTTAATTTGGACCAAATGTCTTCCAGAATCGTTACGGTCACTCTAGGAAAAAAGTGAATTCGGACAAAAGTCGTCAAAACACGTTGCGGAAATTCAGGGGAAAAATATTAATTTGGAAAAAATAACCTCAAAAAAAGAGCGAAGAATAGTTGCCACTGGCGTATTCGCAACACGCGACTATTTCATCGAATTCGTTACGGGCGCGAGGTTTTCGTCATGAATTTACTAGAACATAGTAACGAACTACAAAGGTAGAATTTTCGGAATTTCGTGAATTATTTGTGATCTACGTGTTTTACTATAGTTCCTTAAGATCGCGTTTTTAAAATGAATTCGAGCTACAAAACACGCTCACGAGGAAGCGCGCGCGATGCTCGTGCCTTCCCTTCACATCTCTCTTTCGTTTTGGTCGTGTCATTATGTAAAATGCTATTCAAGTGATAGAAACTATGATTCAATGCAAGTATGGGTGTTTATTTTAATATTTTAATTGGAAGTGTTGATACCTCAAATCTTTTTAGTTCGTGCATTTTTTCAAATCTGATATTTGGTGTGAACAATTATGGTATAGTTTTTATTCAGAAGATTATTGATCGTAGTTATTTTTCAGTAACCTTATAACAGAATCCATATTTCATACAATACAAATGTTTCATAACCGATGCTTCCAGAAATCTCAGAATCACTTGTTGTGCACTACCCATCAGCTGGGAATAAAGAAATATCTGTATATGTCAGACCGAAGTAGAATGACTTCTATATTAATTTTCGATCCAAAAATAAATTATGTTTTTTATTATATTTTTCCCATATTTTAGGTAAAGTATCAGAAGGAACGAAGATTTTTTATTAGATTGCAATACCAAAACTAGGATTTGAATGCAGAAGGCACACATCAAATTTCATAGCGGTCCACAGATTTCTTCAAAGTTATTGTGGTTTCGGACGGTAAATACAGACGCCAGACAAATAAACAGCCAGTCAGCCATCTGGCCAATCAGGGAGCCAATCAGGGAGCCAGACAGGCAGACGGACGGACGGACATAAATGAGTTAATGCGTTTTTTGGAATCTAGGAATATAATATTGTAATATTTTCTCTTTCAACATACTTTGTATGTGACGGGACAGTAAAAACGTTACGGCCACTCAGGGAAAAAATCGAATTTGGAATAAATGGCCTCAACGGGCGTTACGCACACTCGGGAAAAATGTGAACTCAGGAAAAATGTCCTCTTAAAGGGCTACGAAACTGAAAACTGAACTGGTTAATATGTTTTTACGTAATCTTCGTGAATACACGTAGATGTACTTTTTACTTTTTTCGTTCTTATGTCTTGTGTTTTTGTTATTGTGTTACTATTGTTGTTGTTGTTGATGATATTATGGGTGTTGATGTTGTTATTGGTGGTGGTGGTGTTGTTGTTGTTGATGATGTTGTTGTTGTTATGGCCATTGTTATTGAGCGAATGTACTCGATCTCACTTCCTGCCGGAGTTATGTTTGTTTTTTCGTCTGATTCGAGAGCGGGTGCTTAAGAGTAGTCGCGTAATCGTGAAACAACGTAGGGGCACGCACTAACAAACGCACACTTGCGATATTTATCTTACCGAGTAGAAGCTCGCTATAGCAACATTATAGAGAGAATGAGAGAGAAAAAGCGAGAGCCCGCGTGAACCGAGGCAGGAGAAAGTGTACCACGTGGATTCACGTGGTTCGCGCTGCCGTAGGAATGCCTTTACATTTAAAGCGCGGACTCGGAGACTCGCCGAATAGATTCTTGCGAGAGTTTCATAACGTCACAACGGCGCACTGAAGTGACCGACATTCCGGGCGCGCACAGAAAATTGCACCAACACTAATATAATGCCCGGATGACATCACCGAGCGGTCGCCGCTGACTGCACTTGCGGTATTTGTGAGCGGCTACCATAGCCCTCGCGTATCACCGTTGATGGATTATTCATTATCGTACACAGATCTACGTATTATTGAAAAATTAGAACGTCTATTTTCGTTGACCCTTTGCGGTGGCTTTTCTATTACTTATTGCAATTTCGATCCACCTCTGGTTGTCTATCTGTCTACCCGCGACAACAAGAAACAAGTATGTCAAATTGTGATCATGAATTGACAAATCTCAAGAAGTTGCGTTTTTCGAACGCGTTAAAACGAAAAAGTCTTAGAAAAGTGCGAAGTGATTTTGAGATCGATCCGATACCAAGTTTTTTTTACTGGTTTTCGCTCAATTTGTGACTGAGTATTAGCAACATTTTATCTAAACCCAAGTGAAAAAATTAATTATTGAGTATATAAAAATAATACACTCATGATTAAGGAGGCTTTTTGAAAAGTATTTGGGATTCATTTTCAAGTTGGGTACCAGAAAAAATCAAAGTTTAAAATGAACTAGCCTAGTCTATCTACAATGTATATATAGTGACGTGATTTTTTGAAAAATGACGGTCACAAGGCTTTATGCTTAGTGATGCGGAATGAGACGAGAATTTTGACGGTCTCGCTCGATCTCGCTTGCATTTGTCATTTTAATTGAAGTCTCGTATCGATTATTTGATGCGAACTTCAATCGTATTCTCGACTCGAAACGTCTTGGCGTAACAAGCGAGAGCGAGCGAGAATCTTGAATACCGTTATATTTCGCAAATTCTTTATCGCTGCGTTCCTACGTCATACCCGTCAACCATTGATTTAAAAAATCATTTTTATGTCTTTTATTGCAGCTTAAGGTACACGAATAACATTTTTTATTTGAAGGCTCGCGGAAATAACAATTACAACGAACAAATTCGTCATTGTACCAAAAACGAAAACATTCTGCCGTTGTAATCGGAGAGATGTTATTATGCTTCGACGATGACAGCCTGTGATATTTTTATTTAGATGGAAGTTTTGGCAAATCCTAACTCGGGGTCTGAGTCTAACGATGCCGAAGATTCCGTTGTTATCGATCGTCCTGTATAGGAAAATCAAATATTTGAAATCATTTGTACTTTTGTCCGTTCAAATTGCTTTATCGATTCGTAAATTAATTAAGCAATTGCTGCGCAACTAAACCATCCAGAGGGCTCTAGGTTCGATTCCCATCAATGTGAAAAAAGAAAAAGGTAATATGTTTTATCAGCGATTAATATGTACCATCGTGTAGAGAAAGACGAAATATCTCATTAAAAGTGCAGCATTACCCAACTAACCAATAACCAATATATATTTTTTAATTAAATTTATTTATTATTTTAGTAACGACTTAATAGGGCAGCCTTAAAAGGCCCCTAATATTTTTCCCTTAAAGACCCCTAATATTTAGCCATTAAAGGCTCCGAAAAAAAAGCGTGACCGTCCTTTAGGAAACCCTATAAGGTTTCCACATAAAGCCTCTAATATAATTAGGGAAAATTGATCGAGGCCTTGGCAAAACCCTGATAAGATTTCTTCACGGGACAGCTCGGAATCGAACGGGGAACTCTAGGTATCCAGTATAGTGCGTTACCAATTACGCAACCGCGGCTCTGACGATGGACTCTGGGCGATGGAATCTGGTTGGTCGGGCAGGAATACCAGATGGAGTAAAGTTCATATGCACTTTCCGAAGTCTATCACACCATCACACCTTCCATAACTCCCAAAAGGACTCAATTTAGCTTCTATATAGGATTTAATCTAGATTCTAGTCATAACTCAATCTGGATTCCATCCAGGACTCGATTTGGATTCTAACCAGGAGTTAATCTGGATTCCATCCAGGACTTAATCTAGACTCCATCCAGGACTCCATTTGGATTCCATCTAGAACTTTAAAACCTTTCCCGGACTCCATCTAGGATGCTAAACACGATCCTGGACTCCACCCTAGACTTAGACTCCTGGACGAAAATTTCACCAATCGTTTATAACGTGTTGAAATGTGATGCCTAAAATTTGTCATTGAATAAGGACCCTAAGGACAGACAAAATTTAAAAAGCGATATGCGATCCAATGTTTTGGGCTGTAGATATTTTCTTTAAAGTCGAAAATCCTATCGATTTTCGTTATACAATCTTTCTATGGTTCCGTAGATGGTATGCACGGGAAAACCCATTATATGTATTTTATTAGTAACAGCGCTTCGTTCTGGAAACGAACTGGACAAATTTTATTTTAGCCCTATTAACACCGAAGATATACACAATTACAGATACGGGCAATTGTTTTCTATTTTATTCGACTACCGCTCAACAAACACAAAAAATTGTTTGAGGTCTATGATTGTGCGAAAGTCTTTTAATATGATAGAAGGGATATGATATTCGTGACTAGCGAACAATTCGAAGCCCTTGGCAAAAACTTGCCGGCTACCTGTGAAATACCCCATAGTTATTATCCTTTCATTGAAAGCCTTTTCATCGTTAACGTAATGAGTAATGGACGTGTGATGGACAAGACGGTAGGTACGTTGTGTTAGTTATTTCAATATCGACTGGATAGAAATAAAATAGATGAAAGGGTAGATCGATGTACCGTTAGAAATGTATAGATCCATGATAACGATTACGATCAGGATACCACGAGAAATCCTACCAAGCATATTGATTGCCACCTGCTGGTATTCGACAGTTTCGACGACCCACAATTATATATCAAAATGTCAATGTCTTTTTTGAGTCTGAGAGTAATAAATCTATTGATCGAACGTATCTACCAATAATTTCCTAGAAAATTATGTGTGCTAATGGATAAATCAGTATGTAAAGAAAATCAACGTAACCACCGATGTTTATTATATTTTTAAAAATGATTTCTAATAAATATTTCTTAGTCTATATTAGATCCTTAAAGAAATCCTTAGACCTTCGTTAGATTGTGAGTATTAATAAATATCAATTAATTTGTCGCTCTCTCTATTGAAAACGAATAACATAATTGCATGAGCTATTTAAAAACTCTGGAGCCTTTGAACAAGTTGTTTTAATTGAAATATGTTTACGATTCATTAACAATATTCGAGCAATCAATTTTAACATTTGTTCCCGACAAAAGATCCTGTAAAATTGTGGAAAATATTTCAACAATCATTGCATACTGGTAATACTTTGAGATGCATAATCGATGGTCATTGCTTTTATTTTTGTCATTCCGATTCATTGTGGTATCTGCGAGGACGAAATGTTGTCACAATTTGCGAGTGGGTCAATTTTTTTTACCTTGCTCAAGTTTTTCGATGTTATTCAACGTAATCTATTGGAGGAACATCGTCAAAGATTGTTTTCTTTACGTTAAAATTTGTGATGTCTTGGACCATTTTGAGTGGCCTGACATAAAAATCACGAAGTTTTTGTGTTTCATGAAAACAAAGCTTCCTCCATGAGAACACAAAAATAAACTTTTTTCCCTAACTACGCTAAAAAGACGATATTTTATGCAACGGGGTGGAAAGTAGTCGTTTCTTGACCAGTGGGAAGAACAGTACGATTAGCGGGACGAAAAGTAACCTTCCGGCACGTTCAACAAATTTGTGGGACAAGAAATAACTTAACGGAACGAAAGGTAAATTTGTGGGACGAAAAGTGAATGCACATGGCGAAAAACAAACTAGCGCTACGAAAAGTGAATTTATTAGGACGAGAAGTAATTGCGCGGAGCTGAAAGTACGTTTTTTCCTTGAGCAAGAAAGCACTTTTCTCCCTAAGGTAGGAAAGTACTATCCTTCTCTAGAGTAGAAAAGTTCTGTTCTTCCCTGAAGGAAAAAATACATTTTCGTCCCTAGGGCAAAAAAGTACTTTTCGTCCCACAAGTAAGAATACGATTTTTTCCCAGTAACGTTGCGGGCATATGATCATTCGTGAACGTAGCCGTCAAAAAAGTATAGTATGCTATACGGGAGGGAAGCTGTTTTTCACCTCGTGTGATTTCGGCCCTCGTCGGAAAACATGTACTTGCTTCCGTTGTAGCATAATATTTTCCTCATTTTCGAAATGACAGTAAATTGTTTCAGAAACAGCAATTGCACTCATCAAACCGCCATTATACAATTATGACCATGCGACATATAATGATTGTTTTTTTTTTCAATCCGGGCACTGAATTTTATTTTCAACTCTGCCGCACGGGGAGAAAGGCGTGGCAGTCCTTCCTGAGGACTGTGCGAACATCGAAAGCTGTAAAATTCGTTGACGCAGGAATAGTTGCGCGCGCGGAGGGCGCGCGGTTGCGTTGCGGAATTCACTTTCACGTTCACGTTCACACGCTCGGACGACGGGACTTTTTGTCAACAGTCTCGCGGTCTCGAAACTCGGGCGACCTCGGCACGAACGCCCCGTTGCTCTCTTTATTTTGTGCGCATACAGTCGAAGGAGGCGTGGGCCGCTCACCGATGACGATGAAGCCGCCCTCCCCCTCTTAACCATATACACAACCGGATCTAGAGAAGAAAAAGTACTACATGTGTCTCACCAGGCCGCCTCCGCTTTGCTGCAATCCATCGAGACTCCAATTACGACTCTCGATTTAATCGCTTCCGGAGATCCTTCAAATTTGACAGTTATAGAAAAACTGCATAGCTGAACTTTGCAAATTGCTTACACATTATTTTTTTTTTTTTTTTTACAAAGCTACCTCTATGAAGAAGTATGTTAATCGACTTTGATTTCCTCATAGAGGGAGCGATGTAAAGAAAACGAAAGTAATGAAGAAACAATTTGTAAAGTTCAGCTTTGCAACTTTATTCGTGATCAAATTCAATATTCTGAAAAATTTGAACTACATCACAGAAATATGATAAAACGGTATATCTATTACTGCTAAATACTATTCATTTCATGTGTAAAAATTGAGTTCGCTATCTTATGTTTTGCTGTAGTTAATGCAATAACATGATTTTTCTAAATGTTAAAATTCTGAGAAATTTGAACTACATTGCAGGTTATGGCGAAAGTATGTACTGATAGTTGAAATAGTATTGAAATATACTACTGTTATTATGTATAAGATTTGAGATTGTTATCTAATTTTTTGCCAAAATTAGGGCGAAAACGTAAGTTTTTCGAAAATTTCAAAACTCCATAAAATCCGAACCACTTTATCAATTTCAATCACATTCGATACCATATAATATTAATAATTATACCTACATGTATAAAGACTTATTTAGCAAAATACAGCGTTTCTTACGGAAGCTACAGCGCCCACGTCCTTGTTTGAAAAAATTCAAAAAGCAATAAAGTGAAAAATTCTACGTATATTTCGAAAAAAAAATTGCATCGGTCGAATGGACCGCTGCTCCACTCGTGTACGAAATTTTAGCTCAATCGCTTAAACGGTTCTTGAATAACGGGTAATAAAAATTTCAAAACCCTGCACACACTCATACGGACATTTTTTTTAGGCCACTTTTCTTAATTTGTTGGAGCATTGTGATTCAATATAAAGTGGGCAATATTTTTCTCCTTATATGTTTAAGATTATTTTATTTAAAACATTATATTTTTCATCAGAGTGTCTTAAGAACTATGAGAAAAAAAATCTTGCCCATCTTGGCAACAGTTATCATTATCAGCTTAGTACAAATTGAGCTAAAAAGGTTGTTTATTGCATTGGCAAAATCATAATGCTTCTTATGTCCTTAATGAGATTAACTGTGAAACTTTTTCAAGACCAGTATCATTTTAAGCATTTTTTTCCTTATGACTTTTTTATGTGACTTGGTCCCCTTAATATTTTGTATGCAACGTTCTTCAAATTCAGACGTAAGTAATGCAAGAAACGTGAATAACATACACGCGCTATTCGCCTACTCAATGGTTTTTCCTACAAAAACATACAAGAAAAAGTGTAAAAGAATACAAAAAGAGTTGACCTCGGCCTGAAGGATTAACAGCAACAACAATAACACGTGTCATATATACGCGGATAAAGAACCGTTGCTGCTTATGTTTAGGACATTTAGCGTAAACATCGTGTTCTCTACCGTTCACCTGAAAATAAACCGATGACTCGTCGTCCCATTCGATTATGCAGAAGGAATTTATCTCAATGACGCGTAACTTCCGGGTCTGTCAAAATCGTCGAGCAGTGTGTTAATAGCTTAGCAGTCGTGAGGGGAGAGAAAAAAAAAGGAAAAAGAGGATGAGCTTTAGCTTTGATTCTCGAAATCGTTAAACGGGAGCAGGACGAGAAAGGAAAGCGAAGGGACGGGAAAAGCGAAACCGACATTTCGAGCCCCGTAAGTCTCGAAGGCGTCGAAAATCGCTTAACGATAACCGGATGCTGTCACTCTCAAAAACGTTCGACCACGCGCCTTGTCGTCACACACTATCTATATGACTCGGAGTACAGTACAATTCCCGCTACTCATTGTGAAATTTACGCCCACGTACTCGACATTCTGACAGTAGTGGTCGCTCTGGCGCATATTATACTTATTTATAGAAATAGTCTATAACAGTCGGCGGGACGGAACGAGATGAGACGAGACGAGGATTGCATAAATACGATAGACGACGAAAAAATCGATTATGCGAATGAATTTCGAATAAAATACTTTGAGAGACAGTGAAACATGGTTTATTTTTAAACGGTTCAAAATATGGAAAAAATAAAATAATTCTTATTTATTTTTTCTTATTGTTGTGATTGGGAAAATTCAACATTGTTCAAATCTTTAATACCGTCAGTATTTTCAGATTTTTATTGTCGCACGGTTCTAAATTTATATAACAATAAATAAATTCCCATCCATTTTTTAAAATTATGATTGGAACAATTCAACATTTTTAATATCTTTCATTACGGGAATATTTTCCAGATTCTTATTTTCCGAACAAGTACTGACATTTTGTTTGGATTTGTCATTTAATTGTGAATATTACATTTGTTTATAAAAAAAGTCTATAATACAGGCCGCGGGGCGGAGGGAGAGGAAAATTGTTGGATGATTCATCGTCAGTTCTATAAATACAATGTACGACGGAAAAAATCGGTTATGCGAATATATTTCAAATAAAATACTTTTAGAGACAGTAAGTCATTACTTATTTTCGCACGATTTGAATTATGCGAAAAATAAATAAGTTCTCATTTATTATCTCTTATTATTATGATTGAAAAAATTCAACATTTTCAATATATTTAATTACGATGATATTTTCGGATTTCTATTTACGGATCAGATACTGAAAACTTGTTTGAATTTAACTTGCAAATGTGACCCTTATTTGTAGAAATAGTCTTATACAGTCGTCGGGACAGAGCAAGACAAGAATAATTAGGTGACTGATCGTTGGTTACGTGAATAAATATAGGACGAAAATTAACCTCGAACAAATTCGGTTATGCTAATGAATTTTAAATAAAATTATTTTACAGACAGTAAATAATTAATTTTAGCACGATACACAATATGTAAAAAATAAATAAAACCTTATTTATCTTCGTTTATCATTATGATTTGAAAAATTCAACATTTTTAGTATCTTCTATTACCACGATATATTCAGAGTTATATTTTCTAATTAAGTACCGAAATTTCCTTCGTACTTAACTTTTGATAGTAAATATTATAATTACTTATAAAAATCGTCCGTCATACAGTCAATGGGACGGAACAAAACGAGAATTATTCAGTGATCAATCGTGGGTTGCATAAATTATTTTATATGCAAGTTATTTAAAATATTTTTAGAATGAGTAAATAATTTTTTTTCGCATGGTTCAAAATATGCAAAAAGGAAATAAAACCTAGATTGGATTCATTTTATTCTTATGATTGGATAAATAAATAATATTTATTTTCCGAAAAAAACTGAAATTTCGATCTGATTGAACTATTCATTGGTAATGTAAAACATCGCTGAATGGGAGTCGTATTAGCTAAAAACTGGTTTGGATATTGAACAAAAAAAATTAATTATTCATATCGATGTGTCGTTGCCAAATTTCAAGTTCAGTATAATATAGTCTCAAAAACACCATGAGACAAAACGAGTTATTATAGGCGACACGATTTCGGTTGCATAAGCCTAACAGAAAGAAAATGGCGGAAAAGAAAATTTGGTTTTGCACGTAAATTTCAAATAAAATATTTTTAGACACGCTAATTAATGACTTTCGCAGGCTTCAAGATATTTATAAAAAAGAAAATATTCGTGGTTGACATATTCGTACACAACGATATTGTAAATTTATAAGCTGCACCAAACACAACAGCAGTATTTTTATCAGCTCAGTTAAAATTTAACTAAAAAGGTTGCTATTTGCATTGGCAAGGAAAACAACAGCCGATCACATATATTTTTAGAAAACTCGAGTAATTCATCATATTCGGTCGCGTGGAATTATTTATAAGATGAAATTAATTTATTTAAACTTTCTAGAAATGTAAATGAAAACTTTGAGCCATAATTTATGAATGAAATAATATGGATTGAATACTACAAAAAAAATAGTTCTCAAAATTCAACAATAATTTTAGCTCACGTATGTGTTTATTACGTTGGCGAGAAGAAGCGGACCGGTACTGGTTTGAGGTGACTCGTCCTCAGTTGCATAAACACAACGGGAAGAAAATAATGTCAAAAGTGTAATCGGTTACGCGTGAAAGCTGCGAACGAAATATTTTTAGAAACGATGAATAATGTATCATGTTCGCACAGCCCAACTTATTTAAAACAGGAAGCCTACATTTTATTTTCGTTTTGTTTCGTGATACTATGAATAATATTGTTTAAAATAAGACGCAGCAAATGTAATTAATTAAATTTAGCATTAATTTTAGCTCGTAAATTTGCTTAATGCATAAGATAAATGAATTGACTAAAGTTAATTAAATATTTGTAGAATAACATTATCCTTGTGCACAATTCAAACTCACGATAATTGTTTTTTGTTTTCGATTTCTAAAAAAATGTTGTTTCAATAAAGAGTAACATACTGATTATCAAAATTTTTAAGCTGATATAATGATATGATATGATGATATAATACGCATGTCCTTTAGGCATCACTAAGTGTAAATTCATAATAAATTCTTCAAACTTGCAATGAATGAAGATTCGTGACTAATTTATGAAATAAATTAGCAATTCGAGTAAAATTAGCAATATCTTAGCTTTACTTTCGATAAAAAAATTATCCGAATTTATTAAGACAATACTAAGGAATGGGTTCACTTTTTGTCAAAAATAGCGATAAATTCTGATAGCGAACCTGCAATAATTGAGGATCTGTTACTAATATTAAAAATGAATTAAAAATAAAGCTGTGAAGTTAAGCTTTGCAAATTGCTTCCTCATTATTTTTCATTTTTTTTACGAAGCTACCTCTATGAGGAAGTATGTTAATCGATTTTAGCTTCCTTATAGAGGACAGTTTGTAAAAAAAAAAACCAAAAAGAAGAATAAGCAATTTGCAAAGTTCAACTTTGCAGCTTTATTTTTAATAAAAGGTCATTTTCTGAAACATTTGAACCCCGAAACAAATTATGACAAAACTGTTTACCTATTAGGGCCGAATACTACTGATTTTATGTATAAAATTTGTGATCGCTTTCTTAGGTTTTGCTATGGTTAATGTGATTTTTTTCTGAAGGCAAAATTCTGAAAAATTCGAACCACATTACAGATTATGTCGAAACTATGCACTAATCATCGCTAGATAATGCCGATTTTATGTATAAATTTGGAATTCGTCATCTCACGTTTTGCCAAAATTAGGGCAAAATCACGAATTTTTCGAAAATTTCAAAACTCCATAAAATACGAACCGCTTTCCCGATTTCGGTTTAATTCAATACCAAACAACATTAACAGTATCTGCACGTATAAAAAACGATTTAGCAAAATATCGCCATTTTTACAAAAGCTAGAACGCGCACGTCGTTTTTTGCAAAACTTCAAAAAGCTATAAAATGAAAATTTCTGTATATATTTCGGGAAAAATAACATCAGTCAAATATTAACTGCTGCTTCCATTATATACACAATTTCAGCTCAATCGGTTGAACGGTTCTCGAGTTACAGATAATTGAAATTTCGGAGGACACACATACCCACACACACACACACACCCACACACGCACGCACATTTTTTTCTAAATAATTTTTCTCGATGCCTTGGAACATTCTGAGTATCCTGACATCAAAATCTTGCAGAAAATTTCTTCATGAAAACAAAGCTTTCTCTATGAGGAAGCAAAAATACAAAACACAATATCAAAGGTCATCCACATAAGTTGCCCACACGTATTATTAGATGACAATTCACAATGTTGCAAATAGACAGAATGTGTCTTTTTATATAACTAGTGCTTCCCATGCGTCTTTTAAATAGCTCTCGTACGGGATTATGCAATCGTTGAGGAGCCGTACGAAAGGGACGAGATGGGAGAGGAGGGGAAATCAACGACAGGGACTCCCCTGCGATTGTGTAACGGTTCCGTTGAGCCGTGGACGGATCCGGCTACGTCACTCGCACGCTTTTACCGACCGAGCTCTTTTTTCAGGGATAACCCGCTTTTCCAATTTCTCACCGTATTTTCTAAGTATGTTGTAAATCTTCGATCTGCAGGTCCTTATTACAATTAACCTGCCAGCAGTATGCATCAGATATTCAATGCTGGTTCAATATATTGCTTATAAAAAATATGATGGGACACATTTCTTTCAATACGTTTATTCGAATTCTTTAGCATTTACAGGCATTGCTATACAAATTTGGCCGTCAATTTTCATGTAAAAGTAAGCTGCTCACAAGTTTTCTACCGGAATCGCATAAAAATTCCCTCCTAATGTGACATTTGTGTACGAATCGAGACACGCAGTCCATGCTCTCCGTAGAGCGTTAAACGTATTGTCGGATAGCATTTCTCTAAGAATGGCATAGTGCAAACCCGAATAATAGGAAGCGTCACCGCAATCGCAATCATTAGTGGCCTCGATAAAACAGTTAATTGAGCTGAATTTGCGCTCACCATTATCCAAATACTGTACGTAAGATGATATGGCCTGTAATGCTCGTGTGTAAGATCCCGAAACATACACTTTGCTGTTATTCAACAACCTCGAGTATTTGCGAATGCTATTGCGATGTTGGAATTAGCGAGTGCTTTCTGTATAGAAAAACGGATTGCAACGATTTTCTTATACGTCCCAACACTACACGTATTTTTTTGTAACCGTTTGCAAATTTTAAGGGAATGTTCGACAAAAACAAAAAGTTTTAATCGAACCTTCTGGTAATTCGTCTAAGTTTCTTTTCGTTCTGATCAACTGACAATGGGATCGGACAATTTGCGAATCAACATGTGTTGTACCGTGAAAAAGTCCAATAAATTTCTCATTGATGTCTTCGTATGGGTAGCACGTATCCACCCACAAAGGACCATTGTTCTCAACACACTATGAAAAATGTAGCATTTGGTGGATATTAATAGAGCAAAATCGCAAGCGGTATAGAATTTCAAACTCTTTAACGAATTTATGTATTAACTGATTCGCTACTGTTATTATTCGACGAGGAATCGTATTCGCATTAGGAATAGAAATGCCAGTTATCAACAACACGTAATGATTGGAGAGGTCTGGTCTCATTACACCCGAGAGGATAGGAATAAAATAGTACAAATACCACATCTTCAATTCTAAAGCTTTCCAATGACAAAGATCTTCTACGGATCGTGGCATTCTGTGAACAAACTTTGGCGGTTCGATAGATACAAGTCTCTAATTTATTATATGAATTACCGGAAGTAACCAAATCGGAAACGTCAAATAAATATCATCATTGTCTTATATTGTTGAATAGGTGAATTCCTTTATTCAATAGTTATAACCTTACAAAGTTTTTTTGTCTGATCCGCTGGACAGTCAGAGACTAACTGATTGTTCCCTAGCACGCTAGTTGCACGCTCGATCTATCGTGAGCTGTGATTGGCAATGCCATATCATCGGAAGTCGCAACATGGCGCGAAAATACAAATTGAAATTCAAACGTAATATCAAACATATATTATATTATTTTTCTCACGTAATCATTATTTTTGTCATAGTTACTATTATGTTTATGAGTGAACTAATGGATCAATTATTTATAGCATAGCCGTCAAAATGTTACTGCCGGTTTCCCTGGATTCACCGTAGGGACCGGAGGAAACGCGCGTACAATCGTATACCGTACAATCCCGCTCACGATTGAACACCGTACAAACCCGCGGACAACGGCGTATATTTCGTATAAAACATTTCGTATATAAATAATTTGAGCAAAGGCTGAAGGACCCCGGTCGGTGGCCTTTTGGCAGTCCGAATTTTATAAATAAAATTTCCAGTGTAAAATATATGTATAATAAAAAAAAAACGACGCCAATAAAACACTGTTACTACTACTAATTTAAGCAGCACTACCACTCAGGAACTTAGTAGAAAATTGCATGAATTTCAAATATGGGTTTTCTGATTGGTTAAAATTAATAAATGATGACACGAGTCTGTGCGAGTCTATATATATATATATATATACATATCTTTTGAATAGCAAAAGAAATATTAGTTATCTGTAAAGGACTCCGAGAAGAGTTGAAACGTTAAAAATGGAAGATTACCATTTATTGTTCATTTAATTTCCAACTACGATTTTTAAAGAAGTGATCAAATTTTTAATTACTATTTAAGTGAACTTCCAAATACATTACTTATAGTTTCGACGGTTACGATTCACTAGCAAAAAAAAACACACAAATCGTACAGTCGTTAAACTAACTTGCATTCCAAGTTGCTTAACAAACCATAGAGCTAACTTCCGACAATTTTTTCAGTTCATAACTAGTGTGTTAGTAAAATAAATTGAATGAAGTTAAAAATCCATTCGTCATCATATCTGTTTACAGAGCGACTCAATGTGGTAATAAATTACAGCGAGAAAAGTATATTGCAAATAATGTACGAAATTCATCAAATTTCTATTCGAACAGTACGTCACTATACTCCAGAAATTTCACAATATAAACTTGACGCCACCAACAAATGCGATAAGAAAATCGCGTGTTGCGAATACGCCAGTAGCCATTTTTTCAGTTCAAATGTAGTGTGTTACTGAAATGAATTGAATCAAGATCAATATCCATTGGTCATTGGTATCTGTTTACAGAGCGATATGAAAACGTGTCAAAGTAAACTCCATAGAATCAGAAATCCAACGGTCAACAGGTATTTCCAAAGAATCCCCGATTTCTGTTGAAAAGTGATAAAACTCTTTAGTAGTCTCATTCCACGAATCCACAAATTTTCCGTATTACATAAATAAGGTTTAAGCGCTGTACGCAGTAAGCGAATAAAGTCGCAGAACGGTTGTGCAGTGCAGTTGCGAATTCCCCATTTAAAATCCTGCAGCACATGCGCAGTTGCGACGTCAGCGCGTATGCATACATAGGTACCAACGTCATTCGCCTAATCTCGGCGCGAGCACGCACGGATAAACGATTCCACGTACAAAAAGGTGGGCGAGACCTTTTTCTATGAAAAGCCCGTCGACCACCAGCGATACGCTGTTTGTTGAACGATTGGCAGCCTCGATGTCGATCTGGGAAGAACCTGTTGAGTGCAAACAAGCGTACCAACGGCGCCTCTTGCTCTTGCTTATAGCCTTCCGCATTATCGCTTTCGTGTAGCTCGAAATGCGCGAAGGGTGACGCGCGAGCTCATTCACTTTGGCAAACAAGAATATGACGAGCGTGCTTCTTCGTATTCTCTCGAATGACTGGCGAGAATAAAACGAGTGAGAGTTCGCTTGTTGTGGTATCAGTGGAGATTGTGTGTTGGAGAGCAAGCTCATGGCGCTCGGTCTTGTCTTATCGCGCGTGGCAAACTCTATCAGAAGTGTTGTTAACGAAAAAAAAAATAATAATAATAAAAACGTCAGGCGGGGAAACGAGGCGAGGAGAATCGATCGCCGTTTCCATGAATGAAACCGTTTCCTCGGTCTTTATCACTCTATTTATCGGACGATCGCGAGATCGTCACGCGGCACGTGTCACGCAGTGTGTAAGTTTTACTACGCAGCAGTTCAACTTCGTAACCATCCACATGGCTTTATCGGAATAGTAACTCGAATCTTCTATTTCATACGTGCTAAATAGAAATCCAGAATATGTTTCTTGATGGCGATTCAGTATTTATTTTTTAATTAATGTTGTTGCAGATTACACTGAGTGAAAAAATTAAATATCGAGTACTGCGCAATTTGCGCGCCAACCCCCTTAATCATAAGTACAACATGTACACAAACAAATTGACATACATCATAAGGAAAAATTTCGACTTCGATGTTATTTTTAAATAATTTACGAATTTTTTACAATATCCCGAACATGTGAATTCAAAGTGAATGAATTCAAATTCAAAAACTGTCATAGACCGAATATAGAAACATTCGAGAATATTTTTTTTAAGATTTTGCACTTCAGCAACAATTATTGGAAAATCGAGTTGTCATCGTTCAAAAGTTCATTATGGTATGACTGGGTCCATTATTTTTTTGTCCTGGATCAGCAGGGGAATCGGAGTTTCTGTTAGTTTTGTTCTGTTCTACGCCGTCGATGGTCTATTGTGGTCTTCGAGATATTGGGGCGGTTACTTTACACGATATTCGATTGCAATTATCAATCCGTTCGTACCGTTATCATCAAAGTTGTCAGCTCTCGGTTGGTAGTATATGAGTTTCTAAACATATTTAACAAATTTTCTTCTTTCCTGCCTCGTATGACACTGGATCCAGTAACATCAGTTGGAAATTTTTAGAAACATTTTTTAAAATGAATTTTTGAAAAATAAATATTTTGGTCCCGGTCTAAGAATTCCAAATGACTTTCGAAAAATCTGTGTCAGATATATAAATTTCCAAGCATTGAGCTAGAGTGGGCCGACACTTGCATCCATTGTGGCAAGTAATTCCTTCGATAAAAAAAAAATTTAATCGAAAAAATGTCCATTATTACCCAAAATGCAAGAATATTTTCGAATTTATCAAACTTTTTATTTCATTTAATTAAAAAAAAGCGTATCAATAATATACTAAGTAGAAGAAACTAAATAATACTGAAAATAGAAAATAAAGATTTCTCAAATTCACCCATAACACAACTGTTGTTAGAAACGAAACGAACCAACCGAGCAAATGTTAGTTTTATAAAATAAGCTACACTTGGAATATAGTTATCGTCTAATCAAAGTCAGCTGTCTGGGTCGCTTTTGATCGTAGATAACACCCTTTGAAATTCAATAAAAAATAACGATCAGATGGTTCGTGAAATTCATGGCCGATTAGTTACCGGACCTGCCACTAGTGGCGCCCGTCATCCGATACGATACTGCCCAGCACAACCTGTGACCATCTTGAATCTAGTTGACTTCAGGCCGTGATATCGCAAGTTTGAATCGGTATCATTCTCAGGGATTTTAATAAGTTAAAATTCGACGGACCCGTTTCGGCAGACTGATATTTTTATAGGCAGATAGGAATTTATTTGGGTAGATTGAAATTCGTTCGAGCAGACAATTTCGTTCCGAATCCCAACGAATCCAATAAGTTAATCTGCCAAAGCGAATTTGAATGAGTTCGACCGAAAGTTAAATGCGCCCAAAGGAATCTGAATTTGCCCGGACCAAACTTCAATATGCCCAATATCGTATTTAGATTATTTGACCTTTAATTTATTCGAAAAAATTTCAGTTACAGAAATAATATTATTGGAAGAAATCGGGAAAATTCGCAAACAACTTCTGTTGTGAATGACGATATTAACGATAACCAACATTGAACTGGCATCGTGTTTCGTATTATACCAATTTTTTTATAGCTTTTTGTTTTTGAAGAAATTATGCGCCAAAATGGATGCAAGCGTCTGCGCACTATTGCTCAAAGCTAAAAAACTCTTAGATCTGACACAGAATTTTTTGGAAGTTTTAGATCGGGGCCAAGGCATTCATAAAAAAATAAAAATTTCAAAAAATTTTGGAACGTTTTTTTTAAGATATAGAGCCAAAAGAAATATTGAGCAAATTGGAAAGAGTCAGGGTTGAAGAGTTGGGGAGTTGACCCGGAATATTTCACATACATAACAAATCTAAAATATTATTATTGTACTTGCCAACGATATAATGTTTTTTTTAACTTTATAACATTGTCGATGTCATTAAATCGATTTTACTACGACCCGAAAAATGGATGATAAACGCAAATAATGAAACCACTTCAATTATCTCTTCGAACACAAAGTTTCTTCGAAATAGGGTGCAAACCACGAACGCGAAACTATCAATTTCTTCTTTAAAAAGTTCATGAGTAACGGAAAGCATTGGGATCGTTTTATTTGTGCTGTGTTGCTAGGAAAGTCCGCGATAAACAAGCTTAGCTCGGTATCAAATTTGACATAAGAAGAGGACGAGCGCTGCAGCCCCCGTGATTTTTTAAAGGGTTACCAAAGCGCAGCAGGGCAAAAAAATTTGAGGAACGCACGTCAGCGCGTGTGATTAGACTAGTAATGTAAATATTTCTTATTTCCACTTTTGTAAAGTTGCATTACTATTTTGTTATGGGGTATTTTCAAATACACCTTACTGTAATAGATAGATATGCATAACCCTTGCCGGGCTAAATTGCACGCCCTGGAATGAACGTTTTTTTGTTCCCGTGAAAACAATAGAAAAACGATGCACAGTGAAAAAAAACAAAAAATTCAACATAAAACTGTATATATTCTTTATACATAATTTCTTAATGACAATTAGCGATCACACATTGTCGGATAATGCCAAAGATCGATTAGTTAATAATTGTATTACATATGAAATTTGAAATGTTATAATTCTTTTTGCGAACCATGTGTACTTTTTTTCTATGTATTATAAACTTTCTGATATTGATCGGTCGATTTTTTCTACTATTTAGTAAGAACCGATACGTGGATGCGCAACTTTAATTCATTATCACAACTTCAATTATCACTTCATAGACTATTTTTCTTCGGAATAGGATGCAAACCGTAGACGCATGGAACTGGCAATAATTTCAATAACTTATTCTTCCTATTCCGCAAAACCGCGGTGAGTGGCGATACAATCATTCGTCATTACAAAATGTACCTCACTGTGATGGTGAGATGCGCATATTCGTTGTCTTAATGTTCGTGTAAGTGTAAGCCATAAAATTAAGAAGCTCATCGTCATTGTCATCCCCACAGAAAAGTGATGTTGTCAGGGCAAAAAAAAGGTTTTCTTTAAGTATAACCGGACATGTCCTTTATTTATGAAATCTTCCTGACAATTGGCGGAATATGGCCATCGGATAAAGACAGATCAGTAATAATTCTATCACTTTTTTTATGTGAGATATTAGACAATATCATCACGACTAAATATAGTAAAACATTGTATTTTACTTGCCATTCGTAGAGTTATCTAACACAGATTATCTATCATCCGGTGACAAATAATCTCTTCCTTACTATCATCATTGCGCGCTAACTCGAATGCCCACAACTTGGGCATTTCCCAAGTTCCACGAACTGAATTTTCCAAACCTACATCTGAAGTACACAAACAAGGAGCGATTTTCAATCTGGCTACAATTAGATTATATTTGAATTAGGCTTATGTTGTTCCTGGAATTTTATATTTTTGGAATGTTTCGTTTCTCAGTTCTGATGCCTTGGATATTTTGTGCCTGGGATTTTATATTTTCGGATGTCTTGTTTCGGGGTTATATGTTTTCGGATATTTTTTACTAGGTATGTGTGTTTTAGATGTTTTTTTTGCCGGTATTTTATATTATGGAATGTTATGTCCCTGGGATTTATCTTACCGGATGTATTTATATTTATATTTTCGGATGTTCTGCTGCTGGCATTTTCTGTTTTAGGATGCTTGTATCCAGAATTCTATGTTTGGGCATTATTTTCTTCGGTTTTCTTCTCATTACGAGCTTTGCCATTTCCAACGGAACGGTGTCAAAGTTCCAAATGATAAATACACGAAGGTCTAAAATTCCGAATATTAATATCTCACCTACATTTTCTGCGAAAATTATTCTAGCGAATTTTGTTTAAAATGTAGGTAAGATAATATATTTCAGAATTTTGGACCTTCGTCTATTTACCATTCGAAACATTAACCCTCCCCCGTTTCCAACGACATATTCACGTGGGTAATTTCAACACCTAACGTGTTGGCGTTGTGACAAAGTAAATTACAATGAAGTTAATGCCCGGACCCAGCAACAAGGAATATTTAGCATGCATTGTATATTAGGAACGAAGAAGACGATGAGAGCGCGAAAAGCGGAGAGAGCATTTAGATTGAATGTCCGCCACGCGCGCGGTGTCGAATAACTGATTGTGAGTCTCACAGTCACAGAGTTGAATACTACACCACGGGGCAGAACAAATCCGCGAACGATACGACGATTTTGCCGTCGGTGCTCTTGTGTACCTCAATTTTTTTTTCGTGCCATTGCTCTTCCCGTGCCCCTCTCTCGCCCCACTAAGCCACGCGCGAGGCGACATTGAAAAGACCAACGTCCACGTGCAGACTCGGAATCGGAGCGACGGCGCATAGAAGTTGCGCTATAAAATGTATAACTGTTTAATGGTTTGAACTAGAAATGAAATTAATGATTGATCGATTGCTCTCGTAAGCTATTCAATTTCTTAATATTAACGTGGTATCATTTTTGGTCCCAGATGATATTGTTCCCAGCAAACGCGTTTTATAACGGTAACATAACAAGTTACAAGCAATGTGACATGTTATCATTATAATATATGTAGCGATTTTATAACATGTGGTTCCGGTATCACTGTTAGGTATGTAAGAAATATTTTGTGCTTGTTACGTGATTCTTTGAAATAGATTACCATTTCTTTGAATTAAGGTAACAATTTCTTTCAATCGAGAAAACTATTGCCTTCAATCGATAAAATGATTTTGTTTATCCAAGTTAACCGTTCCTTTGAATTGAGAAAACCATGTCTTCGAATCGAGGAAACCGTTGCTTTGAATCGAGGAAATCGTTCCTTTGAATCAAGAAAACGTTTCTTTGGATCAAGGAAATCATTGCGTTGAATCATACAATTGAATCAAGAAACCATTTATTTGAATCAGGGAAATCATTTCATTGAATCCTTCGATTGAATCAAGAAACCGTTTCTTTTAATCAATGAAACTACTGCTTCAATTAAGGGAAACGTTTCTTCAAATTAAAGAACCGGTTTCCTTTGAAACAAGGAAACAATTTATTTGAATCAAGGAATCCGTTCCTTTGAATGAAGGAAATGGTTTCATTATGTCACGGAAACCGTTTCATTGAGTTAGGCGAATTGTCTCTTCGAAACAAGGAAAACATTGTTTTAAACAAGGAAAACATTGTTTTAAACAAGGAAAACATTGTTTTAAACAAGGAAAACATTGTTTTAAACAAGGAAAACATTGTTTTAAACAAGGACAACATTGTTTTAAACAAGGAAAACATTGTTTTAAACAAGGAAACCGTTTTCTTTAATCAAGGAAATCGTTTTTTGTTAAATCAAGGAAATCGTTTTTTGTTAAATCAAAGAAATCGTTTTTTTGTTAAATCAAGGAAATCGTTGCTTTGAATCAATGCGATGTCCTAGTATAAAGCAAAGAATATTTCATTGACAACAGTGAAAAAAAATGTATCCACCCATTCCTCTAGAAACAATGAAATTTTGTTTTTTTTCTCATGCACTCCCAGATTCAGTTTCGATTGTCAAAATTCTCATCAACACATAAATATATGCGATTGGCGCTGAAAAACCGCAGAAGTTATAGTCCTATTCGCCCGCGTTGTCGCAATGTAAATAGTTGACCTGATTTCGCGGTGGCCCGTGCGCAACACAACGGAGATATTCTATAATTGCTTCGATACTTTTTCTCTTACTTTCTCTCTCTCAGTCTCTCTCTCTCTCTTTCTCTCTCTCTCTCTCATTTCCTCGGTTGTGGGACGCCGACCAAATCCTTAATGGAAGAAAAAACAACAAAGCGATCGGAGAAGGACGAATAGCATGCAAGGAAAAAAAACAGTGAAGTATCTTGTCATCGGAATTCCTATAGAATTGCCTTTCCTATGAATTCCGATCGTTTTCTCGTAAACCTATTTAAAGCCACCGAAGTAAATATCCTATTTGTAGATTTCTAGCGCAAACACTCAAGACTCACTATTATCCAATAATTGTTGCAACGATTGCGCAATTATCGTTCAGTGGAATGCACGTTTTTCAATACTGCTGTATACGCCGTTGTTGAGCATGTGGCTATAATAATCCCTATTTTTTTAACGTCCGTTATTATCACAACATCAATTCAATTATATTCGCATGCACCGATGCTTTTTGTAACTTATAACGCTATCGTAGTATTTTATGGCTTACAGAAAATTGTCAAGATTATTACAGATGTACAAGATATTATTTTGATCGTTCTGTTCGCTTTGTGTGAGATTGTGTGAGTAGACAGAGTGATGCGTTGATTGGTTAATTGGTTAATTAACGCCCGCAGCATGGAGAAACGTAGTCGAGAAGAATTTTTAAATAACCTCCTCTGCTGTCGTCGCTCAATTGTTTATCCATCGTTATGCACGGTTCGTCGAACTGGTTGTCGGCGAGAGAACGGACGTGCTGCCATTGCTGCTGCACTCTGCTTACTATGTGTATTACGTTATGAGGTACACGAGAGAAAAAAAATTCGTGCTATTCGTGCCAATTAGCGAATACCTGATGGTCGGGTACACATCTATGTACTCGCGTTGCTTCAGAGGATACGAGCTGTAACGATCAGGTCCGGTGAAAATTAACTCTTCAACATACGGTACATCGATTTTATTAATTATTTCGTAATAAAAACGCGGATTCACGAATTAATCAATGAGCAAGTTGACTCGCAAGAATTGAGCGGAAGTGCTTTTGAAAAGTAAGAAACAAATTCAAAACGCAATAGTTCCGGATATTGATGCGATTACATGGACGAAATTCACGAGTCTGAAAAAATTAATTAAACTTATTCTGGAGCTTATAAATAATTGAAACTGTATAATTGAAGTAATTCCCATATTTATGCTATGGGAATTCTTTTATCGAATAAATGTAGCCCCTGTTATGAGTGTTCCATATTCCAGTAGGTATTCTGATGCTTGCAAGCCTTAAATGTTAGATACTGATAATTTTTATTTTTCTGTAATGCACTGATCAAAATGTATTGTACAGTTAATACACAATCAATACCGTATTTGGTATTTTCACTTTCTCATCTTGTACGGAGTATGTTGAACAAGAAAGTATTGCAGACCAAAAAAAAATCGAATGTTGGATTTTAATGGAAATACATGCGTGTTCCGGATTCCAAAAAATACATTAACTCATTTCTTTCCGTCTGTCTGTCTGTCCGTCAATTATTGGCGTAAAAATTTGACGACAATAATTTTTAATGAAGAAAGTATTTCAAGGTAAGTTTTAAAAATATTCCTAGATAAAAAAGTATTAATTTCTGAATGTGGGCTAAAAAAATCGTACTTCTTTTTTACAAAAATACTTTTTTACACCAAAGATTATTTTTTTTTCGTCACCCTATAAGTAAAATTTGAACAAATAAGTAGTCAGGCCGAAAAGTTTAGATCTTCAAATGTATTTTCCAGTATAAATTCGCAAGAAAAAATAATCCCAATCTTGTTTCATCTGGATATACATGAAAATTATTATGCAAAGCTAAACTCAAAAAAAAAAATTTCAAAAGTTAAAAATACTTCCAAAAGAATCAGAAAAAATTCCTGGTGTTCTGGACTCTTGATACTATAATTTTTTTAAAGTTTGAATGATTTTTGGGTAATCGAAGAATTGGGCCGGCCCAGATGGTGTGGATTAGCTCTTTGCATTTGATTCACTGGCTGCCGGGGGGCATTTTCGCTCCTCAATATTACACACTACGGACAATTCCCAAAGCTTTCACCGACAATATTACATCTTCACAATGATTGATTACGAACAGCAATGACATATGATAACAGCGTTATAATGTGGTACAACGTAGTTTCAAAATTAAAACGCAATTAAGTATAATTATTTTTCGACAGACTCATTTAGCTTAGAACTCAAAATTGATTGAAGTAAATGTTAAACTTTGTTGACTACAGTACGTATTCAAAAAATTCTTCGAAGAGTGAATGGGACGAAGAAACGAACCACACGGACTTGGTAGCATGAATATCATCTCGCAAACGTATCAGCTGATAAATGAATCAATGAGAAACACGACTGACCCCGTAATAATAAGGCATGATGGTTTTCGAACCAGTATGTCCCGAATGACGAGGCAAAGACAAATCTTGTTCGGTTGCCTTAGTGACGCGTCTGCAGGAGTTTGCCGCCGCTGAGAACGAGGAGATGAGCATGCGAGGACGCTCAGCGATGTCGGATCTTGGAATTCAATTCGAGAGTGGCGTGCGAAGCAAAGTCTTCACCTTTACCGGTTGCGAATCCTCATCGCGCAAACTGTAAATAAAAGTGTGTTACGGAGTGACTTATTTCCTATCCTTCCTATTTAGGTGACTCTCGTGACATTGGTTCGAATTGACTTTCCAAAGTTTCACTTTCGCTCAATGAATACTCAGTCTTAGTGTGGGAATATTCATTTCAATCTCCCAATCAGAGGTTACATCAAAATCTATTAGAAAATAATATACTGCGGCGAGTAGCTCATAGCTAGTAAAAATTACTTCGACCCGTGTTTTCCTAGTACTCACGTATCGCTCGTGCGGACAACATAACTTCCGACGAAAAGTATACTTTTTTGCACTAATATCGAATTGTATTATTTTCTCCCTAGTATCTGAAATTAATATTTTCTCCGTAGTGCCGTAAAGTATTATTTTCTCTCTAGTGTTGTGAAGAACTATTTTTTTCCTAGTATCGTAAAGTAATATTTTCTCCCTAGTATTAGAAAGCACCATTTTCTTCCTGGTGTTAAAATGTACTGACTTTTCCTCTAGTATTGAAATGTTCTATTTTCTCCCTAGTGTTGTGAAGTACTGTTTTCTTCCTAGTATCGAAAAGTCATATTTTCTCCCTAGTTTCAGAAAGCCTCATTTTCTTCGTGGTGTTAGAATGTACTGACTTTTTCTCGAGTATTAACGTGTTCTATTTTCTTCCTAGTGTTGAAATTTACTATTATCGTTGATACTGCCGCTTAGAACAGAAGCGATTCAAATGTCACGTGCACGTCAAGCTCTGTAAAACGTGAATACTGACAGCCTTATCGATATCTGTATGGTAATTGATAGAAATCTAAAACCGGTTAAGTATAAATATAAGCTTGCAATAATGGAAAGTTAATTTTGCAGTTATTGCAATTATCGTAAGAATAGCACATCTGACCATAACAATAATTTGATAATTTTAATTAATGGTTCTCAAGACTACCACTATATCTCTGAGTCCACAAATAAATTAAGTTTTTCAACGCTAAAGCTTGTCAGATTTAATCTGAAGCTTGCTACAATAATGTTTTGCCGCCCGCGAATCTGACTGACGTACATATACTCTTCTCAAAATTTTTCACAGATCGTGTGATTACAGTCGACAAAACGCACGGAAAATATACAAAAAAACAACGTACATTCCACCAATATAACCGAATTAGTGTTGTTAATCATCAAACGAAGCAAGAACAAAAACATCAACAATAAGCAACGTACTTGTACGAGTACATATTTTTTAATGATGTAAAACCTTTTTGCACTCCTCGGATTTAACCGACGTAAATGTACTTGCCTCAAGTTTTTCACACATTGATTTTTTGGGCAACGAAATACTCGAAAAAAGAAAAAAAACTACCTCACATATATCACCAGGATAAATGAATCAGTGTTGTAAACTGTTTCGCTTTCACGTAAGAATACAACGTGGAAACAAAAGTACCGCGAATGTATGTAAAAGTAACTACAATAGAAAGGATACCGAACGGCACACTTCGGTACATACATAAATTTACAGCGCAACCATTCACAAAACGGCGAAGCGGTGAATGCGGAGCTCACAGCCTCCGAGCGTTGTAACGCTCGTGTCTGTACGTACACCGCGTAAGTCGAACAACATCGGCACGTGGTGTACATACATTGATACGTCGACAAGAGTATCGCTGGTCCAGCGAGCTGCTACAGCACCTAGTAGCGGCACCCTGAAAGGAGTCATTACCTCGGAGCCTTGATTGGCGTTTCCCCTCGCACCTTGTTATTTAGCCGGGGCCGTAAAACCTCAGCATGCACGATGCCAAGAGCCGCGAGCCCCTTTTCTGACGTCTAACGTACGCGTACACGTAAGAAATGCTTCGGGGTAAGTAGAAAGACGCGAGAGAAAATAACATAACGTAACAACATGAGAATGAGGATGCTCAAGTGGATTGGGTACTGATAGAGAATTTTGTAAATTCCTTCAGGAAAACGATAGACCATGAAATTTCAAAGTCTCTTTTAGAATCCATAGATACGTTTCAAGAGTCGAGATGTATTCTTAAGGTGCACCTTGCACCTTTGCGTATATACATGAGTACAACATTTGCATGCCGACACAGGCTCTGCGCTGCATCAGAGTCCCGAGCGCGTTGGCCTCGGATAACTGTGTGCGAGTGAGCTTCGAGAATGCGGCGGTTAGGCATTCCCGTCCCGGTAACACGTTTGCTCACTGCTACGCTACCACTACTACTACTATTGCTGCTGTTTCTGTTGATTGCCCGACTCTCCTCGCCTCGGAAACGTCGGCGCTCATTTTATTTATTGTTTTTTCTCTTTATATCCTCAACGCTTCCGGCGAGTTGAATGAAAATGTTTGATAATTATCGGGTCGTGAAAAACATCTCTTTAAGGGACTCTTTCAGAACAATTTATACTTGGGTGATATTGATCGCTTGTGTTACAAAGCTGGAATTTGCGCTGCATTGTGCACTGAGGGAATAATCACGTCAGAGTTACCATCAATTTTGTCACCGTTATTGCACATAATGTTGTAAATAAAAAGATGAGGATTTTGAAGATACACACAATGTTTCAATATTGGGAATGGGCATAGATGACTATCCGTGAACGAAGGTGACAACGGAGATCTTGTTAGAGTTCAAGTTAGTGCGGACGCGTGACAAATCGTGAACAATATTACTTAATGTTGAAAATATGCGTGCAACGACGAGTGGGTTTGTACTATTACGTTTTCAAGAGTTAGTGATTTAGACAGCTGGTGATTCGGGAAGTCATCTATGCATTCTCTCTTTTTTAACTAAAAACAGAGGAATTATTTTTTTACTCGGAAACGGATATTTTTTCCGCGCTATTAAAATTACAGAGTATTCTTGGATAATTGCTGATATTTAAAAAAAATCACCCGAGTGGCACCGCCAGATTTTCCTGCATTGAAAAAATAATTTTTGTGAATAGTCCACACAATATTTGGATACTTCCATATGAATAATGTTTTCTCTATACAGGAAACTCGACCCGTTACACTCAAATGATTTCTTTGCGATACCGTCAATCACGCAGGGATATTCTTTAACTTTTTTAGCCCTGAAAAAATATCCGTTTTCGAATAAAAGAATTATTTCTCCGTTTTTCGATAAAAAAATCATACTCGCTGGATCGTGAAAATCATTTAATATATTCCGCTCGAAAGCTAACAAAAAACGACAACTTTTATGTAAAAAAAATTGTTTTTAGTAACTTTAAGTTTTCGCTTAAAGAAATATTTGCACTTAAATAAAAAAACGGTATTTTCTAAAATAAAGTTTTAAAAAATCTGAAAAAATGCACATAGTGTGCTTTTGATTAGTGCTTCGTAACATGAAATTATGGAGAAGATTAGAGGAGGTCGAAAAAAAATGGCTGAATTGAGAGAGAATGCATCCCATTTGGACAGTCGGTGATCAGGAAAGACGGGAATTTGGACAGTCGGTGATCAGGAAAGACGGGAATTTGGACAGACGGTGATTTGGACGGATGGTGACTTTGACAGACAGTGATTTAGACAGTTGATAATCTAGGCAGTTGGTGATTTAAACGGTTGATGATTTAGACAATTGGTGATTCAGACAGTTGGTGATTTAGAAAGTTGATCATATAGACGATTGATGCCTTAGATAGTTAATGGTTCAGATAATTAGTCATAAGAGAGTCGTTGACCCGGACAAGACGTTATTGGAGGGTCAGTTTCGTTGATTTTAAGTTGGCCCGTTTTTTAAAGACCACCACAGAGAAATTTTCAGAGAGTTGCCGGCTTAGGGTGTCGAGTCCTGTAGAAACGCGAAACAAGATTATTTTTCTATGATAAATTAATAGTTTCATTGCCACTCTACAAGCTTGTATATTTTGATTGTACGAATAATGTTCGCGGCCTACCGATAAAAGGAATCTCGTGTGACATTTCTCACTACCATCAAAAGCGTGATTGGAAAATATGGCATTTTCTGTAAAAATATCGGCTTTTCTGATAAACATGACTGTTTAAAGTAATTCGTCCTAGTTGTACGAAGACGAAACTTGTTATGTTAAGCACACTTGAGACCGTCTGTATCGACAGGTTTTCTGCGATTTCCTTGTGACGTCTGGGCGTGGACTGCATAGACAATGTCCCGAGGCAAATACATACAGGAGCGGGCGTCTGTTGCAGCCGCACCGCCGGGTATAGGTTGGGTCAATGTGGTGCAATAATTTTTATAGCTATAAAAGAAATTTAATAAAAAAAATTTAGCTGACCTGTCTACAGCCCGAAGGCCGAAGATCGTTCGGACACTAAAAAAATAAAAAATGTTCATGCTAAATGTTTCATTTGAATAGAATAGAAAATTTTATTAGCACGTGTGACCTAACGGCCTTGTACAGGCTTCCATGTCATTACACTGCACGAAATTATCAATATATTTATTCAATTTCAATTTCCCTGATAAAAAATAGCAATTCGCATTTCCTTCTGGACATTTACTATTTTTGGAAATGGTATTCCATTACTATAGTAATTGAATTAATTAATCAATTCTATAATAATTGAAAGTATTTAATAGTTGTGGCAAAAAGTTAGATTGTAATAGTTTCTCGTAGTGCATTTATAATCTGCTAACGTTGCAGACGTTGTTTGATCGGTAATGAAAAGAATGTTTGGGTCATAAGTATGCAATGTCTGCTTCGTCTTATTTTTGTGCTTTTATAAGACATTGCGCACGCCACATTTCTTTTTTTTTCAAATTTTGCGTACGATTTTTGGAAAAATTCATCTTTTAAGATAGTATCTTTTAAGATAGTTCAGTTTTAATTGCAAAACAAATGTTTTCGAAAGCTCAAGAATTTGCGAATCAATGGAGATTTTTTTCTTGGTTAAAATCATATGGTCCTCAAAGACTGACAGAAATTATCCGATCAAAATGATACAACAGAGATGTTTAAAAAATTTCGAATTCATTAACAACGAATAGCGGGGGATCAAAGTAAAATAAAGAATGCAGCCGCTGATTCTTTGTCGCAAGAAGATAGAACACGTGATTATTATATCTATTAACGGCAAAATTCTTTCAACACAATATAAAAACTGACTTTTCACACTCATTACCAAGAATGTTGTGGGAATGCGAAGATAATGCAAAAGGGAAGGCACAAGTTTACTATAAATGAGCGAATTAGAGGAACATAGTGCAAAATCTCCTACAAATTCCGCTGAGACCCTCTGCCGGCTTCACTTGGTGTATGAAACGATACATATATTAGGAACATATATACTTTGTATCATTTTAGTACTGAAAAAAGCCCCAGGTAGCATAACAAAATGCAAAGGAAAGAATATTTTTCATTCTTTATTAACCTTATCAATTTTTCATAAACTTTTCCAGCAAAGAATAGTAAGAAAAAAAAAGTACAACCGTAGAATTTTTTTCTCAAGAAAATGAATGACGTGATTATTATAAATCTAAAAATTGCAAAATTAATTTAACATAAGAAGAAAATACGCATTCCACAATTGATATCAAGAGTTTTGTGAGAACGAGGAGATAAAGTAAAAGGGAAGACGTAAGTTTACTCGAAATGAGCGAATTACAGTCATATAGCGCAACAGATGTTGCCAAGTTTGTGGTGAATTGCTCCGCGAGTGCCATCTGGAGAACCATAAAGCGATAAATATCCAGCTCACATCGCTGACAATTTGAGCTTACGTTTTTTTATTGACTTTTTGTTGGCTTGCATTAAAAATATGTTTACAAGGAGCCAGAAAAAACCTGCATATTTTTTAGGTTATCGAAACCACCTCTGACGAAATTATTCATCATCGAGATTTAATGATTTTTTAACTCAATTTTTTAAAATAAACCTCGGGACTACATTTTTATAAAAAATACAACAAGGTTTTTTTCCATACTAAAAACAAAAATGGAAAATAATCACGCAAAAAAATTGATAAAACTAGTTTTGAAACGAAAAAGTTGGAACAACAAATCAAGGCTGCCGAAAATTTGACACTACATATTTTTTTGAGTTTTCTTAACCCAAGAATTGTTCGAACAATTACGAACTTTCTGAGCTATAATCGAACTATGAGCGCGGAACAATTTACGGTAAAATGTTTATTCATACCATTTTTATACCTGAAAAATCCATATATTTTAAATATTAGAAGATCTTACGATCAAATATAGCCCAGATTTTTTTTCATTCTTCAAACAGTTTTTAATGAAAAAAAAAAAAAAAATTCATTCGAAAAGTTTCACTTTTTTAGCTTAGATTTTCTGCCAACATTTTCAAATCTAAATTCTGATTAGTTCTTCACCTTGCATGACACTTGGAAAAATTAATAAAAGACGTAGGAAAGCCCTATCGTGCATTTTTTTCAATGAACACGAAGTCTCAAGGTATCGTTCGTAGACAAGAAACAGAGTTACACTAAATGGAAATAAAGAATCACTAAGATCACATCATGAGTATTTTCAAGAGTGGATTGAAATATCTTAAAAACTATATATTTTTTTCTGGCTATATGCAGACATATTTTCAAAGATACAATAAAGCGGCGACTTCAAAAAGTCTACGAACTGAGCTAAATTGCCTCAGATAATATTTTGATCCTGTCAAATTGATTATTCCTAAGGAACCAAAAAACCGATCCGGTCGAGCAGCCACACAGAACTACTACAAAAATGCAAATGAATAAATAATTGTTTCTGGATAGAATGAATTTTTCCTAATGAAACGAAAAAAATCAATGCGAACGAACGGCTACACGAAAAGCTTCATAAAATCTTCTTTAACTCCTTAGCTACGAATAGTCAGAAAAAAAGTGAAGTCCGTAATAAAAAGTTTTTCCCAAGATAATGAATGGCGATATTATTATACATGTATAATAATCGCAAAATTCTTTCAGTGCAAGATAAAAAGTCAAGTTTCACTATTATTACCGAGTGTCGTGAGAACAAAGAGATAATGCAAAAGGGAAGACGTAAGTTGTCTAGAAATGGGCGAAGCAGAGCCACAAAGTGCGAAATCTGTTGCCAAGTCCGTGGTGAGACCCTCAGGGCCGTCTTTCTGAGGTACCATAAAGCGGTACGCGTATTAGGAATACATGTTATGTATCCTTTTGCTCTGTGTTGTACGATATATTTACTATGCACAGTAGGGACTCTGCCGGGTGTTGCAGAGCCGTGCAGTGAAACCGTGTGCGCTTACAGCGGTGCTCCAGATAAATAATACGCGCACTGGCACTTGGCGGCCTCCGGCGTACTTGAACAAATCAGCGCTCACGCGAATTCTCCTCACAGTGGTCGCAACGCTGGCTCTTTCGCGTGCTAGCAAAGCGTAAGCGCGAGCGCGACGAGGAGAACGTACACAACTCGAATAGGCGAGACCGCAGAGGTCAGACGCTAGGCGCTAGTTTATGCAATCGGTTTATCCGCGAGCTCCTTCATTTTTCACTAAGCTTTCCACAACGATAGCTACGTCTTTGTAGTACCCCAGCGGATGTAAGATAATGTAGTAATGTAGTACGGTAATATAGTCTGTAGGAATACTATGCACTGTACTGAATTAGCAGTCAGGATCTTCGATAGCTTATCAGATAAAAATTTCGGTCAAGTCCTTCTATTATAATCCAATCAACGCGGCGAGTGCAGTTTTCGGCATTGACATGATTCAGCACAACTTTTGACTTTGGGTAAATCATAACATTCTCTATGCCTTTAAAAAAAATACAAAACACTAAGAGACTTTTTTTGTTGTTGAGTCATTACTTCGATTCTATCGCATTGTCATACGAACCAGAGAGAATATTTCCTTACAAAAATGTATGTACATCTTCAGGCCGCAAAAAAGGCGGCCAACGTTGAGTTTAAGGGCATGCCAATAGTGACCAGGTCGAATTGAAACGAATATTTAAAAAATACGAATATTTGGAAAGTACGAATATTTGAAAAATGCGAATATTTGAAAAATACAAATATTTAAAAAATACGAATATTTGAAAAATACGAATATTTGAAAAATACGAATATTTGAAAAATACGAATATTTGAAAAATACGAATATTTGAAAAATACGAATATTTGAAAAATACGAATATTTAAAAAATACGAATATTTGAAAAATACGAATATTTGAAAAATACGAATATTTGAAAAATACGAATATTTAAAAAATACGAATATTTGAAAAATACGAATATTTGAAAAATACGAATATTTGAAAAATACGAATATTTGAAAAATACGAATATTTGAAAAATACGAATATTTGAAAAATACGAATATTTGAAAAATACGAATATTTGAAAAAAAACCGGATATTTGAAAAAAAAACCGGATATTTGAAAAATTCGAATCTTTGAAAAATACAGATATTTGAAAAATTCGAATCTTTGAAAAATTCAAATCTTTAAATAATTTGAATATTTGGAACGTTCGAATATTCGAAAAATTAAAATATTTACAAATTAGAATATTTGAAAAATTAAAATATTTACAAATTAGAATATTTGAAAATTAAAATATTTACAAATTAGAATATTTGAAAAATTAAAATATTTACAAATTAGAATATTGGAAAATTAAAATATTTGAAAATTAAAATATTTACAAATTAGAATATTTGAAAAAATCAAATATTTACAAATTAGAATATTTGAAAAATTCAAATACTTTGAAAGTTCAAATTTTTTTTAAATTCGAATACTTCAAAAGTTCGAATTATATATCTAGTCTCTTAAGTAATATATATATATCTAGTCCTGCTACGGAAAACCTTAATAAAAAAGAACTAGCTAGACGCTCGATTGAAACCAGTTTATCCCAAACAGATTTTCACACGGGCTTGTGTTACTTGGTGTATGAACTTTAATATATCAGATATTGCGTACAATTCCGGTAAAGTTTCTAACATTTTTGACAGTCTTTCCATCATCAGGCTTACAATAGACTCATTATTATAAGTTGTTCCTTTTTGTCAACCAATTAGTACCGAGGTTATAAGCAACTTCATAAAATTGCAAAAGCTTACTATTATATATTATCGCAGAAACATTCAATCCTGTTATTATATTCCCCTGGGGCGTTCATCCCGCTGTGTTTCACGGGCTTAAGAATGCATAAAAGATTGCGAGAAATACTGAAGAGAGGGTTTGTTAGTACTCAGATGGAAAAAGAAAGATAGAAAGAAAGAGAGAGAAAGAACAGTGAATACTCGTCATACTTTTGCCATCGTTCGATGCGCTTGTGCGCACTTTCATCGCGGTGCATCGGACGCGAGAGCATCGCGATGGTTTTGCCGGTGTGCAAAAATAAGAAAATGCCGAAGCCTCCGGCATCTCGAGAATGCTGCTGCTAGGTAGGAGCGGCGGCTCCACGACTGCAGCATACATATATATACACTTATACACAGCAGTAAATACGGAGATATATATATATATATATATCATACATTGCATTGAGTCTGGGAGGCAGGACGAGAAGGAGCTAGGAGAGAAGAGGATCCTCGCTCGGTGCGCCACTCGACCAGGCGAATCCTGATGCTATTACTGTCTCGGAGCCCGCTGCGATACTCCGTACCTAAGTATATGGGGCAATCCATACCAATTCGACCCGACAATCCTGGATTGTATTTATTTGTTTTTCTCATTATTCATTCGAGTCAATAAAGGCCTCGCAATTTTAAAAAAATTTCGAATCACAATTTTTACGAGCTGATTACTCAAAAAAATCATTTTCGAATTCTCGGATTTATATATATATATATATATATATATATTTTTTTTATTTGTTCACTTTCAGTTTCAAGGTACACCGGCGAGGGTTTTTACTTACGCGCCCCCTTAGTTTCTCTTCCTATTTCTTCCTACCCGCACTTCCCTAAGCTAACCTAACTTCCAATGCGTCCACAGCCGACTCACCACTGTACAACAATAACCACGATGGCCGTACATTCTGCTGACTTCCCGGTGTATGCACGAAAGTAACTTACTTAAGTGTACAGATCGAGAGCGCAGAAAAACTGACCTGTTCGGTTGTTGATGAGCCAGCCGGCCACGGCTAAGCGGTCACCCATCAAAGTTATGGCCACAAACAATGCTGCTTAACTCGGGGGATCCACAAAGCCGTACACTGACCGCACAACCACCAGTGTCTGTCGAATTCTCGAATTTATGTTCTTAAAAATTATTTATCAATGAATGGAAGACACACTATTAGTCTTAGATTTTTTATCAATTTTTTTTAGAGATTTATGGCTTTAAAAAGCGAAATAACAAAAAATCAGTTTTCGAATGATCGGGATATGGAAAATATCGAAAAATATTGTATACGATTTTTTTTTTACGTTGTAATGTATTTTCACATGAAAGAAGTATTAAAAATGACCACAATTCATATTACTCAATTGGACTGAAAATATTCATTTTTACCTGTAGTATTATTGAGGATTTTTGAGGAAAAAAAAGTCGAACATTTGGGACAATCGATGTTTTCGTTTGTTTGTGTGAATAAATTGATTTGGCATTGTAGATCTTATTTGCAATACTCTCATATGAAAGTGCATTCATAAACGAAGATGATTCATATCCAGTTTTTTGCGATATAATTCTTATCCTAAGAGATATCACAATCATCCAAATAGTGACTTGTGATTCTCCCGGAAAAATGCGAACTTCCCGGCGAAGGTTAGGAAGTTGACCGCACGAACCGGAAACGAGTGTTGCCCACTTTCTCACCGATTTCGGGCGTTCGTTATTTCGAACAAGTGTTTAAAGCCTCCCCCTTTTTATGCCTTTAGTGTGGAAAAAGTGTGCGAAAAAGTAGCCTTAGCGCATTAATGCGAAGAAGAAGAGATAGCTTTTACGCAATAGTGATAAAAACTAGTTCTTACGCACTAGTGCGACAAAGTGTGTGAAAAATTTTATAATTATAAGTACTCCATTCACCCTGACGAGAAAAGAAAAATCGAACCACCATAGTTAGATTCGGAGACTCGTCGAATTGGTATAGATTGCCCCGTATACACACGTATCTAATATAGAAATGGTCGCTCGACCGTACGTAATCGGCATTCGTCGCGCTATAAGCACCAATTCGCATTTGTAATTAACGTAAATATGGATATCGATCTTATCGTGATATTTATGTATTCGTTAAGTAGAATACGTATTGCCCGGATTCGCGTTATACTCAAGATAAATTCAATTGCCGAGAAGGGTGTGGTTGAGTTGTCATCGAATGAAAAACGGGAGGCTCGCATGCATGGTATACAGATATGTAACAATGGAATTGTATTATGCATCGTTGACATATATGTTCTGGTTTCAATTGCTTATCCTTCAATTATGCCGCCTGTTTTTTTATTCCTATTTTTAAAAATAAAATCGAATTCAAATATGGTTTTTAACATATTAATGATGTGAGTTGTATTATACACGTGCAGGCGAATCAGTTTTAAGAGAATGTTGTCGGATTTAAATATTTCCCCTTCGTAGCTTTCGAAGGATTTTCCAAAAATAGCTTGATATTGTGATTTCTCAATTATGAATAAAGAAAGGAAAGCATTCATTATATTTCTATTTAAACGAATTTAATTTATTTATTTTCTGATCGTATCAGAATTATTGTTATTGCGTCAAATTCTATGTCGTGGAGTAATATCGTTTCACTTCCTCTTTCCCAATCAGCTGTTATATAATGGCTGCAGAAATGTGTATAGACACTCACAGATAATGTGGTGTCAAAATATCGAACGGATAAAATAGAGAATTTTAAAATGATAAACGTCTGAATCTAAAAAGCCATCTTGGGAAGTGCTTCGGCGAATGACGGCTTCTGGATGATTTGTGTATTTTACGTTTCGCCCTGATCAGGGCCTCTTCAGAAAATTTTTATTTCTCTAGTACAAAGATATAATGCTATTTAATTTAATATAATGCTATTTAATAATAAAGATATTTAATGCTTACAATCCCAAACTACAATTCACTATAGAAAAAGAACAAAACAACATGATTCCATTTTTAGACATAGCCCTCACTAGAAAAAACAACAAAATAAAAACCAATTGGTATAGAAAACCAACTTGGTCAGGTAGATTCATAAATTTTTTTTCAAGTCACTCATTACAACAAAAAATTGGCATCATTTACATGTTAGTAGATAGAGCAATTAAATTATCAGATCAAATTCATCATGAAAAGAACATAAAACTAATCACAAAAACTCTTCAAAACAATTGTTATCCTGAAAAATTCATAAAAAGACACATTAAAAAAAGGCTACTAAAAATACAAAACAATAATCAAACAACAAACGACACAGAATTTGATACTAACAGACTAGTGAACTTCCCATACATAGAACAGATTCACCATCCACTCTTTAAAATGTTAAAAACATATAACATCAACATGGTCAATAATAATAAACACAATATACAACAAATAACAGGCTCAACTAAAGACAAAATACCACTATCACTAAGATCAAATGTCGTATATAAAATACCATGCAAAGATTGCCCAAGCACATACATTGGACAAACAAAAAGATACTTAAAAACCAGACTACACGAGCATGAAAACAGCATACACCACTTAGAATCAGAACACACAGCATTGATAGAACATATAAAGCAAACAAAACACACCTTTGAATTTAACAAAACAAAAATATTAGCAACTGAACAATCTTACTATAAACGAATAATTAGTGAAATGATAAACATAAAAGCGGACAAAAATGCAATAAACTATAGAACAGACATTACAAACTTAAGCATTATATACAATTCAATAATTTAAGTTCAATCACACACATGTATATCCACCAACATAAAACCGTCATGTAAACCGACCCTAAAACTTTCAAATCTACCTATACAGCAGACTCACCGGCAATCGAAAATGTGACCTCAAATGTACTGTACTCTCCGGTCTTACAGTAATTAGAAATAACAAAACATAATGACGTAAATATCAATATTAACAAATAACAAAGCACAATAATTACAGGTATTTATTCACAACAACTTAACAAATTAAAGAAAACACATAAAACAGTAATTACACACATAAATACACATTATTACACAGACCTAACCTACAAAACCGGAGAGCCCAGTCATCAACTCCAAATGACTTTTATTTAAAAGACAACAATTTGCCTACCAACAAATTTGAAACATAAATGAGGTCACAAACTCAACACCGGTAAGTCCACAACATTCACATATAAGATAAAATTAAGTCTTCAATATTGGTGTAGCGAGCAGACCTAAATTAACATTATATAGACGAAACAAATACAACAAATATTATTTTATATTTTTATACACAATACTATTTATATTTTTTATATATTTTTTTATTTTTATTTTGTACTAGAGAAATAAAAATTTTCTGAAGAGGCCCTGATCAGGGCGAAACGTAAAATACACAAATCATCCAGAAGCCGTCATTCGCCGAAGCACTTCCCAATATTCATCCTATAAACGGCTAATCACAACTCCAAACTAATCTAAAAAGCCATCATCATGATCAATTGCCATTTCGGACCTCACCCAATTTTTTTACTTGTAATACGATAATATCAGGTAATAATATTAAGGATTTTCAAAATCATCGTGATCCAATAAATTTCACTCAGTTATTTTTCAGAATTTATATGTATTTTATTTATTAAACATCAGATGTACATTTGAACGCTATATTCCTAAAGGGAATATATCATTGAGTAAGATGAACGAGCTAGTGGATGGAGGGGGTCCAGTGAATGGACACTGTCTATAAGAGCACGTGCATAAAAAGTGTCCAATTACTGGGTTTTTTTTTGGTGTGCTTAACAGTCTATTCATTATAAGAGGATATAGGTTTACCCTATATCGATAAGAATTATTTTTTAAAAAAAGTTTATCACGAAGTACGCGGTAAGACTTAAAATAAAAAATTTTTACTTACAAAAATGTTTTTATCCATTAACTTCCCCAAAAAGCTTTTTTGTTATTGTACAGAAAAGTTTTGGTTGATTTCTCCTTTAATTTAAATCTATAAAAATGATTTACTAACCTGGAAATGTAAAACTAGTCTTTAGCTAAGTACAGCTAACATTAGCAACTTTTTGGTAATACACAGAAATAATTCTGTTGAATTAACAAAAAATGTGTGGACGTATGACGACAAGAACTCGTTGCTAAATATATGATAGAGTCATATCTACTTTTACATTATAGATTTTTTAAATTCCTTTCGATATTCACATTTTATTTCATGTATTAATAGTAAGTCGTGAGCAGAACGATTTCTTACATCATCGTTTAATAATCTATGATTAAATATTATTGGCGGTAATGTGTGAATGCTTATGGAGCCAATGGTGACGATAAAATTCACAGATAAATACTTAAAGAAGTGGTGAAGATATTAAATGCAAAACGTATTAACGGCATATCTGATTTTTACAGTATATTTTTTTCAATTCCCTGCGATATTCACATTATTTTGTACAAACAAGTTGCAAGCAGAACGATTTTCCAGATCCTAGATTGAAAATTATTATCCACAATTAAATTTATGAAGACGATGGTGAATATAAACTTTACAGAAGAATACTTAAAGAAGTGTTGAAGCTATTGAATGCAAAAAAATATTAATGCCGTACTAAAATAATATCTGATTTTTACATTATTCTTCACATTGTTTTATGATTTACGCATTATCGAGAATTGTGAGCAGAACGATTTCTTACATCATCAATTGAAAATCATTTTGCACAATTGAATTTATTAGCTTGGAAAGTTAACAGTAGATGCTGATGAAGACGATGGTGAAGATAAACTTTGCAACAAAATGAATAAGTAGTGAAGATATTAAATGCGAAAAGTATTAATAGCATAATAAAGCCATATCTCATTCATACATTTTTTTATTCGTTTTATTTCTTCTAACGATCACGTTATTTTATGTATTATTGAAAATTGTGAGCAGAACTAAATAATATTGGCTTATAAGGTGAACTGTAGATGGTTATGGAGGCGATGGTGGAGATAAAATTGCCAGAAAAATACTTGAAGAAGTGGTGATGATATTGAATGCAAAAATTATGGATGGCATAAAGAAGAATAATCTGATTTTAACTTTTTGTTTTCATTCCTTTCAATATTCATATTATTATATGTTTCATGAATTATAGAAAATTGTGAACAGAACAATTTCTTATATCATCGATTGAAAATTATTTTCCACAATAAAATATTCTTGGCTCGTAAGGTAAAGTGTGCATGCTTACAAAGACGATGGTGAAGATAAACTTCGCAGCATAATATTTAAATAAGTAGTGAAGATATTGAATACAAGGAGTATAAATGGCATAATAAAGTCATATCTTACTTTTACTTTTTTTTTTTCTTACATCTTTTGATGATGACGTTATTTTATGTACTATAGAAAATTGTGAGCAGACCAATTTCGTTCATAATCGATTGAAAATCATTATCCAGAATTAAATATTGTTGGCTTATAAGGTAACGTGTGGATGCTTATGGAGGTGATGGTGAAGATAAACATGACAGAAAAATACTTGAAGAAGTGGTGAGGATATAGAAAGCAAAAAGTATTAATGGCAGTGACTCGACTACGTGAGTTTAATCCACGGCATCGTGTTGTATGCATGCACCGCTTTTGCGCGCTGTCCATCCGTTGCTGCAGCCTCCGTGAACTCGGGAGTGCACCGCGGATGCAACAGCAAAACTGCATACGCGAAGCCGGTCGCGTCGGGAGAGCGAGTAGAGCTCCGTGGAATATAGAGAGGCGGTAGATAGTAACGATAGAGTCCGGTGAGCGGGAATGACAGAGCGCGAGAGAGAGGGAAAGAGAGCGTCAGTTGGACTGAGCGCGAGCCAGTGAAACGTGTACGTACTACTACGTACTACGCTCCTAGCGACTCTAAAGAAGGCTGGCTCCAGCTAGCGACCTTCTAAGGCCGCGAACGGCAACAACGACGAGTACGACTACGGAGACTCACGGAGACTCGAGTAAGTGAGAGAGAGAGAGAGAAAGAAGACTCGACGACGACCACCGGGGAACCAACGACCACTCCTTTCCTCCTCTCGCCAACATCCAGCCACCGCAATATAGTCGCATTCGCTTCTCCTTTTTTATTTTACCTTCTCGCGTCCACCTTCTTGCATTCGTGTTTCTTTTGCCTTCCTCTTTTTCTTTCGCGCATTTCTGACTCTCTCACGCCATAATATTTTCATCGAGTTGTCCAAAGGTTAGGTATGATAGCCTCGGGAGGGCTTAAGAAACAGTGGCGCTTCTCCCCCACCACCTCAACATTGTAAATGCTGTTTTTTCCTAAACTAGACGACAGATAGAGTTCGAATTTTGAGGGTATTTGCAGAAGTATGGCAGAAATGAACTAAGCTTCTAGCTCTTTGAAATTCAAAGGTGTTGTATCTGCAGGAGCAGACAAAAGTAAACGTGAGGTTAGGTGAAAGAGAAACAACCCTAGATTCAATAGGGGAGAGTGGGCAACAGTGAGCCACTTTTTTTCTTAAATTCGTCTGTAGTTTTATTTAAATTACAATATGAATGGAAAGGTGTTCAGTGGGTTTTATTCAACCTTTAGTCATACTCTGAGGTTGCGATAACACGTTTAAAACTATCGAGGATGTATGAAAAGTTAGTTTGAATATATATCGGAAAATTGCTCATTGTGCCCCACCAGTAGGGTACTGTGGGCCATACAAGAAGGAACAATGAGCCAATACCAGAAAAACACAGAGGAGATAAAGCGAATGAGCAAAATTCTCTATTTTTCTTTCATTTGTATATTATTCAATTATTAGTTGACATACCATTTAACCTATATATATTACGAAGCTGTCAACTTCGAACTGTCCACTATTTAGACTAACCTCTCCTTTCATAACTGATTCTTTCATCATCTCTCTTTCAGTTGTCCTCGTACTGCTTTGTTTCATATACATTCTTACTCAATCTTATCTTGAAAAAATAAATTATAAAATCCATCATACTTGAACTTCGATGTTGGAATTATCTAAACCAAATCTACAAGGTTGGCTCATTGTTCACCACTTACACTCGTAAAATTGTCACTCGTGTGTTCAGGGATAAAGTTACTTAAAATTAACTTGAACGAGTAACAGCCAATTAAACTAACAGTTTTATATTGAAAAAACTAGAATTTTTGACGATCTGTGTTCTTCGATAAACGCCGTTGCTCACTGTTGCCTACGGCCCATTGTACCCCACTCTCCCCTACTTTTACTGTCTCATCACATACGAAGTGTATAAAGAGGGAAAGTATTGCAATCCAATGAAAAATTGACTTCTAGATTTTGATGGGAATACATATTTTAAGTATCCTAAATTCTAAAAAATAAGTTGACCCATTTCTGTCTGTCCGCCTGTCTGGCGGACGGTATGTTCGAAAGTGCAACTTCTCAAAAAATCTATGGATCGCAATGGAATTTGCCGTGTCTTCTGATGCGTTCACATCCTTTTTTAGTATTGAAATCGAATCCGAAATCGTCACTCCTTGCGATACTTTACCTTAAATATGAAAAAAAAAATTGACTGTCATACTAATCATTATTTCACAAACCAGTTTTGTAAATTTTGTATCACTTGTCACAATTTCTTTGTAAATTTACTGTATCAAGTGTAGAGAAAGAGCTCTTGGCGCACTGGGAACCACGCGCCGCCAATAATGAGCGCAAAATCACAGCCGCAAAATGTCGAAAGTGCAATTAAGTGCCGGAGAAAATTTCTATTCGCAATTCTAGTGATAGCGCGTGTTTTGATGAGCATCGCAGAGTGACGAGTGATATTATCTATACCGTGCTCTTTGTTTCTGCGATTCTCTGGCTCGTACCTCAATGCTTTGCATCGAATGACCAGAAGTTGTCAATGAATAATTACCATTCGCACTAACTTCGAATCTCGTTATACGATTGGCCTTCTTGTTGCAGTTATTTTAGGATTTTGCATACTCGACCGGCGCCAAAGAATTAATTTAAAATAAAGACGTTCATTTTATATTTTGCATTACTGATTGCATGGAATATAAGAAACATTTTTTTTGCCTAATCTGTGCTTATTGTTGTCTAAATCTATCTCTTCATCAAATAAATAAATGATATTGTTGTCTAAATTTAGTTCCTCATCAAATAAATAAATGATATTGTTGTCTAAATTTAGTTCCTCATCAAATGAATAAATGATATTGTTGTCTAAATTTATTTCTTCATCAAATAAATAAATGATAATTATGTCATTAAATTGAGATAAATAGCAAAGAGTATTGGTAAAAAAACAATTCATTTAGAGGGAAAAAGAAGCTTTCACTTCCTACTCCATTTATTCAATTACTTAATTATATCACACATTCTTTTTTTATGTATTAGCTGAACATTCGTGTTACAATTTATCGCTTTAAGCAAAAATTTTAATCTTATATTGTACCAAGTATGATGCGCGTTGAGCTTTTGCCATCCCCTAAAACTCTGTTTACATATAGATGTAAAAGAGGTATTTATCAAATTGTTTACCTATTGTTTATATTAATTTCTTGTAGATAACAACTGTCATTCATATGAAAGTCTTGTGTATTTGAATTATGCGCATCGATTTTGGATTAAAAAATAATTCTTTGCTTCATATCCAAGCGTATCTTGCTATAAAAATCACAATGTATTCTGAAAAGCGATAAACATATTATTATTATTATCATTACATCAAAGCGTTTCAAAAAACCCGTTAGGATTAACTATTCATACCACAGCCAAGATAATTTTAAATAATTCCTGGCGGCTACGAATCGGCCAACCTCGAGTGTTCATCATTGTAAAGAAACACCTTCGAGGTATGTGTAGTTGTTTACGCTTCGGTCCAGGGTGCGGAACGTCTTCAGATCAATTTTATTATTCTCATATCTCAATTTTAAAGTCAGTGATTGTCAGAAATTTTTGACGTTTGACATCTCGAAGGATGTAAACACAGAGTGTGACTCTGTTATTTATTTCGATTTGAATACCGGACCTATTTGACATAAATTTAATTTTATACTGAATAAATTAAGTTCTTCATAATCAATATGATTTATTTGGATGAAATAAATGCTATTTGACTAAAATAAAATGCTATTATGCTAGTTGAAAAAAAATTCTTCCAATAGCCGACCTCATTGGATTTTATTTCAATCACATAGAATACCTTGCATACAAATAAGTCTAAGTAAATAAATTTAAGTGAACCCATCATATTGATTTCTCTGGGTGTGATAACCGTTAACGATATTGGAAAAGCCAGACCTCCTCCTACGAATAATGATATGAAATTTGGATTTACGGATATTTCGATAAATTAATCGTATTGAAATTCTTATGCAATTTTCTTAAGCGACTAAACTCTTTTTGCCTCTCTTACAAATTACGTTGCATATCGAACGAGAAAATGTCAAAAATCGAAGCCAGTTTTCGAACATTTTGATTGATCGTCGATGGCTTCGACGTAAAGCTAACTTCAGACTGTTGTGATCGCGCAGAATCACATATCGCTTGTTTTAAATGACTGTATTTTTCGCAGTTACGGTATAGAATACATTTTTATTCTCTCAATAAAAAACACATGGCACATTGAAAGTCGATTACATCGAAACATTGAAGCAAACACAGTCTCGTAGAGTCAAATAGTCACGTAAAATCGGAAATTGTATAAACTTGCAAATACCATGTTTTGTTGTCAGTCGTTGATATTCGAAAGATAAATACAAAAAAGGTGTGCAAACAAAGCAAGCCCGATGTTGGTAGTAATAGGGTAGACGTACCATTTGTGACCACTGTACCGTTAGTGGCCACACTAAAAATGTATGGATCAATTCATCATTACTTTAATCTACAGAAATTACTAATTAAGTTTATTCTACAATAATCAAAGCAAACTTAACGTTGAATATTCAATGCTTAAAATGCCTTATTGTTTAATAAATTAGGTTCAAAGCCGTTTACACCATTTGTGGCCATCACTGTCATTTACATGCAATAGGTGTGGCCACGAATGGATCAAGTTGATGGGCACATACGGTACTAAGATGGTCACAAACGGTACTTCTACCCTAACCAAAATCGAGAACTTAACTACCACGTACTCACACAACGAGAAAAAACATTACATTGACTTCAAAGAAAGAGGTGAATTGTTTTTTTTTTTTCTTCATTAAAGCATGCGATACACCGTCAGAAATTTCGTCGCCTATAGGTCTGTCTCTATCCTACATAGCTCTATCTCTCTCGCACTATTTTTTTTTTTTCACACAAAAATGACTGAATCGATTGAGGAGACAGAAGTTTAGCCCAATTCTACGATACTTCAGCGTATCGCCTCAAAATACGGGCCCTATCTGTCGTACTGTTCGGGAGAAAACAGCTTCCGAAATTTCTGCGAATGGGGAAGGGAGTATCACTGCCTCTTAAACCTAACAATTTTTCTAAATTTCTAATGCCTTTGAATTCCAAAGAAAACACCTCATTGCCTATAATGAAACGTTGACTTACTGAGTATATAATAAAAAAATAGTTTCCTTGAGTAAGAAAAACGGTTGCCATCATTTTTTTAAGCTGCAAAGTAGAACCTTGCAAATTGCTTTCTTATTTTTAATTTTTTTTTCCAAGGCTACATTTATGAAAAAGTATGATAATCGATTTTTGCTTCCTCATCGAAGAAGCGTTGTAAAAATAAGTAAAAAAATAATAAGAAAGCAAATTGCAAAGATTTACTTTGCAGCTTTTTGAAATAAAAGTTACAATTCTGAAAAATTTGAATCACATTGCAGATTATGAATAAGAGGCAGTGATACAGTGGTATTGGTAAAAACAATTCATTCTGAGGGAATTCATTTACTTTGCAGCTTCTTAAAATAATAGTTACAATCCTGAAAAATTTTAATCACATTGCAGATTATGATTAAGAGGCAGTGATACACCCCCCCCCCCCCCCCCCGAAATTTCCGAAACTGTTTTCTCCCGAACAATAGGACAAATAGGGTCCGTATTTTGAGACAATACGCGGAAGTATCGTAGAATTGGTCTAAGCTTCTGGCTCCTCATTCGATATACCCGTTTTTTTAAAGAATGAACAGAATAATCGTGCGCGGGAGACAGAGCTATATCCAAGAGAGACAGACCTATGGGCGTTTAGCATTGGGCGACAAAATTTCTGGCGATGTATCACTGCGTCTGTGTTAATTGTCACTCAATAGGACTGAATTCATGAATAAAATTTGTGATGGTTGTCTCATGGATTTTTGAAGCAAGAACGCGTGTTTAAACAATGAAAAACTCCATAAGATCTAAACCGCTTTTCCGATTTCGCCAAAATTCAATTCCAAACAACACTTAGAGCACCTGCACTTATGAAGAATTATTTAGCAAAATATCGCCATTTTCACGAAAGCTAAAGCCCCGACGTCCTATATTTTAAAAAAATGAAAAAGCTATAAAATCGAATTTTTCGCATAAATGTCATTCAAAATTGCAACAATCAAAGGAGGGCTGCTGCTTCACTTGTATGCCAAATTTTAGCTCAATCGGTTCAACGGTTTTTTAGTTATAGTTGATTGAAATTTTGAAGCTCTGCACACACACACACGCACACGCACGCACGCACGCACACACACAAACACACACACACACACACACACACACACACACACACACACACACACACACACACACACACACACACACACACACACACACACACACACACACACACACACACACACACACACACACACACACACACACACACACACACACACACACACACACACACACACACACACACACACACACACACACACACACACACACACACGCACGCACGCACGCACGCACGCACGCACGCACGCACGCACGCACGCACGCACATATATATATATATATATATATATATATATACACTCATACACTCATACATATGGACCTTTTTTCCTCATCACGTTTCTCGATGTTTTGGACCACTCTGAGTATCCTGACATGAAAATCTCGAAGATTAAAATTCTCACAAAAACAAAACTTCCTCTATGAGTTAACACCAACGGTGGGCGTTACTAACTAAAATCAATTACATGTAATACCTACCTAAATGATTGTACTGAAACTAAAATCATTTCGTTGTAATACCTAAATAATTTTACTAAAACGAAAATCATTTTGTTGTGATACCTAAAATCGTTTCCGTTCATATAAACAGAATTCCAACATGCCACTCGAGTTAAAACTAATAATTCATTTCGCCGGGTGTGTTGGGTGTAAAAATATAGATATTGAAATTTTTTCCGCCCCGTATTGGCCAATGTTGCGGAAAACAACAAGCGAAGGGTCTTCGAAGAGCACATAGGTATGAAGATAAATAAAATGAAGAAATAAACGAGCGTACGTGCAGAGGAAGTGAAAACGTGCTGGCGGTGCTCTGCAGGCCACGACGGGCAGCGGAGGGGTGCTCGCTCGCATATTCGAAAGGACATGTTTACATGACCGGAGTTTGTGTGTTTATGCGCATTCATCGAGTTTACCATACGTAAATATGTGTTTACGTTTTCGCTTCCCTTCTTTCGCCTCACCAATATATATATATATATATATATATATATATATGAATATGTATAATATACATACCAACACACAATATGATATTGTACATTGTATAGCCTGCATTGTTCTACATACCGACCCAATGTACTGCACGCATATACATACGTACATACGTTTCAATCTACTTATATAAACCTACACGTGTTGATCCGCTGATCAGCGTTCCCGTTGATTCACCGTACGTCTCGTTCGATATTCAATGTTTCTATATTCATCTCCGTGTATAACAACGGCGGTGTACAATAATTCATTTGAACGACGTTCCAAACGATGATACGATCATTGGCATCTAATCAATCTATTCAAGAGATGCGGTAGCGACGCGACGCCAAGTATTAAAAAGAAAAAAAAATTGTTCATGTTGAAAATGGAATGCATATATTTCGGTATTGAGTAAGCTTCGGGATAATCATTGGCAAGGGCAAAATATTGCTTTGGACACAAAGAAAATATAGAATTGTCAAAAATGTTATTTTGTGGTTATCGGAGCTACGTATAGCTTGTTAGACCTTCGTTCCATTGATCTTGTCTCCTCCGCACTGTTATTCTAAGTCCACCTGAGTAAATTGAGTCCGAGGGTGATAAATAATAATCAGGGGACTCTTTAGGATGACCCTCAATACGAACCGCCCTTTTCCGGATACACAACACAGGCGGCGAAGTATTTTTATGTGCAACTAGGGTTCCTTATGGCGCAAGTACCTAAACGCCCTGAGCAAATAACCCGAACACACTTCCAAGTATTCAATTGGCCTACATGTCCCCCTTGACCCCGATACGGTTTTCTAGGGGTTCACGAAATAACGAACGCTCGAGGAACTTATATGACTCCTAACATAACATAGCATGACACTGCATAGAAGAGCATAGCATAGCATGGCATGGAAACGACTTCACCATTCATATATAGGGGATGTTTTATTTCATTCCGGCACCTTTAACTTTAATCGACATGACACTTTTGTTCATTACCGCATCGGTAATTGCACTTTAGGTAAATTATTCTTATTCGACTAGTCGTTGAAAAAGTTGAATTTTGCAAATTGCTTCCTTATTATTTTTAGTTTTTTTACAAAGCGTCCTCCATGAGGAAGCCAAAATCGATTAACATGCTTCCTCTTAGAGGTAGTTCTTTACAGAAGAACCAAAAATAATGAGGAAGCAATTTGCAAAGTTCATCTTTGCAGCATTATTATTGTTATTATAACGATATCTCTGTCTTTTTTTTTCATAAATTAGGGCCTTGATATTCATTACATTGAAAGCTACGGTTAAAATAAATGCTTTGAATCAGTGGATTCCTGGCGCTCTCGTCTCTCGAGCACCATTTCTATAGTACTTCAGTATTAAAATCGGATTCTGCATACCGATGTGCAAGATTTCCGTGACCCTTCGCTTATTTTAGTTGCGACGACAGTCATCTCTCCCGTCCGCAATGGTTCCCTATTTCAACAAAAACCCCTTCGGAGAAATGGCAACTGTCCGAGTAAAATGCGGAATTGCGTGCTAGACTGAAGCAGCTAGGGGAAGTCCCCGTGCGTTTTCCTCGCCTTTCTTGTACGTTTTTCGTTCGCATCCTTCCTTTCAACTTGCAGCGGGAGCATCACAGTCGATTCTCGAGAATTCCAATAAGCTCTCGTTCTCCCCCATAAGCAGACTGCGGCGCGCGACGGAATCCACCGCGAATTCTTTTTCACGCTTCTGCTTGCCAGCAGAATATTTTCCCGGTTGCCTCGACTTCTGCGATGCGCACTAGGCAAACCCTTACTTTTTCACTTCCGAACCGAAGTGCACTTGAATATCTAACACAGTCGTGCGAATACGCAAAAAATTCCAGAATGTTCTGTCTCGAATATTTTATTCTGATCGGGTGACAATTCTTGCTTTTATGGATCTAGAAAGTTTCAATTAAAGTTTCGCTAAATTCAGCCTCAATGGTTTTTTAAGGAAATAGCAGATGTGTCTAATGAAGCAACTTCAGATTTGAAAGTCAAAACACAGTGCCTATTTCGAAATGTTATGTCGCCAAGTATATGATGTACTTATTTTAGTGCAAGATTCAGAATAATTGTTCAGTAGCTTACGAAATGTCTCTAATCTCCGAGAAGGGCATGCAATCGTTTTGAATCTCCGTTAAACTGCTTTTAAAAACGAAAAAAGAAGTTAGATATATTTTGCCAAAAGTCAAAAAATAAAAAAGGAAAGATTTCAGCTCGGGTGGGGTTTTCGGGACATTTATAACTTCACCATTGATAATTTCGCGGAGAAATGTTAGAAGGATACGTCTAGATGTCATATCTACATTGCTGTTGATTCCAAAAAACCCGGTTGACGTTTCGCTGTACGGATATTACATGGACACTGTGTGATGTGATTCAAAGGTTAATGGTATAGTTATGTGCGAGGAAATATAATTATCTATCCCTACAAGTAGAGACAAATCAGTCAGTTGTAAAAACAAATCAATCGGTTGTAGGAACAAATAAATTGGTTTTAAGGACAAGTTAGTCGGTTTAAGAGACAAATAATGTCGGTTGTAGCAACAAATCAGTTGGTTATAAAGAAAAGTCAGTTGGTTGGACCAACAGAACAATTAGTTCGCAGTGAGCAAATTGGGTGACATAACCAACTAGTTTGGCAGCTGATACCAAAAAATTGGTTAACCTGGCCAGGTTCGTCGCTCGGAGCTTATTTAGGCTCCGTTGTTGATCAGAACAAGCCCTTGATCAGAACAACCAATTACATAGCTTCGTAGATATGAGCCAAACAACGACGCAAGCGGACATTTTTTTTTCTTTATCATTCGATCAATGTCTTCTGAGGATAAATGTTGTCTCGAGATATAACTGACGACTCTGTGACGGGAGTCATTGAAATTTTTTCACTCATTCCAGTTACATTGGATAAAAAGGAAGGAAGGAAGAGGCATTTCATCAATTAATTAATCGTTTTCCAGCACGGTTTCCAGAGAAAAGAGGTACACGATTCTCGGATAATTGACGCAGCGCTTAGGTTTTAACATTCGCGGTACATATTTCGAGCCATGAGGTCAGGCCCCGGAGGGCCGTCTGATCTAAATACCTTGGTGATACAATCATCAGCAAGAACCTACGTAGTGTTGGTGAGCTTTGTGCGAAGGCCGAGGCCGATCTCAGAAACACGCGTTTTAAACGATACTCTTTTTCCTCCCTTCTTTTTCTTTTTAGGACTCGGAGACCGGTGCCAGAGATAGCGTCAACGACACTCGGGTCGCTCGATCGAATATCGACTGGCCTTGTAACAGCAGCAGCGACGTCTCGGTGCAGTACCGGAGAACGTCCGTTTCGTCTATCACATCCCATAGTCTGTTGCGATATGTTCACTATCGCCAGGCGTAGATAGTGTCAGGACCACATTCGTCTCGATAGCCTTCCTATCATTATCCTTGGACCAAACCATTATTTATCTCCACTTTCCACTTTTATTTTTCATGCAATGTATTAATTGAAATATTAGAGCGTAGATCTCGCTCTAGATCGTGGAGATCGTAAAAAGACCTTATTTTTGCCTTATATTAATTTTAATTTGACTGATTGCTTGGATTGCCGGAAAAAAGAAAAATTTTACTTCTCCCATTTTTTTCAACCCCTAATTCCTAAAACCGAATGTAGTATTTGTGTGACAGAAACAAACGAATACTGGATTCAATATTTGAAAAAAAAGATACGCGGATGAAAGAAGAGAGTAAAACGAAAAATAACGTGTAAAAATTCGGTATAGGGAAAGTTTTGCTAAGAGGATGGATTCTTAGTAGAGCTTTTAGATATTGAAATAGTTTGGGTACAGATCGTATCCAGATATCTTTATCTATAGTATCGCTGTATAGTATAAATGCACAAATTAATAATAATAAAAGGATGGAAAGTATAACTTTCCACATTGCTTTTTCATTATTATTTGGGGCAGCAAACGACGTCATATAAACACGCTGTGAAAGACCGTTCGAGATAATTTGCATCAAATTTTAAATAGGTAAGAGTTTTTGGCTTTTTTGCGAAAGTTTTGCCGAAGCCAGTGCAAAAAAGTTTATCGAAAAAAATAATTAAAATCATGTAAAATCAAAACCACTGTACCGATTTCGTTTAAACTGAACACCAAATAAGATTGCACGTATATTCGGTTATAAAAATCTATTTACTCAAATCGGCTAACTTTTACGGAAAATAGAGTGGAAAGGTTAATTTTTTGAAAAATTTAAACCACGTAAAATCCGAACCATTCTACAGATCATGCCGAAATTCAATACTAAACACCATTAAACGTATCTTCATTTATGAAGATCTATTGACGTGAATCGAATAACTTTTACAGGAAAAAATTGCTAAAAGGTTAATTTTTTGAGAAATTCAACATTGCCAAAAATTCGAACCACTTTACCGATTTTTCCGAAATTTAATTCCAAGCAATATTGAACGTATATTCAGTTATGAAGATGTATGTACTCAATTTAACTAACCTTTACGGAAAATAGAGTGGCAAGATTATTTTTTTAAATCTCAAAATTACTTAAAATCCGAATCCCTTTACAGATCTTGCCAAAATTTGATACCAAACAACATTGAATGTATCTTTAATTATGAAGAAGTATAGCATTAAATCATCGAACTATTGCAAAATGTTATTCATTTGATTCATATTTAAAATCATTTATTTGTACAATATTATGAAGAAATATTATGGATAAAGAGTGTGGGATACGATTTTTAGTCGAAATATTCCAATATTCATGAGCCGATCTTTTAAGCCACCATCTTAGCCAGCCTTTTCCCGCATTGAATTTTTTATGCCGGCAACTAAGAAACTTTGGAACATGATAGAAGAAAGTTTTTATGAATATACTAGTATCAGAACGCATTTCACGCTTCTACCGTCTTCTTCGTCTTGTCGTATCAGGACGAGATTCAGAAAGTTTTTAATTACTACAAATTTTGCATAGATAAGTCATGTTAAATTATTTTCATTTATTATTATTTTGTCTCAGTGAATTTGGTAGCTGATTTTTTATCCGTTGAAGAGGGTGAGTGTTTTTTTCCCCTTTGTTATTCCCAATTTTTCGATTAGTGAAAATATTTAATATGAATATTATTGTTATTTATTTTATTTATTAATCGAACAGTCCCGAAACTCCTGCATTAGTGAAATTTGTCTATCATAAATTTATTTAGTTCCGGTCCGAATCAAGTTAGAATCTGTCGAATCCTAAATTCTGTAGACTTCCAATATTAAATTTTTCGTGCTGAAAATTGAAAGCAAATATTTAATAATAAAGTCGGAACATGATGATGTAAGGTCGCCAGAGCATTCATGCATAACTTTTTATATAAATTTCAGAAAAGGAGAAAAATATAGCCTTTCAAATGCATCGACCTTGCGAGAGGTGTCTTCTGCATTATCTTCTCGTCATTGCACGTGCGTTTCGTTTCTGAGTACAAAAGAGAGAGAGGCAAAATGTTCCACGTGGCTTACTTATACTTATCTGCGTTGCACTTATCTTCCGCATATAAAGGATTCTCTGTCAATCATCCACTTTTTTTCGACCATCTCAGATCTGTCCCATAGTTGATCATATTAAAGTACCATTCAGAAGCACTCTATGTGCTTTTTTTCAGATTTTTTGATTGGACATTTAAAAAAATTCGATTTTTAACTGAACATATGTCTTAAACTCAAAGTTATCAAAACAGAAATGTCTGTACATAAAAGTTGTAGTTTTGTGTAATCTTCTTAATAGAATATGAGAATAATGTTAAAGTTTTGGTAACACTCATTGTTCGACGAAAAAGGAGGAGTAATTTTTTTTTTAACGGACATGTCGATAAAACCACTCAGAAAATTAGAATATTCCTGGATGTCTGTCGATATCGCAAAAAAATCACCTGAGCGGTAAGGACCGCGGTTCTAGAGTTTAAAAAAATTGAATAACCATACACCGCACGAAACCAAACTTTTTAGTGTTATTTTATTTTTTCTACCCTAGAAAATCATGCAGAAACATTCTGTTATTTTCTCAGCCACAAAAAAAAATTATTTCAAACATTCCTTTCAAAAGCTCACACAAAACTACAACTTTTATGTCGAGACATTTGTCTTAATAACTTCAAATTTCCAAAAGATATAGTCACCTAAGAAAAACGGTAATTTCGAAAAATAGTACTTAAAAAAACTCTAAAAAAAATAATATAGAGTACTTTTTAGTGGTACTTTGATATGACCAATTATTGGTCAGATCGGAAATGGTCGGAAAAAATTGGCTGATTTGACAAAGAATGCTTCATATATGCGTTCTTCAACTCGTTCATCCGCCATCGCCAGTCTATTCGTCCGGGTGCACCGCGTGACGCTCAGCGTGAGGAACGATAATGCACGTCTCTTGTGGCACGTGCCGCGAAATGACTCTTCAGGGTCGTGGGACCCTCGTGATGCACTGCTCACCGTCACTCCCTCAACGCCTCCATTTCCGCTGCAAATAATAAATCAATCAATTTTTTTTTTTCCTTTTACATTCACTCATTTTTCAAATAGCAACAAAACTCGTTATTGAGTGATGTAATATGGATTGCACAGTAGTCTGAGAATTTGAGGAGAACAAAACTGTAGCGAAGGTTATACAATATCCTGAGTTTTCCGACTATAATTGAAAAAAACAAAACGCAATGCCATCACTCAATCACAGTGGACACTTGGTTTTTAATTTCGGTTTGACATTTTAGCTTATACATCGTAGATGACAGTCATAAGGTCATGCGTTCAGAGAAATTGCAATAATCATGTACAAAAAAAAATGTTCGTCGTCAAAATTGTAATATTAAGTATTCTCCATGAAGTATTTATGACTGCATCAAGCAAAGAAACGGTTGACTTAACCAAACAATTGATTGTTGGCTCAACGAATTGGTTGTTAGATGAGCGAATTGGTTGTTGGATGAACGGATTAGTTGTTAGATGAACGAATTGGTTGTTGAATCAACGAATTGGTTGTTGGACCAACCAATCGGATGTTAAGCCGGTTAAATGGTCGTTGGATCGGCAAATTGTTTGGCCGGAAAAATACCTAATTGATTGTCGAGTTGATTGTTGGATCAACGAATATGTTATTCGACGAAGAAACTCTTTTCAAAGTTGAAAAAAATATATTGTTCAGTTGTTTGGCCAACCAACTGTTTCGTTATTTGTCCGACCAAATATTAAGTTATTAGGTGGAACTAACTATTCAGTTGAGCCAAACAATTTAAACAAAAACAAGGGAATTTTCGGCCCGCAGCCAATTGTTCGTTTTTCGATTTACGAAAATATAGAAAATACCGCGTATACATTTAACATAACCTGAGTGACAGCTATTAATTGGCTTTTTCAGCGACTTTGTTTATATGTTATTGAACCAATAAATGTTTATAATTACTTCTAAGACGAATTGACTTCATAGCCATTTACCATTAATACTTAATAATAATTATCGTATACAGTATACCTTTCCTTCACATCCGGTTATGTAATGAATCAATCAACTGTTGTCATCATATCTCATACAGTATTGCAATGTCACCCATTCTTTAGAATAGAAATAAATTCTTCTTCCACAAACTGTCACTTTTAATGTTTCAAGGTCTGGGAATTGAACAGAAAGAAACAGAGATGCAAAGGTCATAAGCCAATACAGGCACCTCGATTATCGAACTATGTTAAAAAAATAATCACCAAATCAAATGATCACTTCAGTTCTAATTCATCTTATAAATGTCAGCTCACAACTTCTAGACGATATTTAATTACCGAGTTGATGACAGCTTCAGGAATAGTTATAAGCAGATATTTTTCTCATTGAAGTTCTACCCTGAGAATTAGTGGTACCGTACTACCAAACATGATTTTCCGGATGAATGACAAGCTCTTATCGACGGGATAAATAACAAAAATTAATCGAGCATGTAAGAGGTGTCGGAAAAATTTGATTTTGCATAATAAAGGTTCCAAAAAGTAATTGAGAAATTGACAGAAAAAATATAGTTCAATAAATCAACCATCATCTTTTCAAAATCAAAATTTTTTATTTTTTTTTATTTTCATACTTGATTGATTATTCATAGCGAAAATGTTGGAGGCCATCGTTTAAAAATTGGAATACATTCTCATAAATCCTGTATTAGATATCCTGTATTAGAACATTCGTATATATGTCACGTGTTCGGAGAATTTTTTAGATTTTTTCTAAGCAATTTTTTTTAGATGGAAACAAAATAAATTATCCGTCTGCTTTTAAAACGTTTGCATTTTTTTTTACATAGAAGACATATCACGGCTACTATCGAATATTGCGTAAACTTCTTTATTTTGGATACACGAATTTTGTGAACTTTTCAGATTTTAAATTTAACGCCTTCAATATTTTCGTTATAAATAATAATAAGTATCAACATGAAAAATGAAAGCAAAATTCAAATTATCAAGAACCTCTCTAAAATTTTTTTTTTAATCTCTGAAGTCCGGGGTACATAGAAATGTCTAAGCAATAGCCCGCCGTGAAAAGATTTGTACCTAACTAATTTTTTTCACTTATCGTTTAAAAAAAGATTTGTACAAAAAAAGCGAGGTCCGGCCGATTTCGGGCCTAAGCTTAAAAATATTGATATCCGATTCAAGATTTATGAAAATTCTATCAACTTTTTCAATTATGGTATTGAATATGTTTATTATAAATAATAACAAGTGTTAAAATTGTAACATGAATTCTGCCCAACGCAGGTAAACCCAATTACAACCTTAAATTGTCCTATTGCTTCTCTTCCTTATTTTCCGTTCGTAAAGAACAGGGCGCTAGGCGCTTGCGCGCCGGAACACGGAAAAAAATGCTTCGTCAGAACAACCAAGCGCTTGGTTATATATACGTCAGCTGATTAATTGGTTAGGACGACCAAGTTATTGGTCAGCGCCACCAAGCTCATTGGAGCACAACCAATAACTTGGTTGGCATGACCAACACTTTGATTGGTCTTACCAATAAATCGGCTGGCGCGTATTTAACCAAGCAGTTAGTTGTTCCAACCAAGTCTTTTTTTCCGTGAAGAGAAGCAATGTTTCAACAACGACAATTATCAGCCCAGGCTTGGCGTCAGCTGCAATACGTAGAGTGAGAGGGTAACACCTCAAGGAGTTCGTGTCAACAAATAAATGAATAAATAAATAAATAGAACTCGGTCGTTTTTTTTACCACGCGCATCAGGTGTCGCATTATATGTAGTATTATAAAATAGTTAAACAACACACAGACGTAAAAAATCAGTCCTCAAAAATTACGCACGAAAAAATAAAGATTATTGACATGCTTATAAAATTTTTAATTTATCGGTTGGTAAAACAGATTCTACTCTCTACTATACAAGCGTAGCCAGCACCGAGCCCCGTTATACTACTAGGGATATAAGAAAAATGGAAGATCTGTTTCCATAGCAACAGGTCTGCCATTTTTTTTAAATATGTCAAGCGTATCAGAGAAAAAGAGAGGCTGTATTATTCGGGGTTGCCTAGAGTGAGTAAGGAAGGGTAGATTTAAAAATGTAACTCTGTATCGACTAACGCATGAAACGCACGAGCGAGGGGTAAATATGCGAGCTCTCGGCGAATGAAAACACGCTTACCCAAGCACCGTCTCAGGCAACTGACATTGTTTAATGTCTTCGAGACCGGTGAGGAAATTGCGTTTCTTCGATTTTACTCGCTTAGTTCGTTCACTTCCTCGGTGTCTCGCACGTGCCGTTACAATGTACGTCTATAAGCAGAAAATTACAATATCGTTACTGGTAATACGCATTTTTTTAAATTGCTTTCCATTGAGCGAGATTTCGTTGTTTATTGTTCGTTACTCTTGCACGCTTTCCATCAACGTTCTGAGCGCAACAGAAGTGAATGCACTGAATTCATCGTAGGTTTCAGGATATCTGGAATAAATTGTAAATAAAATTGTCTTATTTCATCATTCTCCGATTTGAAAAAAATCTACAGTCAATAAATGGTTGGTGAACCGAGTGGGGTTGAAAATAGCGACCAAAATACCGAATGACTAATATAGCGAATTTAAAAATAAGGAACGTCTAAATGTAGAGTGTCCATTATTATGGAATTCGCTTTTTCAGTCATTCACCATTTTTATCATTCGCTATTTTGAATGCATTTAAATAAAATTGAGGTGAAAATAGCGAATGGCTGAAATAGCGAATTCATAATCATGGTCATTCTGGATTCAGACGTTCCTAATTTCGAAATTCGCTTTTCTAACCATTCACTATTTGGCCATTCGCTATTTTGAACCCCACCCGGTTTCGCGCCAATTGTTCCAACGCACGGACAGTCGCAATACCTTCGACTCGAACATCTTGTGTAGCTGAGACAACTGCCACATTGATATCTTAACTACTTCTTTCGTTTTGCACCAATGGTTTCTCTGAAATATCGTTCAATTCCGCTCAACATATATGGTAGTGTGATTTTTGATAATTATAAACATAAAAAAAAATCGGCCAAATTCATACAGAGCGATACATCGATACAACCAATTATAGGTCAGATCCGAGATGCTGAAAAAAAAGTGGCTGAATGAATAGAGAACGCTTGAAACGAGAGAAAGGAAGAGAGCGAGAGAGAGAGCAAAAATAGTAGAACAAGAATCGGAGAATAACACTGTTGCAGAAAGCGTTTCGCGGCGGGATAGCAGAAGCTATCGGTTAGTGAATTCTCCTCGCACGGCACGGAGCGTTCGCGGAACGCGTAGCTACGCGTCCGTTCCACAGGTTCCACGACCGGCGGTCCACTATATCACGACGATGCGTGCCGAGCGGCGAGGCGCGCGTGGCCCGGGTTGGGTGCATCAGCCGCTGGGGCCCGCGGGCCCAACGAGGTTGCAACGGGAGCCTCGCACGAGGAAGTGAGTGAGAGAGAGGCTTGGAGAGAGCGAGCGAGTGGCAGCGGTCAAGCGAAGGGGTGAAAGGAGAAGAAGAAGAAGAATGAGAAAAGTGAAGCGCGGCAGGGGAAGGAGAGAATGAGGCCCCGCCGCGGTCCGGGCCTTATACGAGGAAAAAGGCGCGCACGCGGTGGCCCGTTGGGGCCCCCTTTAATGTTTGATAGTGTGTGGGCCGCGCTGGGCCCACTCTGACTGGGCCTCCTCCACCTCCTTCGACTCCGAGACCCCCTTTATCTCCCCCCCTCCCTCCCCCTTCCCTCCTCATCGTCCACATGTGTTCCCCTCTTCCGCTTCATCTCCAGCCAAACGGCCGCCTCAGCGTGAGAGAGGAATGCGAGGATGCATAGCTGGACTATGTTGTTACCGGTGTTGCTTACTCTCTTCTTTCCTCCTGCGGTATATATACTGGCCGAGCAGAAGTGGCCGGGCGGCGTTTCGCGAGATCACTCGCTAGTATATAGAAATTCCGGCGCTTGAAAACTCGTGTGTGTCCCTCGGGCCCCGAACGTCAACAGTATTTCGATGGATGAAAACGAGGAGGATTACAAGCACCTCATTATTAGGACACTATTGAAAATGTATTAAATACATCATGTATTTTGAGTATATTGTAATACACATTTTAATTAGTCAAATAATTTTTAGGTATTTCAAGTAATTTATAAAATACAAAATATACAATACTCTTGTATTTTTCGCCCCTATGTTTTCGGAACTTTTTAAAAATCTTTTTTTTAAATGTTGGTGGATCGAGATTAGAGTGCGCCTAAGGAAAAATGTTTTTCTTTTATTTATTTGAAGCATCAAGAAACTATAGTATGAATACTAATATTTAATCTCGTGAAAGGAAAGTGTCGTGCGATTTTTTCTAGAAGTAGCGCAACGGCCTTTTGTATTTTTCATTTGATTAGCATGTAGAAAATTAAGTCTTCTGTTCGGACCAATATTATCGTTTTTGAACACTGAACATTTGTTAAGAATGTTCTAAAACATTAAAAAGTCACCTTTCGAATAAATTTCTGGATGTACTGTATCTGCATAATCATTCGACATAACTTGAGAGCGGCTTAATATGTTAAGCTAAAATTAGACACACATGTTAAAGAGTCGATAGTTTTGGCTTGAATTATTCCAATATTTGTCGATATCTAAGCAGTCCTTTTTTATTTACTTGATGTGAATTTTTTCTAACAATGTCTATGTGCGCCCTAGCTTTCACAATATTCAAGATATCGCGCTAATAATCAGTGGACTATTGCCAAAGGATGATTATGAATTAAATACGATCGGTAACGACTCTTAAAGTCAAATCAGTGCTATATCTCTATAAACGGTTTTCAAAAGTTCAATGCATTTAATAAGAATAGTAGAAGGTGATTTGTAAAAAATAATATATGCTTTACCATGAAAAAGATTAATATATTTGTACTTTTTTAACATATAACTTTATACAATTATACTTTTTCAAGTATAATCTGTAATTCTTTATCGATTCAAATAAATAATAGCTCAATCTCTTTCTTCAGAGATACTCTACAAATTGACCGGTAAGATGTTCTATAGTGTTGTTTACTTAACAACTATAGCCTGTCGTTTACGAAAATTTATTATTGTTGTTAAACAACAGACTATAATTATTGAACGATCAACTTTATGAAATATCTAGGCGGCTGATTTCTAGAGTATCTTTTGAGAAACAGAATTAATTATTATTTAGTGAAATTGGTAAGGAATTACAGATTATACTTCATAAAAATTAAATAAAAATATATCCCGTTGGAAAAAAAGTTAATCTGTTAATCCTTATGCAAATCCGTCACTATTAATCATGCTCTGGGCCAACTATGAATGCTTTAATATACATCATGCTCCACTTTTGTTATTAAGTGCATTGAACTTCAACGAATCTATTACGAACATTTTTTACTGATTTGACTTCGAGACACCGATCATCCTTAACGAGCGATAATACCGAATTTGGAGAAGGTCGGCAGATCGGCAGAACTTTTACATGATTTTGATTTTTTGGGTTTTTGAGAAATCTTTTTAATTATCATCCATAAATTGGGAAGAGCTGTAAATATAAAGCTGCAATTTATCAAACATGTAAACCGAAAAATGTCTTGAAACCGTCTGCGAAACGATTATTTCCTTAATTGTATTCAACACTCAAACAAATAGACATGTATGAAGTGTGTACAATATTTAATAATTACTAACACACTCAACATATGCGTAATGTCTTAGATCTAAGTTTCATACGGTTCTTCAATAAGTATTTTAAAAAAAACTTCAAGATGTAATGTAAATACTGAACGTATTTTGTATACTTTGTACATTGTTGCAAGTTTTTGGTGCACTTTGCACCGTAACTACTTTTCAATTAGGCGCAAATATTTTTCTATGAAATTTCAATGCTTGTAGACAAATTATGTCGTTATATTCAATGTTTATTCAATATCGGAAGGAAGTTTTTGTTGTTGTGATTGACATCGTTATTACATGATGCGTAAATACGTGGGCCCTGAACTTCCGCACATGATTATATCATTATTTAGTCGGAACAATGAAAAAATTATTGTATTTTTTCAAATGGTGATAAAAGTTTATTTATAGTTTACCTCGGTTACATTGTGAATCGAGAAATATCTTCTATTGTATGTACCTATGTAGAGTGCAGTTTAGATTCTTTGACGCAAATATATAAATACTTGTGTATATCGAGAACACTCCCAGACGTGTTTATATAGTAATATTGCATGTGATTGCGGCGCACAATCCCGGTGAAAAGCAATTCCATTGCAACGTGTAACGTATGTACAGATTGAGCAACATGGGAAATCAATAAAACACACGGACTCCCATAACAACCATTCATTCGGGTTACTGTACTCTGAATTACAAAAAAAAACGACTTGGATACTCTGTCGATAGCGTTTCGTTTGTACATTTGTCGCAAGGATTGCGAAAGAAATAAGCCATTTTGTAATCTCAGGGAAAATTGTTTGCATTGTCGACATAATCAATTTGGTCGAAGGCCTGACTATTTGTTATGACAAACCAAAAAATAAGTTGCTCATGAAAATTGTTTTGATATTGTGATAATTAATAATCATAATGTCAGAATAATTGTGTAAACGTTAATTCGATAAGTGTGATATTCTTGTTTCGAAAAAGCCAAAATGCATATTTATGAACACGTTCGCATATGAAATCTCACTGCTTATGAAAAAACTGACAATAGCAACGACGTTCGTCAGCAATGAACGTCATTCGACATGTTTACCATAATTTGAGTACCACATCGAAAAATCTTAGTAATCTGCATCGATTATAACTAACTATTATCACGCAGCATCACTAGTCAGACCAAAAAAAAACTATATTTTCGGGAATTTATTAAAAGAAAAGGAATTGCTTCAGATGTTCTGAAATTTCGAGAACATATTTGTGTATAACTTATCAGTACATGATCATTTTTCTGCGTCGAATTATTCACTTTTCAGTGTCTTATGCATCATCTCCCAAGTCCAAGACAAAGAAAAAGTTAGCTGCAGTGATAGACGACCTGAAATAAAAAAAATAAAATGCCCGATGAACTAGAAGGTATGATAGCCGTACAATGACGCAGGGCCGTAAAAAAAAAAAGGAAATCTAACAAAATGATGGAATTTTGAAGAAAAAATATCGAAATGACGTAATTTGGAACATTTTAAAGCTCGAAATTTTTTAAGCTAAAAAACACAGTGAACGATTTTGCTGCTCTGAATGCAATTGAACTCGTGACGGATGTCATGATATAGAAAATGTATTCTAAATCTTATGAGTAATGTTAACGTTCTAGAGGCTAGACATGTCGATCAAAGAGATCGAAATACTGTTTTCACGAATGATCGTGTATACATACGTAAAAACGGACTAGAACGTTTATCTTACTAAGACAAGCGATTTTATCAGATTTGGAATTTGCAACAAATACAAAATTTTCATCCATAAATTCAAATGCAATTCCTATGTGGCTGACAGACTCACAATAATCGATCGACTCATGAACTTTTCGGAGAAGGATAGATAACTATATTTCTACGGAACATCTTCATTAATTTCAATCTAAAAATTACCTTAATTATTTTAATTGTTGTAACTACCCGGATAAATTCATTGCTAATTGATAATAATGATTTAGCTCAATACTTACTATCATTTGATAATAAAATTCAATAAAGTTGCTACTGGCGTATCCGCATTACGAGACATTCTCATCACGTTTGTTACTGATCTGAAGTTTTTTTCATCAATTTACTGGAGTATAGTGCTGAACTATATAAATAGAAATTTGAGGAGTTTCGGGTATCATTTGCAATCTAAGTTTTTCGGTGTAATTTATTACGATCGCGTTTTAGAATTCGAATTCAAGCTACAAGCCACCCTCACGAGGTGGCGCCCGTGAGTACGTTCGCACCTTCTCTTCACATCTGTGTTTCGTTCAGGTGGAGTTATCGGCGGCACTGCGACAGTCGAACTAACTTTTCAGTTATTCATAGATCAAAAGTTTCAAATCTTATGGTGTTTATGAGACATCCACAACCTTCAAAATTCATCTATCATGCTACGCGAGTGTTAGTTTCAACTTCATAAGTGTGAATAACCTCAAATCTGTTTTGTACATACAATTTTTAACATTTAGTGTGAATATTTACAGTTCTTATAGGAAATTGTACGAGTTTATTGATAGCAGTTCTTTTTTTAGACTGTAAGCTAAAATCAGAGTTATTATGCTTCGATTTGACGCATACAGATAGGATCACCAGCAAATGAGCAGTGAACGAAAATATGTGATTCAGTGCAGTGGAGATTCTGTTATCATCTCAACTATTATTTACATGAAGTTTATTAATTTAGCAATTTAAAAAACATGCCTATTATGTAAAAAATTATTCACATTACAGGTCTATTGAATTTAGTATACAAAACATACTCCACAAAATAGACATTTTCCATGATTAATAGTTTAAGAATCTTATGTGACTGATTGAAAAAACAACAAAAAATTGGATATGTACTAAATCACTCGTTGTTCATAGCTCATTTGCAATGAATTCCGTCTACATGTATCGGACCAAAGCAGTATAACTTCTGTATTAGTGTGTCGTCCGAAAATAAATGAATACAAAGATTTTGAATTGGATTTCAATAACAAAACCAGGATTTCAATGCAGAATGCACACACAAAATTTCATTGTGGGCCATAGATTTTAAAAAAAAGTTATTGCACTTTCGAAAATACAGACGCCAGACAGACAGACTAAACTGCGTGCTTCTGTTTTTAGGAATCTAGAAAACTCAAAACATATATTTCCATCAAAATATAGAAAGCCGGTTTTTTTTCGGATTGCAATACTTTTTCTTTTTACATACTCCGTATGTGACGTAAGAGTGAGAAATGCTGAGCATTATTCCGAATAACAATAATGTCAAAAAAGTAATTTTGAAAAATTCCTTCTTCACATTTCAATTAAATGAATATTTTTTAAATGGAAATATAATAATTCACCTGAAAACCTATATTCTTTAATAAAACTTAATATATGATTGAAGCATCAAATATTCCTAAGCCCGTAATGAATATCTCAAAGCACTCTATCGAAAACGCAGTCACCCGGAAAGGTGCATTCGGAGAGCGTCGAAGATAATACACGCATGAAAGGTCCGAGCCGAAAAAGAGACACGCGGAGAGCGTATGAGGGTCGGAGGAGTAACATATCGAAGGATCCGGAGCGCAGAGGTAAAGGGAAAAGGTTTGGCGCTGGCCGTATCACGAGAATAAGCTCGCAGCTCATCGGACGGACGGCATCCACAGAGGGGCCCTCGGTTCGTTCACGTGCATTTGGCCTTGGCGGAATTTCGAGAGCGTGAGGAGGGCCCCGGTCATCCCACCTACGTGGAGCGTTGCTCTCTCGCAAGGAGGTGTGTATACATATATACATACGTATATATATATACATATAGAGACACGGGTCGGGTCCGTTCACACAGGATCCGCGGGCCATTCGAGCTCCCGCCGCGTGTGTATCAGAAACTCAGAATGCGAAAGATAGAGCGAGTAAGAATGAGCCGACGACGGCGACGACGACGACGCATCGTGGCGCACCCTTGGTGAGCGCAAAACGTGGGCTCGCGGGCGGGCAGCCGAGTTGCGCCAACCTCGATCTCCGTGAACGGTTCGTTAGCGCTGCTAATGGCTCCATGGGGTTTGTTAAGGGTACATCTTACGTACCCACCACTGTTTTGTTTGAATTTATTTGACCTTTCCACAGTCGAGGTAGTCGAGGTTATTTTTACTTTCGAAACATGGAAAATGGGCGTCGGCCTTTTTCATCAAGGATCAAATGATAACATTTATTTTACCTTCTCAACTAGGAATGGGGTATACCCAAAAAATCTGATATTTAGAAAATTGATTTGAAAAAAAAAAGAACGATTGAGAACATCGATTTTTTTTCATTTAGTACTATGAAATAATAGATTTTAAAGATCGTTTTTATCTCATTTATTATCGAGGAATCGATTTTGAAAATCATTTTTATCTAACTTATTATTAAAGAATCGATTTTACAAACCGATTTTTCCTTATTTATTATCGAAGAATCGATTTTACAAATTGATTTTTTTGTATTTATTATTGAAGAACCGATTTTACAAATTGATTTTTTTGTATTTATTATTGAAGAACCGATTTTACAAATTGATTTTTTTGTATTTATTATCGAAGAATGAATTCATGGAACAAAAAATATATTTCAGTGGATTCTTATTCATTGAGAATTATTTCACATTTATATATACTGACATCCAATCGTCCGTCATAATAAAAATCAATTTTGAAGAAGCCGCTATAGGCAGTCGTTGCGTGTCTAAAATTAGAAACGCTGGAAATTATGAATGTGTCGGCATTACGAGTGTCATAAGCCGTCTCTCAACTAGCTAATGTTACAAAATAATCAGTAATAAGACTATTATTACATATCCCGATGTTTTCAATTTTCGTAACACTTCAAAATCTAAGTTGAAGCCAAGGTGAAAGAGAGGTGAAAGCAAGCTAAGAGTAAGGTAAGAGCAAGGTAAAACCAAGCTGAGACCAAGATGAAAGCTAGATGAGAGCAAGGTGAGAACACGGTAAGAGCAAGGTGAAAGCAAGGTGAGAGCGAGGTGGGAGCAAGGTGAGAGCAAGGTGAGAGCAAGATGAGAGCAAGATGAAAGCAAGATGAGAGCAAGGTGAGAGCAAGATGAAAGCAAGATGAGAGCAAGGCGAGAGTAAGGTGAGAGCGAGAGAGCAAGAGATTAATATCTGTGTACTTTGTAGGCTCCATTGTGTGATGATTAGAAGTCGATTTTTCTCAGAAAAACGAGACGTCACACCGCCTGTGGGCTATTCTATTGAATGGGTAAAAACGGTTCGTCCCATTTTCATTTTTTTTTTTTTTTTCTTTAATCCAACTGGAAACCTACCTGAAATCATTCGCGGATCAACCTCTAAATAGATAATTATTTGGCTTCTTTATTATATAGCAGGTATTGTCCTTCATTCTGCCTCGTTAATTTGATTTACTTGTCTTTTTTTTTTCATTTTCAGCCGAGAGTTCGTCAAGTTTCATATCAAAACTTCATATTGTCTAGAATAGACTATCAGTAGACAACTCGATTTCCACACATTATCGTATCGTATGCTCGACGTACTGAGCCGTTGACCTCCACGAACAATTTTACCTAGCGCCACTGCATACTAACGTTAAATAAAATCACCTATTCGTATCTATGCGTGAAACCAATGGAGCAAGTAAAGGAAACAGGCGATAAGGATACACTAAAGGAAAATAATAGAATTCGATAGATCCAATTATAATAAAGTTCGAAGTGTAAACCAGCTAGAGAATCGTTGCTGTCATTTGCGAAATAATACGAACAGCCAGCGGCGTTAACGTTCGGACTAGTATCGTTATACGACGCGCGGATTTAGTGTATATATAGGCGTAGCGTATACATGCAGACTCCACGTGGAGATCGATGTACGGCGTAGTACGCGATTTCGTTACGCCAGTAACAATACCCGAGGCGATAAGACGGGGTTACGACGTACCAACACAACAACTTTTACTCGTATATGTCCATGTATTACAGCAACTGAAACAGTACGCTTTCGTACCTACTATGCGATAGTCCAATTTAGTGTCGTGGAATATATAGACATACGTGTATATGTATACTCCTGCGAAATTACAGATATGAAAAGAGTATTAGACTGATATAAAATGGTAAATATGAGGAGTACCTGTTGAAAAGGTCTGCAAATTTACGTTACGTAGTAATGATATAGTAAAGAGTACCATGAATGTCCGTCCCACTCGAATTTCAAATATTATATACGAGTTTCTGTAGAAAAAAGTTTCATTTAGACGTAATTTAGAATGACATTTAATGTTTTCAGTAGTGTACGTGGAATAAAATGTACTTAAATTGTACTCAACCAATGGTTTGTCGAAGGGCATGAAGTATTAAGTAAGAATGAATAAATTGAGGTATAGTGTAATGTGTATAACTTAGGTAAAATGTCAGTATCGTTTGAGTATGACCAAATCCAATACGAAATACTCCTAAGGTGCTAGCATCGTGCAAGTAACGCGACAAAAAGGTAAGAGCAAGGCGAGAGCAAGGTGAGAGCAGAGTGAGAGCAGGGTATGAGTAAGATGACAGGAAGGTGAGAACAAGGTGTGAGCAAGATGAGTGCAAGGTAAAAGCAAGATGAGAACAAGATTAGCGCAACGTATAAATACGCTAAGAGCAAAGTGAGAGCAAGATGAGAGCCGGCCGAAGACATTCGTGTCGTCTACGCACTCGCAGTTTCCGCCGTTCCCTGTTTTAGACACTATTCATATTACAACATCAATCCTACTAACGCAATTTTTCGTTGACTCAAAACAATGCTTATTGCAATATTTATTAAAGCTTGTTTAATTTCCAATTTCTTTAATTGACCGGATTTTCGAATGAAACATATTGCCAACTTGTTTCCATGAACTAAATGGTTGTACAGACAATGATGTATTTGCTTGACTCAACGAAATATTTAATTCTTCAATTTCACTGCTTTTTTAAACTCAAATAATTCGTTTTTTTTTTAAATATTATTGGCACAATATATCGTTTGCTTGAGAGGTTAGACCACCTTAGCGCTTTGTAAAAACAAGTATGAAAATAAACCTGTTTTCACAAAGTTATTAGCTCTATAAAATAGTTCTTATTTTATTCATATACAAACTCTATATAAATTTGTTTGTTGTGGTCCATGAAATTTCATACATTTCTTTCTTTCAGAAATGTGTGTACGATGAAACTGATCCAAGATAGTGTCGTTTTAATAAAAAAACACACAAATATCTCATCAGTTTTCTATTTCATCGTATTAAAATTTAGGGGGTAATTTTACAATATCAAAATCTGGTTTTTTGGAATTTTTTTAGAAAACATAATTTTGGTGACGGAATTTCGGTGGAATTGGTCATATATACATGTATAAGTTAATACAGCGAGGACTCGAGTGCGTTGGTTCCTCGGCAGCGTGGTGGATATCGCGCGCGCTCACGTTCGGTCACGACACGTGTCGTCCGCCGATAAAGCGACGCGGCGCACATTCTTGGCCCCGTCCCACCTCGTCTCTCTCCATCGGTCTTTCCATCTCTCACTCCCCTCCCGCGAACAACCAGGAGAGTCCGTTGCACGCACGAAATTCACGGTGCATCGTGGGACCGGAAAGTGCCTGTTCGAGATCCCGGCGAGAGAATTTCGTTTGAGGACCCTGACGAAGCCTCGGAATCTGGTTAATTGCTCTGTGTATTAAGGGGGTACACCTGAGTTAATATTCTCATTTTTTTTCCCTCTTTCGTCTTTTGGGCTGTGGATTTTCGTACTATGAGATTCTTCCAGACTTAATTAATGCGCAGTTTGATTGCATTCATGTATTTGAGGCTTAAATTCTCAACCGTACAGGTATGATGCTTGGAATGCTGTTAATCAAACGGGGGGTCTCGGACTTTGAAACCAATCGTAGGGATGTACTTACGAATAAATTAACGCGATAGTATAATTTAAATTATTGATTATGTATTTCATTGTTTTTTAGCTTATTAACCACTTATAAGTACACGCTGAAGTTTTTAAAAATTCAAATAACGCACGTTATTTTTTGTCCGGAGAGTGAAGTTCTGATTAACAAATCGGTAATAAACGTTCTTCGAATGGATGCATAAAAACGCTAAAAAAAATTGTAAATTCAAATGTGCTCAAGATAAATAGAAGTTTTGAACCGGTCACATCAAATAATTTTCTTCAGCAATGTTGTTCTTGGTTATTCTTCGTCTGAAGATTGAAGTTCTGATTAATAAATCGATAATAAACGTTCTTCGAATGGATGCATAAAAACGCTAAAAAAATTGTAAATTAGGGTGTGTTCAAGGTAAATAGAAGTTTCGAACCGGTCACATCAAATAATTTTTTCTGCAATGTTATTCTTGGTCTTCACGACCCGAAAACGAGTTTAATGCTTATTTAATTTGATCGAAAAAGTCAAACTTAACGATTCAGTTTCTTAAAACCTAGTTTTGCACATTAACCTAGTTCAGAAATCGAGTAGAACGTATTATTGCAGTGACTGTTTACTACAGTGACTCTTTTAATAGTAATTTTTTCTGTTTTTATAATTGCTAATGGATTTAGGTCTTTAAAAAAATGACAATTAAAAAAAAATACGAATTATGTGATTACGGAGGCTGAGCCTCTTATTTTTCTAAATGATCGGATCATCGTAATGGACGATAATGTAATCGGTATCAATTGGGGTGTTTGATTCATATTTGAGTTTGACCTGAAGTTGGAAAACGTTACCAAAAAATTATAACTCGCCGTTATATGAAGTCCTGAAATCCGAACGTCACAAAAGTATTCATTTTCAAAAATGGTTTATTTTAAGGATCGAACTTATGGCTCAAAAAGTGAAGAATTCGGTCATTCGGAATAGTTCCATGAAACGTCATGTATTTGATCCACGGATTCAGCCTCAAAATTCAAACAGTTGCAGAAACACGACTTGACTATTGGCAGAATTAATTTTCGTTTTGGATAACTATAACTCATTTTATGACAGTTAAAAAAAAATCAAAACTTCCTTGAATACATTTATTAATAATTCGAGATACTTAATTAATAGGTTTTTCAAAAAAAAAGTTTCTGTATTATTTTAATTACTTCCAACATAGTTTCATTCTAATATCCCTTATCTCTCAAGCACTGGTAGTGTTCCAACTTGAGACGAGAATTCTGACACTCACTCGCTTTCGCTTGCGCATGTCTTTATTTTTAAATCTCATCTCGATCCTTTCATGTAAAGTCAATTTTAATTTAATAATTAAAATTTAATTTTAGTAAAGTTGCTGGCTTGAGTGACATAGTCTTGAACTGCCAAACGAGAACGAGCAAGAATCTCGAAACTTAGTGGTTAATCTGTACCGCAAGAAGTGGGTTCAGGTCAAACGAGGTGACTGTATTTTATGTCAAATACAATACGGCCATAGCGATTGGCAATCGCTCAAGATTAATTTTTTTCTGCTATAATTTGATTTCTGCTATACTATATTTATTTTCTAAGAAAAATACACTTCCATCCATTATTGAGTAGACTATTTTATTTACGAAGCTCTGCCCAAAGTTAATATCATCGCCTTCTAGAATTTTGAAATGCGTTTCATGTCGCATTCGGGAAATATAAAAAGTAAGAGAAACGAGCGAGAATCTTGTGGCCCGTAATTTTCATGCAACAAGATCGAGACAAGACTTAATCTCGCTGTCAAATTCAAGAACGAGAATGAATGACGCTATCTTTTAGATATCGACCTTTTCTCGTTGAGTTGACGATCGAATTCGTGAAGTAAGTTTCGAGATCTCTCTTGTCTCATCTCGTATCGCATATCCGCATCACTAAGCACTGGTCATGCAAAATCCAAAAATATATTGGCACATTCTGAAAATAGTAACACTCTATATCTGATATGAAATTCGCACCCTTAGAAAAGGTTACTGCCTATCTTAATTTCAAAATATTTCTGATAATTTTTTGCACAAATATTGGCCATCCCTAAAGCAAACTCTCGTAATCGAGAAACTAAAGCTACGACGAAACTCTCTGAAACTAGTTGGTTTTTTTTACAACTCTTGATATCTGATAACTCGAAGCCATTTTATCGTACAACGTGAAGTTTACGTAGTTAACTTTTACGGCATCAACATCATACAGTTTAACCTACAACATCGTACCGTTGCACTTACATTAGGCAGGGAAAAATGATGCAAATTTTCCGGATATAATTTTTATGATGTTCTCATACGAATATTACGTATTACTCTAACACTTTTTAAAAAAATCGGCAGATTTCATACATGAAAAAGTCAATTACATTTCGTGTAAAATTTTAAAATATATAACTTTATTTTTACATAACATTTTTTTTAAATTATCTAAATTACTAAACTTGTTGATTTTAATTTAAAAAGTCGAGTAGTTTTTTTTACAGTGTAATAAATAGACGCTCATAAACGAAAATACAATAGTACTTTGCGATACTAGTGCGTGAAAGCGGACTTTCGGCGAAGGTTGGAAAGTGGCTTCACGAAAGAAGACGTGCGCGGCCACTTTACACAGCCGTCGGGAGTTCGATATCACGTAAAAGTATCGCATATTACGTTTTGTAACAAATGCACGAAAACTGTCAGATTACGTTACTGGCTGAGCACGACAGTAAAGGAAAAAGCAAACCGATGTGCGCATGCGCGCACAGTATTTTCGTTGCGGTTTTAAACCAATGTGCGCATGCGCACAGTATTTTCGACACAGTTTCGAGTATTTACGATACGCTTCCGGTATTTATGATACGCTTTCTCATAAAGCGCCATTTTATGTCGCGGCCGGCCCGCACATAAATTGGCGCTTTTCGTGCATACGTTACAAAAAATAATTAGTTAAACGGGATCATGATATAATTTTTGTAATTTTCTTACACGAAAATTATATATAATGGAACCGTTATAAAAAACAGAACTTTGTATACATAACATTGTCAATAAAATGTAGCAATAACTTTAATTGACTGTTTAATTAATTTAGTATAGCGCAACGATATTAAATTTAGTGTACCAGTTTATACACGAAAATGTCCAGCACTTGTACATGGAACATATTTTGATATAAATTTGATATTTCTATACATAATTATGCTGTCGCTAATCAGCGATATTCTTCTGATCAATAATAAACAAAGAGAAGTAACTACAAAATAAATAGTCGAACGAGACGAACGATGAGCAGTTTGACTAACGGATGCTACATCAAGAGACGCGGTGGCGTCGCGACGCCAAGTATTAAGAAGAAAAAATAGTACTGTCCTAATATAATTTTTATAATAATCTCATACGAAAAATTAATATAACTCCCGTTACAAAAAGTTCGAATTTTTTAATGCACAAACCAGTCAATTAAGTTCAGTAATTAATTTTATTGACTGGTTAATTGATTTAATTTTTTATAGCACAACGGAATTATAATTAGTGTACCAGTTTATACATAAAAAAATACCAACACTTATAGTTGAATTGCACGTATATTTTTTTTCGTCGTGTAATATATAGATACTTATAGACGAAAATACAAAATAAACAGTCGAACGAGACGAACGGTGTGCAGTGTGGCTGAAAGATGCAGCATAGTATACAAAGGAAGAGGAGAAACCGAGAGAGAGAGCACAAATAGGGAGTGTGACTGAGAGATATATAGGAGAGAAGGAGGCTGCGGTGAAGCACAGGCGAGACAGGAGAGCAAGCGGAGGACATCGAACTGAAATGGCCTCTGGGAGCGCATTCCAGTATTCTACTCTCGCTACCTTACTCCATCCCCCTCGTGAAATCTCCGTCTATTCGTTTCTCTTCATCTCCTTTTCGCTCATTCGGGCTTTCTCGCTCCCATCGATGCGCGCTTCCCCCGCTTCTCTCGTCCTTCTAGTTTGAATCCCATTCCCCTCACGTCCCTTTGCTTCCACTTCCTCCCCTACGAATTCCGCTTCCACTTCTCTTCCTCCCCCTTTGGCCACTGCACACCATCCATTCGCTTCTCTGTATACATCGGCTTTGTCCTGCTCCAACTTCAACTTCTTTTTCCCTTTGACTTTGTCCCGCTTCGACTTCAACCTCTCGTTACCTTCCCAGCATATCCTTCGAGCTTATGGACCTTTTATTTTGCACCCGCATTCCTCGGTTGCCGATCGTGGTGACCACCGCCGTGTAGTCCAAACTTCACCAACGTATTATAAGATGCACTTCTATACCATATAATACCAAATAGACATGATAGTACTTGACAACAATAGTGCAAAACATTTTTTCTGACGAGTGTGACCTTCGCACGAGTATTGTACGTAATTTTATCTCACAAGGTGTGAAAATAGGAATGAAGATTGCGAGAAGTGCCATTTCTGGCACGAAAACGAAGCGTGTGAGAAGTATAGACACTTCTCGCACGGAGTTGCATAAAATTGTATACGAAACTCGTGCGAGAATATTTTCCCAACTGGTTTAATTGCAACACTCATCATGTATCATCGCATGAAAGTATCATCGCACTCGTATCGTGATATAATATTAGGAAACTAGTGCGATAAAATCTGTTCTGAGTGTGAATTTTACACGAGTTTAGAAAATGTTTATCGTACGAGTATTGGACGACATCTTATTTCAAAAAGTGTGGAAAAAAGCATTTATGCAAAGCGTGCGTAAAACGCGTTTTTTGCACCGAGTGCAATAAACGTATTTATTACGGTGGTTTAAAATTGAAACGTCCGGGGTAATGGATTCGTCATTCGTAGGTCAAGCCATCGCCGTAAAAGTTCTTCTCTTCTTCCCGAAACTTCACCTAAGTTTTATAAGATGAACTATTACCATTCAATTATACTGAAATCACAGCAACTTATTTATTGGAGTTTTAAATGAAAAGGCTTTAGCGTTAACGGGTTAATCATTTGTAGGTCAAGCCGTTAAGAGGAAAGTTGTATCCTTTTTCCTCAAAACTTCGAAGAAGTTTTTTAAAATTTATACCGAGCCATTAGTGTGTGATGCCTACTTCCCAATCATTTCTCGAAATCCGCTTTCCCGTTCGTGTATCATATTCTACTTTTCGTGATAAGTTCACAGAAACTTTCCATACTTTAACTGGAGTGTTTTAGGGTAACTACATGTTACGAAAGCGTGTTTTAAGTTAACTAGTATGATTTTCATATCCACCGTCGTTTTATCACACATCATTTTAAAAAGTACCACTTTCGCCAGGCGTTACAGGCACATTAAGAGAGCCTCTCCAAATAATTTTTTATTTAAATGAAAATATAATTTGTTTAAATTTTCTATCATAATTTATTTTACAGGGCAATTTTCTATTCAATTTATTCTTAATATAAAATTAAATACAATTTATAAACTAAATTAAAATTAAGGATTATTTTCTTTTCTAAATAATTTTTTATTTGATTGAAAATATAATTTGTTTAAATTTTCTATTAAACTTCATTTCACAGGGCAATTTGCTATTTAGATCGATAGATAGATAGATATGCTTTATTGCTTATTTAGAGTACAATATTGTCTCTTATAGTAAAGGGGTTTAACAGCTATATAAAATTTAACAAAAAATATAACAGATATGGCCTGTAGGATCTAATATCTTAGTGTACTGAAGCGACTTATAGGGTAGAAGTACCGTTTGTGGCCATCTTAGTACCGTATGTGGCCATGAACTTGATCCATAAGTTTGCTTTGATTATTGTAGAATAAACTCATTTAGTAATTTCTATAGATTAAAGTAATGATGAATTGATCTATACATTTTTTGTGTGGCCACTAATGGTACAGTGGCCACAAATGGTACGTCTACCCTATATTAAGAGAAAAAGCTCTGAGCATCAGACTATTTCGGAGGAAGTAATAGACAGCTTTTAGAGTGTGAGAGTCGTCGGAGGATAACAATAGTTCCAGAGCAGCTTTATCACTGACTCCGCACATCGCGCACGTGAGATAATGATTCCTATGCGGGGTGTACAGTGGACATTTGTAAATTTTCTATTTAATTTATTTTTCATACAAGATTAAATACAATTTATTAACTAAAATAAAATCAAGGATTTTTTTCTTCTCCAAATAATTTTTAATCTGAATGAAAATATAATTTGTTCAAATTTTCTATTGAACTTTACTTTATAGGGCAATTTCCTATTTAATTTATTTTTAATATAAAATTAAATACAATTCATAAACTAAATTTAAATTAAGAAAAGTATAGTACTTCATGTTACCAGAGCGCAGAAGCGGCAAAAGATGTGAAGAGGTTCGAGCTGACGGCTCCATACTCGGGAATCGTCGCCTGAATCCAACTCTAAAGTCCGAATATCACATACTTCTTTTTCAATCGAGTGCAGAAAAACCACCCTTCTTTATGTTTGCAGAATTACGAAACCGGGCGGGCATGTATAGCTTCTGCACACTCGTGCGCAAAAAGTGTGTGGAAAAATCGAGAGCGTGACATTAATCATGCGCCGTAATTTTTTCTCACACTTAATCAAATAACGCTACTTTCGTTATGCGCTACAGGCACAGAAGAATTTTTTCTCGTTTAGAACAAATAGGTTGCAGAATTTTGAACTTGCGATTGCTTGCGCTTGTGGTTTTGCTCTATGAATGGCCACCAAATGTTACATTTTTCACAGTGTGTTGAGAACAATCGTCCTTCGTGGGGGGATACATATGATACATAGGGCTACCTATATGAAGACATCAATGAGAAATTTATTGGACTTTTTCACGGTACAACACATGTTGATTCACAAATTGTCCGATCCCATTGTCAGTTGATCAGAACGAAAAGAAAATTAGACGAATTACCAGAAGGTTCGATAAAAAAAAATTTGTTTTTGTCGAAAACATTTCCTCAAAATTTGCAAACGGTTACAAAACAATACGTCCAGTTTTGGGACGTAGAAGAAAATTGTCGCTTGTTGTTGTTATAATGAATATAATATTTTAATATTATAATATTATAATAAACTATGCTCATCACACGCGCTGGCGCGCGTGCCTGAAGTTCTTTTGCGCTGCTGCGCTTTTATAACCTTTTACAAGTCAACTTGTTTCTCGCAAACTTTCCCAGCAACCAATCACAACTCGAATAAGCTGCTAACAATGCTTTCCGGTACCCATGAACTTTTTAAAAGAGTGATAAGGAACAATAATATCCGCGAAGAACTCTCCGACCAGCCGAGATAACCTTATTTATTATAATATTTCAATGAATAAGGTTATCTCGCCTTCGAAGCTGTCATAATAGTGGATCTCAATCTGATTCACTGAAGTTGGCTTCATGACGTCGCGTAACGTTGAAACCGTTGCGAGAGACGCATATGGTGAACGTTAGAAGCGTGTGTCTAACTCGGAGTCCCACCCCAGAGAAGCATCAGGGATGTTATCAGTGAAATACCGTGCATGAGAATTTCGAAGTTCGGGCTTAGCGGGTCAACGAGAGTTGTGGACGGTGTATACAATGAAAGGTGACTATAATAAGTGTAAAGTAAGGGTCTATACGGCTAACGGAGGATAACTGAAGGTATAAACAGTTAAATGACGGTCTGTAAGTATTCTTACAGTCACTGACGGTAGAAAAATTTTGACTTGGGCTCTTCATTTACTGGCGTGTCTCTTAATTTACTGCAGCCGCTGAAGGTAGGGGGCGCCACTGTTCCATCGGACAGACAATATAACAGTGGCCTCGATAGTTGATTCAACTCTTCGAGGTAGTCGGCAAAGCTCAGCCCGAACCCGCACAATAATAAGTAGAAAACGCGAGTCGTTTTGGCGTCGAGTGGCGAAGAAGAGAAGGAGAAGCTCGCGTGTCCACCGCACAACACGAGAGCTCGCACAGAGAGAGGTTAAATAACTTTCATTACTCGGAACGACGTTACGGCCGCGAGTACGAGTTTACCGCGCAACCTTGGCACGTGGACGAGGGCTCAGACAACTCCGTAGGAAGGACTTTGCCGACGAGCAAACAATGCTCGAGAAAACGAAATTAAACTCGACCCTGAATAAAGGCGTAGGATGAACAGTGCGAGAGGGAAAGCAGCGCAAAAAAAAGTCAAATAAGACAATAAGAGAGGGAAAGAGTGATAGAATTATATTAAGAGACGGCGCGGAGAACATGAGTTCCTTCACCCGAATCATGCCACAAGAATCCCGGAATGGCAGAAATATGAGGCGAGTTGCAATCTCGCAATTGGAATCCCTCGACGTTCACGACACACTTAATACAAAATAATACGCGGTCACGCGATGTAAAAAAAATACACACACGTGTTAGTATATGTGTCTGTGTGAAAGTGCAGTTGATATCAGCGTTATTATCCTCTATTATATCGTATTAAACGACGATACTATAACCCTTTCAAAGCATTTACTAAAATCGTTAATCGAATTATCTTCAAGAGTGATTTTATAATTTCCGCGAAAGCACGGGTATTACGCGGTATAGAATTCGAAACGCGGAAAGAGCGTGGAGGATCGTGGAGAAAATAGCAACTACGTCGGTGGTCCTCGGTCGCTCGGTGAGAAGTAGATCGCCGTGATTATCCCCATTCTCCATTAACGGTTATTAACGATTGGATGTTTGTAGTAGCGAAAGGGTTGCATGTACGTAAATTGGTGTACAGAAGCGATCGGTTAAGTGAGGTATTCCTAAAAGCCATCGAAAATGCTGCATTGCAAGTTTCATTTTTTTTTTTTTTCAGTTGGTTCAAATGTTTAATTCATCGAAGAACTTCGAAGCCCTGATATTAATGGAGTGAAAGTGCTAATGCACAGTCTCATTTCATTGTATGATATGTTTCAGGAAACAACTGATTAAAGGGTTTCACCCGCCCACGTTGAAGGTCATTTTTTTTTATCACGGTGGTACCACGGCAATTTTTTGTTGTTGTTCAACTTATTTTGGTTTAAAAATCCGAAAACTTAATTCCGAAAATTCCCAAACGTAATTACTTTCTAAATATTCTTGTAAGCAAGCGAAAAATTGGCGAAGAAGGAAATTGATACTTGCGAATTAGATTCCTTTTTTTAGATATTAGTTTTTAATTTTTCAAGCCTTCTTGGGTTTAGCAATGGTTCGAATATTATCGGATTATTCCACCGACTCTACAAAAAAATATAATTTTTTTTGTTTTAACCTTTTTTTTAATTGACAAAAAAAAATTGAAAATCTAAAAGAAATTCCGAAGCATCGACGCACAATAATAAGTCAATTATCGAATAACTTTCGAAAAATGATCCGATCAATTTCGGACCATTCCAGAAGACAGAAAGTAGAAGAATTGAAAAATGAAAATCGAAAAGTAGAAACCAAATTCGGGAATTCTTTTTTCCTTTGCCAATTTTTTTGCGCGTTTCTAATAATGTTTCGACAATAATTAGTTCTTGGTTTTTCGATGTCCTTACAAGTAAATTTTTTTAAGAATCAACATTAGGGATTTTGAAAAAACAAAAATTTATTGACATTTCATTATTTTTCGAATGAAAAGTTGAACAACAAAAAATTTGGTGACGTCCCACGGTGGTAATAAAAGACCCTTCATCTGGGGGTATCTCCTTAACCCTTTGAAGCATACATTTTTCCTGACATAAGATCTACTTTAAATTTGGGGTCTGGGGGTTTTTTGGGTCGCTGATTACGAATCCGAGCTCAAAATCCGGAAATTCAATATGGCGGATCCAATATGGCGGACCAAAATGAACAAAGTAGCTTGATGAAGATGAAACTCGGTATGCAGGGGTTTTTTGGGTCGTTGACTACGAATCTGAGCTCAACATCCAGAAATTCAATATGGCGGATCCAATATGGCGGACCCAAATGCACAAAGCAGCTTGATGAAGCTGGAACTCGGTATGCAGGGGTTTTCGGGGTCGCTGATTACGAATCCGAGCTCAAAATTCAGAAATTCAAAATGGCGGATCCAATATGGCGGACCAACATGCTCAAAGTAGCTTGATAAAGATGAAACTCGGTATTCGGGGGGTTTATTGCGTCGCTGAATACGAATCTGAGCTCAAAATTAAAAATTCAAAATGGCGGATCCATTATGGCGGACCAAAATGAACAAAGTAGCTTGATGAAGATGAAACTCGGTATGCAGGGGTTTTTTGGGTCGCTGACTACGAATCTGAGCTCAAAATTAAAAATTCAAAATGGCGGATCCATTACGGCGGACCAAAATGAACAAAGTAGCTTGATGAAGATGAAACTCGGTATGCAGGGGTTTTTTGGGTCGCTGACTACGAATCTGAGCTCAAAATCCGGAAATTCAATATGGCGGATCCAATATGGCGGACCAAAATGCACAAAGCTTGATGAAGCTGGAACTCGGTATGCAGGGGTTTTTTGGGTCGCTGACTACGAATCTGAGCTCAAAATCCAGAAATTCAAAATGGCGGATCCAATATGGCGGACCAAAATGCTCAAAGTAGCTTGATGAAGATGAAACTCAGTATTCGGGGGTTTATTGCATTGCTGAATACGAATCTGAGCTCAAAATCCAGAAATTCAAAATGGCAGATCCAATATGGCAGACCAAAAAGCTTAATGTAGCTTGATGGAGATGAAACTCCGTATTCGGGGGTTTATGGTATCGCTGAATACGAATCTGGGCTCAAAATTCAAAGTAGCGGATCCAATATGGCGGAGCAAAATGCACAAAGTAGCAAAGTAGCTTGATGAAGATGTAACTCGGTAGGCCCTGGTTTTTTGGGTCGCTGATTACGAATCCGAACTCAAAATTCAGAAATTCAAAATGGCGGATCCAATATGGCGGACCAAAATGCACAAAGTAGCTTGATGAAGATGAAACTCGGTATGCAGGGGCTTTTTGAGTCGTTGAAAACGAATCTCAGTTTAAAATTGAACAATAAAAATGGCAGGTCCAATATAGGATAATGGCTTGGTCACTGATACTAATCTGAGCTTATAATTTGAAAATAACGAATGCCAGATTCAATTCGGTGGACTGAAACATAAAATTGTCTTGATGTAGAGGAAACTCGGTGCTTCAGGGTTATTGAAGTCGCTAATTTTGAAGCCAGTCAAAATATATAAATTAAAAACGTTCTAGTATGGCGTCCCAACGTGCAAGAAGTTACTTGACTTGAACAAAAGTCATTACTTCGAGCGATTAGACGTCACACATTACAAAACTGAATTCGAGATACAGGCATTAGAAGTATTGAACCAAAATAAAGGTAGTATTATGATTTGAATGTAACTCAGTACTCTAGATTTTTTGTGATAGCTGATTAGGTTGCATGCAGTCCAGCCGAATAACCATTTACATCGCGTAGTGGCTATCGTATTATCAGATACTTACGGCTACGTAGTTTATTCTGTTTTCATGCTTGCGCAGTGTAAAACGCCAACGGGTCAAAAAATTGCACAGTTGAAAACATATTGAGCATCTCCGATGTTCTAGTAATTCCAGTAAAATCTCCGGTTTTCGTTTGTCATATTGCATCCGCCATTTCTTATTTCTGGATTTTTAGTTCAGATTCGTAATCAGCGACCCAAAAGACCCCCGCATACTGAGTTTCATCTTTATCAAGCTACTTTGAGCATTTTGGTCCGCCATATTGAATCCGCCATTTCGAATTTTTGGATTTTAAGCTTGAATTCGTAATCAGCGACCGAAAAAACATCTCTGAACTCATTTTTTGTTCATTGTTTACCTGGCGGATTAACTATAATTACATTTATTATCTAAAAAACGTGTTTTTTTGTACTATAGTAATTATTAACATCCACTTAGTGAAACATAAACCCTTAATAGTCATATTGTAGTAGCAATTGGTCTTCTAACATCCTAAATATACATTTACATTCGTCGTTATACGCTAAAAAAAATTTTTATTGAAGAAAAACAGAGTTGAAGTAGGTGACATACCAGTATGTCACTATGCTTCAAAGGGTTAAGATAGTTCTGTCACTTGGTGATCACTGCGCATAAGTTTGAGAAAAATGAAAGACAATTGCAAATACTTATCGATAGCATAAAAATCTTGAAAAATGCATGCTCATCAAAGGTACTGAAAAGAATAATACTGCATAATAATAATTCAAAATTTATTAATAAATTAATATAAATAAAATTGATTTAACAAATTTCGCGGAAACCCAACGCTTCTTTATTATAAAAATGATTCGCTCATGTTTCTGAATAAGTATGAACTCTTCAGATTTTCCAATTCGCTTTGAATTTGTTTTCCACATGGAACAAATGTGTGAAAAAGACGAAAAAATCGAACCAAATAAAAAAACTGCAAAACATTCATAAGTATTGAGAAAAATAAACAAATCATTTTCGTAAGAAAAAAAATTACGTTCTCAAGAAATCTATTACTTGATTAATTTTTTTATTACTTTGTTAATGACATTCTGGAATTACGTTATGCAAGATGATATTTTTCAAAACCTTTAATATGTAAGAATTTTTCAAGATTTTCATACTCTCGAAAAGTATTTACAATTTGCTCTAATTTTTCTCGAACTCAACAGAAACGAACACTAAACGACAAAACTTAAACGACAAAACGGAGGATTCGTTAGATCGAAGTCCAACGACGACATTTTCATGACACAGTTGTAAGAAAACCTTACAAAAAATTCTGCCAGGGCAGAAATTATTTTCATAATTATAGTACAGAATTGACATGAATCATTTACTCAATTATATTTTTGCCATAAATGGATGAATGTATATAATTTTACAAAAAATAAGAAAAATCTGACAGAAACAACACTTCAATTAATATACAAATTGTGTGAACGGAAAATAGTGAAATAATGATAATTTGAAAGATTGTTCAGTTTCAGCAGCTGCTCTTTGGAAAGCCATTCTCAAACCACTTGAGATATTACCTTGAAATTTCAATATGATATACTAGAAGGTATGAACTTCCATAAAATGCACGGACTCTATTTTTTATTTTTCAAAGCTGTACACAGGTATAGTTCCTTAATTCGTCCTATGACCTTCATCTCCTTTAGGCTCCCAATTTTAACTCGACGAAATCATTTTGATTTCCCGAAAGCTCTACACTGGTGTAGCCCCTGAAATCGTCCTATGACCTTTTTTCCCTTTCGGGTCGGCCAATAAATTTCATTTTGCTTCCTCAAAGAGGAAGCTGCGTTTTCATGAAAAGAAATTTTGAGATTGTAATGTGAGTACACTCATAAAAGTAAAGAACGGTGTCAAATGGAAAAAAAATTAAAAGGGTGTCTAGAAAAAATGTCCGTATGTATGTATGTGAGTATGTATATAGAACTTCTAAAATTTAAATGCTTGTACCATGAGAACCAATTCAGCTATCGAGCTGAAATTTGGCACAAAACTGAAGTAGAAGCTCCTCTTTAATTGTCGCCAACGTTGACTGAATGGATGCAGTAATTGAGATTTTGCAGCTTCATGAATTTTTTTTCAAAGCGCATGGTCGCTCTTACCGTCATGAAAGTAGGTCTATCATATTAAATAATTTTTTATAAGAGCATACGCACCTAATGTCGCTTGTCATCGAATTTGGGTCGTATCGGTAAAGTGGTTCCGATTTTATGGAACATTACATTTTCTGAAAAATTGATTAACTATTCCAAAGTCTTATTTGACATACCAAGCTCAAACTTAGTATCTGAACAAAATGACATTCGGCAATTTTTTATTTTATGGAATTTTGAGTAATTGAAAAAATGTACGGTATCACATTAACTGTGGCAAAACGTCACATATTAATCGGAAATTCAACATGAGAACAAAATAATATGCAGCCATGATGGATTCATATATCATTCAGTAACGAGCGATCGAAAACATTGATTTTACAAAATTTTGGCTTATCAAAAATCTAACTTTATCACGTTAACTTTTGCACGCCTTTATATATCAAACCCAAATTTAGTACGTGAACAAAAAAACTTAGAGATATTTATTTATTTATTTAAAACAAAGATGCAAAGTAAAACCTTGCACATTCCTTCCTCATTTTTAGTCGCTTTTGACAATACTTCCTCGATGAGGAAGTCAACATGGATTACCGTACTTCTTCATAGAGGGAGCTTTTATTTTCAAAAGCTTTACACCGGTATAGGCCCTTAATTCGTCCTGTGACTTTTTTCCTGTAAGGTTCCCAATTTTGGCTCGGGCTTTCTGCACACTCGGCTCTTTCTACCGCCAATCGTTGCAATCGCGATCGGAAAGCGAATAATGCCACGGGCGAGTAACGAGCCGTGTGCCAATATTCTCGCAAAGATTCGAGATGTCTGGCAGGCGCAGGAGGAGTATAGAGGAAAACCATTTGCTCGTCGGTATCACGCGGGCCTCTTCAGGGGATCCGAGCTCACGCGAATCCGGCCTCTCTCAGCCAACACCACGGACACCGGCATAGGCAGCCGCGCGCAACTTCGCAGACGCCGTATGCTGGTGGTTAACGGATGTGCCGTTACGGGGCCGCATTCCTCTGAACCACGCATGCGCGACGCGACACATTCCATTGTCTTTTACATTCTTAGCGCGGCCAACGTTCTGTGTGTGCTTGCGGACCTCAGGACTTCTTAGCTACCAGACTATTCTTCTCCTTTTCTGCCGCTCATTCTTTCGGTAATCTGGCACAAATATGCCAATAACTGTACGCACATCTCGAACGGAAATTCAATCAAGCTAGATTTTTCAACCTGTATCAGGTATTCTCCAAAATTATTCAAGTCTTCAATGGGACTGAATTATCGGGCCTAGCTCGAAGAAAAGAAGAGTTGGGACAATTGACTTATTATGAGTTTTCCGGAAAATGGTTGCTACACCGAGTGTAAAGATTTCATCGATTCACGGCAGGCTTTGATGAAAAAAATAAATATTTGAGTTTTACTGAACCATCGAAACCCTAAGAAAAATAGTGACATTAGGGGACGAAGTCACCTGAAAAATGAAGAAGTCATTTCATTTTTAATTTTTTATTTGGATTCTATGTTATGTGGACTATATACTCGCCAAATTATAGACAGGAATTCCAAAAAATACAAAAATTATAGGCATTTGAATGATTTCGTAAATGTGAAATAGCGTGTTCGAGCGAAATTCATTCAACAATTGTGTGACTTGCGCCATCGTGTTGGAAATAAAAATGTGCTGTGTGCGGCCGGTTATTACCGACCGAACACGGACACGATGCACTTCTGATTTTTGCCGCCGGCGCATCCATCGAAATAATCGTGTGTATGCCGGAGACGTAGCGGTGTTTATATTCTATGTTGTGAATACCTAAGTATTCTTATTGGAGTAATACTTATTGGAAGTCCTAGTAAGTCGAATCGAATTAGCGAATTTAATTATGTCGTAATTATTGATTTTCTATACATATATAGTATGTAGAAGTACATTTCAAGATATGAGGAAAACGACCCGGTTTCGTCCAGAATTTGACTTTGACCTCTCTAATTTAGCTCGTAGTTTTTTTTAGGCTTAGTTGGAGCCTCAAGCGCACCACATTCTTTTTCTTCTATGGCAATTTTTTCTGAGATTTTTCTTCATGTAGTTTTTAAGCTATTATCATTTTAAAAAATATTTTCTTAATCTAAACATCTTTTGAACCATGAAAAAAAAATCCTGTCTACTTTGGTCATGATCTAGAAAATTTTTATATTTGACAGAGTATTTTTGAGAGTTTTTGCAGATTTTCAAGAAATGGCATCTGATATGTCATTTTAAAAAATATTTAAAAAAATGTCACTGATTCGGGAAAATCTGAAATAATTCTTAAAAATCTGATTTGACACAAATAAACATTTGACCAATCGCCTGCAGTAGATTTTTTTTCTGTTATTCAATAATTTAAATTTTAATTAGTGCTAATATACTATGTTGTGATTACTGGTCTACCAAGCGTTGCAAAATAAGTTTCCAATTTTTGCGTACATACTGCATTACAAGTATGACAACGCATGTGAAGCACAACGTTCACTTTTTTTTCATACACTCTTTTGATTATAGTGCGGGAAAAACTTTTTGGAAGTGCAATAAGTTTAGGAATAATTAACTGTAAAGGACTAGAGATCAACGTACGTTGGATGCGACAAGATTTCAGATCGCCGTAAATTGTGACGGACACAACTAGCTAGTAACGTAAAGAAAATACGGCAATTGAGTCTAACCCAAGTTGAAAAAAGGTAGACCAACGCAAACTGAAAAAACGTGGTTCTGTCTGGTATTCTCATCTTACGGTACGATTCCGGTTCGTTATCGGATCGAATTCTAGACATTAGGACGGCATAAATTGCTCAGTCAAAAGACCCATTTTGGTTTTGAAACGCAAAAAAATGTGATTACGATCATCAACGGTAGAAGACCATTCAAATTCATTGGCAATATTGGCCATCGAAGCCGATCCTATAATGAGCTTACTATTTGAAGAAATCATCGACGATTTCCATGCTCAGAAATCTCGCGGCATGCCCCTCGGATATTCAACGTCAACATTGTTTATTTCAAGACTTTATAACCCCATATTTCACACGTGCAACAGGTTCGTATTTTGAAAAAATAACGATTTTGTCGCTCTGTCAGGAAGACTTTCCGAATGACCTAAAAAAACCTGGCATCCTGCGTTTCCGCGTAAGAAGCCTATTCACGAATTCGCCATTGCGCGGAAAAAACGGTTTCAATACGCCAGCAAATCTTGTGCCGAAATAGTGACAACATTGCGTTATTCGCTAGCGCAACAATTTTTTCCCCGTCCAACAATTATTTTCGCTAGTCCAGCAAATAATTCTTCAGCTAGTCCAACGAAATTTTTTGCTACGCTTAAATAAAAATATAAAAATATAATAAGATGCTTCCACAATTTTAGCGAAAGATTCGGCGAGCCAACGGAACCGTTTTTTTCGTGTGCTGTTGACGACCGATTCCAAAGACGGAAAACTGCCTGATACGTACAATACTATCGCCACTCTACGTATCTCCTCTTTTCCGGCGCTACGACCTCGCGAAGCGTCGGTTAATAGTATACGATAATTGCAAATGTCATTTAGCAGTCTGGGGATCTCGGTGTTGCGTCACAAGAGTGGGGATAAAATAGCAGACCTATAGCAGGACTCTCTTGGTAGTACCGCGGACGGTGCGGACGTAACTAGACGTAGTATTAGAGGTAGCAGAAGGAGGAGGGGGAGAGGAGTGCCTCGCAGACCGCAGGTCGTGAACCCCGACGAAGATGACGGAAATAACTGCGACCTAGCAGCATCAGCAACAGCAGCAGCACCAGCAGTAACAGCGGCAGCTCGACGTCTCCTCCTGGTCGTCGTGGTCGTCGTCGGCACTCTGAGTTACCAGTCGTAGAGTGTACCTCTATACCAAGAGTAGTCGTCTCGAGTCTATGTTTATACGCGAACGCGCGCTCATACCGCAAGTCTTCGCGAGGTCCGAACGCGAACCAGATTCATCCGGCACCGAGACGACGACGACGACGACTACGTCGGCGGCGGCGGCGGCGGCGATGCATCGGCAACTATACGCGACACCTTACTCGACTTGGCAAGACGCGCTTTTCCAAGCCGTGCGTCGCTATAAATATAGCGCCTCTGACTCTCGAGGTACACTCACGGCGTTGGTACGGCGTCGCCGTAGCCGCTGCTGCTCCCGAAGAATTGCGGCAAAGATCGCGACCATTTGCTGTTTGGAGGAGAGAGACGACGAAAAACAAAGAGTACTAATTTAATGCAACAGACACCGCAAACACGAATACACCAATTTTCGGGTTTTTTTTTTCCCCCTTCAACTTCTTTTCTGAATACTTTATACTCATAATTTAATGGCTTTTGATGGGCAATAGGATTAGAAGACGGATTTACTGAAGCGTTGTGAACCTTTGTGTGAGTTTTGGGATTTGACGTAAATAAAACATTTCAATTCATGAAATGGTCTTTGTGTAAAACGAATACAATTACTGCGAAATTTTTGAGATTTTTGAGGGTTCGAGATTCTCGAGATATGCGGGATTTGCGAGATTGTCGAGGTTTGCGAAATCTTTGAGATATCTTGAGTCACTAACTTTTTTAAAGGAAGTGTAGAATAGTATATTATGATACAAATGCTCCGAGACTTTTTCTCACGAATGTGGGATTGAAACACGAGCCGAAGACGAGTTTTAAGAAACACCGGATACAAGAAAACGTTTTTTCAATGAGTATTGTACGAAATTTCAATTCACAGAGCGTGGAAATTGCGGGAGACGTGTGTACAATGTGAATTTTCGCACCAAGTAAAGTGAATAGTACTTGGGAAATAGAAAAAGAAGGAGACGATACGACAAAAAACAGAGTACCAATTTAATGCAACAGAACCGCAAATTCAAGAACACAATAGTACTTTATGTAACTCCGTGCGAGAAGTGCCTACTTCTCACACGCTTTGCTCCCCTTGCGAGAAATCGCACTTCTCGCACTAGTGAAATAAAATTGTATACGAAACTCGTGCGAGAAACTTTTTCTCAACTCGTTTGATTGCAACACTCGCCTTCGGCTTGTGCTGCAAACTCACCCTCACCAGAAAAAGTTTCATCGCACTCGTTTCGTAATATACTATTGTGTTCTTGGATTATATAGAAAAGTATATTTGTTATGTAATGAATATGCTTTATTAATCAACTAGTAATAAACTGAAAATGAAACTTCAATCGTTTTTAAAGCGCGTCCGCCCTTCGACCAAATTTTTCAATGTCCCTCAAGAGTCAATACATTTCAATCTTTATCGATACCGGGGCCGTTCGCAATTAGAATATTTTGGTCACATTCATGTAAATAACTTTAGGTTAACGGATTTTCATTTTTAATATACTTCATGTAGACAATGAAACTTCCATTCTTCCAAGAAGACAACGGCCGTGTGAGCTAAAGTCCCCAGCAGCTTCGATTCCCATCCGCAGGAAGAACATTTACATTCAATTTTGCAGCGATTAATATGTACCAAATAACTATATAACTTCGGATGTTTGATTGGAAGTCCTAGATAGGTCAAATCCAATTAGCGCATTTAATTATTTCGTAATTATTGATTTTTCATCCATATATATATGAAGTACATTTCAAAATATATATGAAGAAAACCACCCGGTTTCGTCCAGGACTTGACTTCGACCTCTCTAATTTAACTCGTAGTTTTTTGTAAGCTTCGTTGAACCCTCAAGTGCACCACATTTCTTTTTTTCTATGGCAATTTTTTTTAATACATTTTTAAAGTGCCATATCGAATACCATAATATGAAAATCTAAACAAATTCTGTAAAATACTCTGTTGAACATCAAAATTTTCTACCTTATTGTCAAAGTAGGCGAGATTTTTCATTTATAGTTTTTACGCTATTTTCTATTTAAAAAAATATTTTCTTAATCGAAACATCTTTTGAACCATGAAAAAAAATCCTGTCTACTTTGGTCATGATCTAGAAAATTTATATATTCGACAGAATATTGTTGAGAATTTTTGCAGATTTTTAAGTATAGCATTTGAGATGTCATTTAAAAAAATATTTAAAAAAAATATCACTGGTTCGGGAAAATCCGAAATAATTCTTAAAAATTTGATTTGACACAAATGAACATTTGACCAATCGCCTGCAGTAGATTTTTTTTCTGTTCTTTAATAATTTTGTATATATTTAGTATAATATTTCGTAATACATCGTTAATATACTCTCTATACTGATTCCAAGTATATTTCACATATATTTCTTAGTATAACGGAAAATATATGTTTGATTATACAATTTTTCAATGGGAGTTGTTACACGTGCGCCGCGTGCGAATCTCGCACTATCCATTAGTCAGAAATCCAACGGTCGACTGAGTACGTGCTCTTGTGTCTCCTAGCGTACCAAACTGTTGAGTCGATTCTCCAGAGGCAGAATGATGTGTGTAAGTGCTCAGACTACAGACAGCCCTAATCATAGAAGGAAACGAAGAATGTTACATTGTAGCTTGAAACACTGCTAAACATATCGCGCTGATAAAATATATGACGCCCCCGCTCGAGCTGCCCGCGTTATGTGTAGAGATTACCGGATATATTACTATGCCTCGCATAAACTTTATTCTCTAAAAGCCTCGGGCCTCAACGTTACAGCATCTATAATAAACATCCGTAGAGAAAAATAGAGCAATTAAATGATTTTTTACATCGTTATGTATCAAGATTTTCTTCAAATTTTCTAGATAATTTTTGGTTTTAAATCCAAATGTACTTGTAAGAAAAATTCTTACACATCTCGTGCCGAAATGAATTTAATAAAAATCTGACCATTGAAATTGTCACGTTGCTTCTTCGAAAATTCCGTTATTCTTATTTTTCAAAGTTCTGATTGGCCTCCGCGTAAAGAAACTTTTGTTGTGTGAGTAGTTACGTTTATTACTGATTTTTAACTCATCTGGACTATTGACTATTGATACCTGAACTCATACTAAAAAGGAAATACAATTGTTTTTTAAATTTCGAAAAATTCATAGGCTCAGAAAGTATTCATGGTTTAATCGATGATCATAAAATTTGGTACCAATTGTTAGTCTATAATTTGATTCATTCGTGGACTAATTTATAGACTTTAAATCTTAAAAAAAGCGAAAGTTAGAGCGTGATAAGTCATGGCAGAGAAACTTGAACTTAGTCTTAGTCTAACAACATATTACTTGTGTACTAAATTTCAGGGCGATACCTTGAAAATTGCGGACGCTATCGTGCTAACGATAATTCGAACATGTACACGCACATACAAAATACAGACATTTCGAACAAATGACTTTTTTCGGCGTTTTAGAGCATTTTGAGCATCCCAAAACGAAATTCTGTAAAAAAAGAATTCACGAGAACAAACTTCCTTTCCCGAAGAAAAATAGAGAATGCAAATAATGATTTTTTAAAATAATAAAAAATTCAATAACAGCCAATCATTATAAATGTTTTCTACTTAATCGAATAAATCCCGAGCATAAAAAATCTTTGAAAAAATTTCTGCCATTCAAAGTTGTAAAACTGTAAAAGTGTGATTAAAAAAATATTATATTATTTTTTGTCGTTAAAATTCGATATGAAGTGCAAGCTTTTTCATCTACGATAAGAATAATCTCATACTCGTACTACAAATATTATTTAGACAATGCGCAACTATAATTTTCAAAATGATGTAGAGAATTATAAAAATTGTAATTTGGACTAATAAGTTATTTTTAATAGTATTGTAGAGAAAAAGGAGCTGGTAAAATACGAGTTGTTGGTGATGTTGAAGTAAGTACGTGGGTAACTTGCTGGCCTGAAGCCGTGCAAACACGCATATGCCAAGAGTTTCGAGTTGCAAGGCAATCGTAGCTTCGCGAATTTTGTTGGGCGAGAGAACGTGGACGCGCGTGGGTCGTTCCGGCCCACGCGACAACTGGCGTCCGACAGTTTTCGATATCAGGGCTGCTGCTTCATGGTCCGATAAGGCGAAAGAGCGAAGAACCTGGCGAAACAGAGAACCAGCCAGACCACGAGTCGAATAGAACGTCCGGCCGCGAATGTTCGCTCGCTCGTTCATCCGTCACGCGGCCAGTAGTGACGCGTATGACGTCAAAATGCGCGCACTCGCTACTCTCGAGCGCGATTATCCCATCAGCGACAGCGACAAGGCTATATACTCGTCACAGAGCTCGTCACGGATGCTCGGGCGGCGCCCGCTGAAACACCGAACGTTCTGTAAACAGACCGAGCGGCAATGACATTCTGGCGTACGTTACGTTTTAATGCGGACGTTTTGACGCGGGCCGTTCTAATGCCGACGGTTTCATCAAAGACGTTTTAATGCGGACTTTTTGACGCAAGACGTTCGTTAGCAGAATTCGTTAAATCTGCGTTAGCAGAGTTTTTGACGCAAGACGTTCTAACGCACAGTTTTTGACGCAAGACCTTTTAATGCACAGTTTTTGACGCAAGACCTTTTAATGCGGAAATTTTGACCCGAGATGTTTTAATGCGAACGTTTTGACGCGAGATGTTTTAATGCAGACGTTGCAGAGTGAATGTTTCAGCTGGGACGTTTTAGTGCGAGCCATTTCAGCGCCAACATTTTTGTGCGGACGTTTTCACCCAATACGTTACAATGCGAGCGTTTTGAAGCAAGACGTTTCAAAGAGGACGCTTTCACACAAGAGGTTTTAATGCGGACGTTTGACCCGGGACGTTTAATGCGGAGGTTTTGACGCAAGATGTTTGGACGTGGACGTTTCAGCTTGGACGTTTTAGTGCGAGACATTTCGACCCGAACGTTTTGGTGCGGACGCGTTTTGACGCTAGTCGTTTCGACGTGGACGTTTTGACTCGAGACGTTTCGGCGCGGAAGTTTTGATGCGGGACATTACAAAACAAAAATACAAAGATCGTCGTCAAGAGTCCCTAAATTCAGCAAGTAAAAAAAGAACCTGAATCTCAAATCCAATGAACATCCTAACCTAAGAAAACCAATTGAAAGAACCTGAAGAATAACATTTTCTTTTTTTTTTTTCCTCCTAATTTTTCTATAAATAAAAAAAAAGATTGAATATTTATTATTCGTGCAAACTCCGCGTAAAACCGAATCCAACCAACTAACTAACTTAAGACAGAATTGATAAACATACTTCATTCATGAGAAAGATAAAATTGATAAGCATACTTCATTTATGAGAAAGATAAAATTGATAAACACACTTTATTCATGGGAAAGACAAAATTGATAAACATACTTCCTCACGAAGCTCGACAAATTTGTTAAATATTAAGGAAGCAATTTGCAAGGTTTTACTTTGTAGGCTTTTTTTCTGTATTAGACTCTACCTCCTTAAGATGAGTGGCGGCGGAAGATATTCTATAGCAGATTACATAGGTTTCCCATTTAGAATGAAGGTTAAAGTAAGGATATCATAAAACCTAATGAAGTCACACGCGTTATTACTTTCGGTCTGAGAGACCGTGTTGTTTATATTGATGTCGTCACAGTTCCGACGCAAGCAGCTGATTAGTCCAAGCAGCTGACTACGGCCAGTAACCATCTTACTCTATTACGTAGATCCAAAACATTTCCAACCGTCAAAACATATAAATACGAAACCGATGTGAGCTATAAATTCTCACAAGTACCGTGAAAATCAACATCAACAAGTTTGGGTGAAACGTTTCAAATACTTTCGACAAAAATTTTAAACACATCCAAAAGAATATATGTCGGTCAATCCCAACCAATTCGGCCCAGGTCAAACTCTTGACTTCTCGGATGTCGTCGGTGATCTTTTATGTTGTTGATGCAACTCAAAAAGGAAAGGAGACTTTGTTTCATTCTATTTTTTATGTTTTTTTTTCTTGTCTTATTACTCTTTCAAGTAAAACTGTGTTGTCCGGAGTGAAGAAATCTTGAATATCTCTTGCCACATTTGAAAATGTTCAACCATAGCTCCAAAGTCAGCGTGCTTCCGTAAGTTTGCTTCCGTAAAGAAAAACTTCTATCAAAACAAAAATTTGGAAAAACTTAAAGCAGTAGTCAATGTATGAGTATGAATAGTATGAGTTGATGCTTAACTATCTTTATATAAAAAACAAGATTTTCAATAAACATCGGTTTCGGCGGAAAATGTTTTTTTCAATTCCAAGGTTACTTCAGTTAATTCGCAATTGATTGATAAAAACCATGAATAGCTACCAGATGGACTACATGAAGCTATTTTCCTGCCTCCTGATAATATAATTTTTTCATTTGGCACATAAGCATTACTCGTCGAATGTCGATCAATCGATTTTTTTTCTCAAGTGATAACGCAACAGAAATCTTAAGAAATTCTGCTTTCCCTTCAGGGTAGGAACAACAACATAAAAAATTACGAACGAGATGCGCGAGGTCAGGGGTCAGACCCAAGTGAAATCCGCTTGCATTGCTCCATACATGAGCAATTTCACCGAAATTCACCGAACGAATTGCTTTTCTGTCTTCAAAAAATTTGAAAAAATCCGGTTTCGTGATTATAAAAACTTCACTTAATTTCAATAGGTAAAATAGAAATCTCATGAGATAGTAGAATTTTTCAATTTTTTATTCGAACGGCTCTGTCTTTGGACAGTTTTAACGTACATACATTTCCGAAAAATATAATTATGCGCAATTTGGTGACCTACATAAAACAAAATAAATACAGATTTATATGGGACATTATAGCTCAAATTAACTCAAAACTTCCGAACAAAGGTGCAAAGTATATTTTAAATTTTGGTTTCCTCTTAAAGGGAACAGCGTGAAAATAATAATAATAATAATAATAATAATAATAATGAGGAAGCTATTTGTTAAGTTCTACTTTGCAGCTTTTTGTAATTAAAGCTCTGAAAAATCTGAACCATATAATCAATTATAATGAAACTGCGTATCTATTATTGCTGAATGCTACTGATTTTATGTATAAAATTTGAGTTCGCTCTCTTATGTTTTGCTCAAGTTAACGCAATAAGACATTTTTTCTGAAAGTCAAAATTCTGAGAAATTGATATCACACAGCAGATTATGACGAAACTATGTACTCATCATGTCTAAATCGTACCGATTTCATACACGAAATTTCAGTTCGTTGTCTCATATTTTGCCAAAAAGGCAAAATCGTGAATTTTTCGAAATTTTCAAAATATAAAATGAGCACAGTGGTTCTGATTCCGGTTACATTAAGTACCAAGCAACATTAACGGTACCTGCACTTATGAAGAATTATTTAGCAAAATATTGCCATTTTTACGAAAGCTAGAGCCCGCACGCCCTTTTTGCAAAATCTGTATTCATTTTTTCGTTGTAAGCCATAAAATTTCGTATATTTCCATTTTTCAGAAATGAATGTACGATGAAACAGTTTCAAGATAGAGCCATTTGTATGAAAAGTGAAAAAAATTCTAATATCTCATAACATTCCTAAATTATCGGATTAAAACTTGGTGAAGTTTTTACAACAATAAAACCGATTATTTGAAATTATCTGAACAAAAAAGAAATTTTGGTTCCTGAATTCCGGTGGAGCCGCTCATATATCCTTTTTTATGAATTTTCATTTTATTCTTTTCTGAAACGTCAACTTACATCATACGTGTAAGATAAAAAATGTAGGATTACGGTGAGCTCTCGACAGGCTTTCGCGGAGGAAGAGCGCTGATAACTTGCACTCGGACTCAGTGAAAAGCGCCCACGAGCTCAAAGAGAGAAAAGTGTCGGAGGCACGTGCACGTCTCGTGCAGTAGACGATTTACGCACGATCGTAAAATTGGTCGTCGACACTCACGCTCATAGTTTTTTTTTTGTATAGGCGAGCGCTCGGCGTGTTAGACAATGCTGCAGCCAAGAGTAAAAAAAAAAAATGAAAAAACACGAGCGAAGAAATAAAATTGCGTATACAATGGGCTTTGGTAGTACGTACTACATACGTAGATGCGATTTGTACGCCGAGTCCGTCACGCGATAAAAAACTATGACGCGCGGCCGCTGCACTCGTGGCCAAACTATATGCACCGGCTTTACTTATTAGCAGCAGAGGAGTAAAATGCCCCACGTGGTAGGTAACTATATACACTACCAGTTACAGAAACACAGAGTATATAATAATGGATGGTAGTCGATACAATGGACCAGAGTTCGAGATAACCTTGTGCTGCAATATTCAATCAATTCAAGTACGGAGACTCCCTTTTCTTTAACCTGAACTACAGCGATGCATGTGTGGATAATAAATTGAATAAATTACATAAATTAAATAAATTAAATAAATCAAATAAGTTAAATTAAATAAATTAATTAACTAAATTAACTAAATTAAATCAATTAAATAAATTTAATTCGCTGACAAAACAACAATAAGTCAAGCTTAAGCGACAAGCAACATTATGTCATTTAAAAAGAAGTGTCAACGAGTCTTCTCATACTTTGTGAACGCCAGCAGGCAGGTTATTTCGGTAAGTGCCTCAACTTATTTCATTTTGGTAAACTTACTGACATGAGGTTAACGGTACAGTTATTGGCAACCAGCAACAAAAATCAGTGACCGCCCATAGATTCGCTAAAGGAAGAGATAGCTAAATCCATGCTCCTCTAGTTCATACTAATGAGTATAGCAAGCATTTTTTCGCTGAGCCTGGAAGTAATTTTCCATAAGTATTATTTCAAGGTTGTTGTTATTGTTGTAATGGTGAGATTAATAAATATGGCGATATCAGTATAAACAAAAATACTGGCTCAAATGTCCTGTAAATTAATACACATTTATTTTCTTTTTTTAATATTTGGCGTCGCGACGCTACGCGTCTCTCGATACATTTATGAGATATTTTATGCACAAATCGGTGTATTAAATTTAATGTATAATTATATAGTAATATTGCAGTACTTTTATATTAAACATTAATTTTTGTACGTGCTTATCTATCGGTTATGATTTTTGTATCATACTTGTATATTATATTTAATATTCCGGTTTCTGCATACAACCTTCCGACATAAGTATATTAATATTAATGATTACATATCTCATTTATGTGATATTCCACTTTTGAGTTGTTTTTATGTAGAACCACTCTTTTATTGGCCATTTGCGACATGAGTTACCCCAATTTTTCAGGTTAACAATGACCAATAATTTATATCGTAATTTTCTTTGAATTGCGGTGATATATTTTTTTCGGAGAACATAAATATAAGATTCGTGGATAATTGATTTTACTTTGAAGCATTTAAGAGAGTTAAAATAATTCCTCCTTTAATTAACGTAGAATTTCCTAACGTAGAACATTTTTTTATTTGTGTGTCTCTCAAACATTTGTTAAAGCTAATTGACATTTGTTCAATAAATTTGATCAGTATAACAACCAATTATGTAAGGGCTAATTAAGCATTCGTGCACTATCAATGAGGAGTTTATTTCGGCGCTGTTTATTCAGTTTATTAATGAATTGGTATTTAATTCAATTTATAATAATAACGTGTAGCCGTCATAAAAAGATAAAAATAAAATACAGTTCTTATTAATTTTTTATGGAAATGTGTGAGAATAAAGATGAGAACAGGTGCACAATTATAGTAAAATTTAATATATCCCTCCATTTCTTTAAGCATATTCTCAACAACTTTTAAGGGCATCTGAAAGGGTTGAAAGTCAAAATTAAATTATAGGGAAAAAATAAAAAAGGGTTGCAGGTTGAAATTTCCTGGTTAAGGTCCCCAATATATGTTGCGTCTTTTATATTAAGAGATGTAATTTTATTAAAATATTTCTTGTATTCTTCCTCGAGCTATTTTTTATCAGCTTAATCGGTAAATCATCAAAATGATGTAACACTTGATAGAATATTTTTGCACAGTGTTGCCAATGACTATGCGATGATCTTCATTGAATCATCACGAATTATGTTTACTGCTACTCTGTTTTTGCGACAACACGTGATCCCGTTAATTTTCCACGTGTCACACTCTCTCTTCCTTCTGGCAAAAGTCCCAGTGACCGTTTGTGCGTTGACAGCCAGAATTTAAAAAAAACAAAATTATCTTCTGTGGTATTATCGTTACGAAAAATGTATTTATATGTTGTCTGAATGGAAAAATTAAATGGTGTGACCGCTCGAGGCAATTTTTGTTCCGGAAAAAGTTCTTTTTATGGAAGTGAACGCAATTTTACTTTGGGTTCGGGCTTGAAAATTTATAGATGAGGCGACTTAAAACAAAATTTGAATACTCATATTGGAGCTAACACTTTTGTCGTTAGAAGTGACAAATTGGAAAAATCCGCCTTCCTTTTAGTACTGAAACAACAACATTAAAAATCATCGAACAGATCGTTCCGAGAAGTGGTAGATTAACCCGTCTATGAGGCATTCCCTGTCAACTCAGTCACTTTTTTTTTTACCCTCTTTGATCTGGTCTACAATTGCTTATATAGAATATGGGCAATTATATCTGTAATCAATTCATATTATACGATAAGAAACACGCATTGCAGACGTCCACTAAGAAGTACTCTGAACATAGGCTCACTACGAGAACGGATCACTGCGTCGACATGATCGCTTTCGTACTGCTAGAGAGGAAGGAAGTGGACGAAACTGTGCTCTAGGGACGAAAGTGAGTAAGATGACGACTGCGCATCCGCGAATCTGTTTTCCCGATGTTGCTATGGTATGACCCGCTCTCACCTCGCATAACAAAAGAAATATATCGTCTGTACAAGGGGTCGATAGTTCAGTGGTTGACTTAGTAGTTGTTAGGTCGTTACGAAGGTTGATAGGTAAATAGATTTGAGTCCTTGAAGTAAGTATTTACGTTTTTTCCGACCGCAAAAACCTCTAGAACAAAATATAGTCGGTTAAACTCTCATATCTTTATATATTTTTTTAACAAGACCAATTTTTTTCACATAACTCATCGTCGATTCAACGTGGATACGTTACGTAGGTGAAGTTGTGAGTTCCAATCCTGGAACAGATTTATTTCCCTTTAACAAACTGAGAAAAAAAAGTAGTAGGGAAACCAATAAATGGGTTCTGACAACCACTTGAAGGAGTTACTATAGCGTCAACTACTCAGTGGGTTATGGGAACTACTCGTTGGGTATGAAAACTAGTCATTGGCTGTCGAGGCCAACCGTCGGTCATGTGAACCACTGGTTGGTTGCGCTACCTAAAGGCCGTTAGTAACCAACAACCCTGCGATTGGTTAGAGGAACCAACTCGTTGGTCCTACGTGCTATTTATCCATAATCACTCGCTAATACATCAGTTCGCAGATCGAGTTAGTTGCTGCAACTAATTTGCTGTACAGCATATGCTAAAGATGGTTCTCCGAACTACTTTTTTTTTCGTGCAGACAGGATTATTGTCGAGTACGCCCAATAGTACAGCTCTAATGTTCGCAAGTTTCGCTCGCAAAGAACAAAAAAAAACAACAATCTTCATTACAACACGGATATAAGCGATGGAGATTGTTGAGATTATTAATATCTGTAGATACTTTCGGACAATATATTATCAATACTTTTAATAGAAACTAATCGTTACAACGATTGTTCCTATCCCTGTATGAAACATAAAATATGCTACTGAATAGTATTCGTATGCTATACGGTGATATATATTTTCCCAGTGTATTTATTGCTACTCCCTGTTTGCGACGACACGTGATACCGTTGATTTTGACGCTCGACGGGTTTCACTTTCTCCTTCTTCTGGCAAAAGTCCCAGTGACCGTTCATCCGTTGACGATGAGACGAAAAAAAAAAATGTATCTTCTGCGGCATTATCGTTACAACAAATTCGTTTATATTTTGTCTGTGTATGAAGTGCGCTGCTGATATCACGTCACCGCGTGACAGAACGAAGTTGCCGAGGGTTTGAAAAAAACACAGGTGTTCCAATCTGTACGGGAGACATCCGGTCGCATCGTGAAGCGATAAACTCGCCGTCCGTTCTGCTTACCGAGAGTTTATCCGCGAGAGCGAGCGAGAGTCGAGAGAGCGATAACAAATTTCCTCGTTATCGCGACAGGACGTCTATCTCACAGACATACAGACCACGTGTACTTGTTGGCTGCACGCATAATCCTCAACGAAATTATCCACATGTTCGTCGATCGTTAATTCGCAATGTAACGCGATTGCTCGGCGTGTAAACCTGATTTCTATCGTTCGCCTCGTTTCGCTTTAGTCACCTCCTTTGATATCACTATCACGTTAATTATTGTGCTAAGCGAATGTCTTTTTTCGGGTCCATTTATCTGCCTGGATTCCAGGCTTTATCATTAATTTATAACGAGTGGAGTAACACTGTTGAAAAAAAATTTACGTTAATCGATGCACGGTATAAGAAGTTTTTTTTTTCAGGTACAGCGTATATTAAATTTAATACATAATTGCGGTAACAATTAAGTGCGGCTCTTGTATGGTTTTGTGGGTTTTTTTCATAACTTTAATGATTGGAGTCAAATTTTTTTCTTAGTACGTTTTCATTATGGTATCATAGAGACAATTCAAAAAGAGCTGCTAAGTAGAATTTTGCAAATTGCTTTTTTATTATTGTTTGTTTTGTTTACAATGCTACTTGTATGAGAAAGTATGTCTATCAATTTTGGCTTCTTCATATAGATTTGTAAAAAAAACTAAAAGTAATGAGCTAAATAGTACCGATTTCGTATACGAAATTCGAGATTAAACTCGATCCGTTTATCTAATTTTGGTCAAATTCAATACCAAATAACATTCTGAGTACCTGCACTCTCTCAAATCTCGAAAAAAAAATTTCACGAAAACAAAGCTTCCTCTATGAGGAAGCGAAATTACTTATGCGAACTAAAAGTGAATAGTTGTCACTTTATAGTTACTAGTACCATAATTTTCTCTCAGTTTGCACTCATGAAAAATTATTTAGCAAAAATTGCCAATTTTAAGAAAATTAGAGCACGCGCGTCCTTTTTTGAAAAAATTCAGAATTCTATATAATACAAAGTTTTGCAGACATTTTGTAAAAAATTGCAACAGTCAAAGACGAAATGTTGCTACACTTGTTTGCAAAATTTTAACTCAATTGGTTGGTCGATTCTTGAGTTACAGGTTATTGAAATTTCAAAGCCCTGCACGCACAAACACACACATACATACATACGTACAGTTTTTCTAAACTACTTTTCTCGACATTTGGACTTTTCTCATTGTCCTGGCATACCATTTTGAAATTAAAATTTACATGAAAACAGAGCTTCCTCTATGACGGAGCAAAAGATGGATACAAAATATCCTGAAAAGTATTTATGCGAAGGTATTTTATCGAAGATATTAAGTTTCGGAATCGCTAAATTTAGCAGTCGTTCCTTGACTGAAAGTTCTTGATGTCACTTTGATCTCACGTTGATCTTACGTAAATCAGACCTTGATCTCACCTTGATGTAACCTTGCCCTCGCCTTACATACACTTTGCTTTTACCTTGTTCTCGGGTCGCTCTCACCTTGCTCTCACCTTGTTCTCGCCTTGCCCTCACCTTGCTCTCACCTTCTTCTCGCCTCCCTCTAACCTTGGCTTGAACCTGGCTTTTGTAGTACTTCAGAAGTCAAGAATATCGCTGATAATTGTTCTTTTACTTCTTATTTTCAAAAACCTAAGGAGCAATGCTATCCGTTAGGACTAAGGTGAGAGCAAGCAGAGAGCAAGATAATGACCGCTTGTGGCGCCGATAATAACCAACTTTTCATGTTCCAGCCAGGTTACAAAAATCAGCAACTTCAAAATTAATCAAGTAAAATATCACTCCGGCTCTAAAAAGAATGTCATAATAATGAAGTCAACGATTTTCGCATATCCAAAAAATGTATGTCTCGACTGTTATGTGATTCAGGATTGATAAATTAATTATTTTAATTGTGGTATTCGAAATAATGACTTTCGAATACATTATATTGCATTATCAACACACAATATGTTATTTTTTAATAAAATTTAAATAACAAGATTAATTTTTTATAGCACGTAAGTAATTTTTTATTACAATTGTGCACAGCCTTGAATAAGCCAAAGACAACGTTTCCTCTGATTCGCAAAGTCACAACTCTGTGTGCACCGTTCTCACTGCATAATGAGAAAAACTGTCACGCAGGTGTATATTGTATGTAAAGGATGATATAGCAGAGAACCTGTATATTCAGGTGGTAATGAGCGTCCAGAGATATAAAGTCATTACGCCGCCGTAAACTCATTACACACCAAACTATTGCAGGCGCGAGTATGCGAAATCCCCGTGAATTCTCTACAAAGATAAACACGCAATATAGGTATAGTTTAATGGCTGCTATATTTTTCCATCGATATTATTTATCCGGTGGTCTTGTACATTCATGCGTGTAACGAGCCACACGTGCGTGTCTTAATTCGCAAAGGGGTCTGATCTCGTGTCCTCGGATCATCAGGAGCGACGGGTAAACATAATAAACATCTTTGACTTTATTAGGAGAAATAAAAGAGCGTTTATTTTTTTTCGACATATGAGTTCACTCGATTAATCATTAAATTATGTTTACAAATATAATATTGACATCCGTTTTTTTTTAAATTTGCTATCTTCTACATATACTAACAAGCTCACTTTCAGCTTTAGACTAAACAGTTTGAAGCATATCACACTGTACAGTACATATAGTTAATGAAATTGAAAAATGCCATCAAAGAAATTATGGGAGTCCTAGCAATTATGAAGTGACAGATGTTCAGTGAAAAAGTGATTAATTTGATGTATTTATGTATGACAATTGGCCATATATTGGTTCTATTTGAAAGTACGCACTTTGAATTCTTATCAGGTTTTTTGATCTGGTCGTTTCGGAAATGAGTTTTTTTTTCGAGTCCATATGTAATGGGAGATTAAAGTGCGCTGAAGAAAAATGTAGAAACGAAAAAGTTCTATTTTTCGACGGAGTATTTGTTTCAGAATATCTTATATTTTTTACGGCACCACAAAAATTTTATTTCACACGAAGAAGATATGGTGAAATATTTTGTTTCTCTCAAAATGACACTTTCTATTTCGTTGTAGATTTTACCGAGTTTTTCGGGAGATGTTCGGAGTTTATAAAAAAATTGACATCGTGCAACTCAAAAATCTTGCCAGCTTAAAAGTATTTTTTAGAGAATTGGAGTAATAAGAAACTTCAACCCTTTCGGGAGTCTTTTACGAGTGTGAAATAAATCTAAAAGAAATTCACGGTTTTCTTAAATTTTATTTGGAACCGATTAACGAGCCAGCATTCAGAATTTGCAAAGTTGAACTTTGCAAAATGCTTCCTCATTACTTTCCGTTTTTTCTACAAAGCTTTCTTTATGAGGAAGCCAAAATCGATCAACGTACCTTTGCATTCAGATAGCTTTATATTTAAAAAAAAACTAAAAATAATGAGGTAGCAATTTACAAAGTTCAACTTTGCAGCTGGTTTTTTTTTTTGAATCGTTCAATACAAAAGCGGTAATGCTGCACCTTGCCTAAAATGCAAGACATTCATTTTTGGTAATTCTTTATAAATGCAAATACATTGAATGTTGATGGGGAGTGAATTTTGGCGGTATCAAAAAATCGATTTGGATTTCATGGAGTTAGGAATTTTTTTTAAATTTACATTATTGTATTAACTTTTCGGAAATATGAATTAAAAAGCCATAAATAATATTCAGTGATACTACATACATAATTTAGTAATAATTGGTGTAAATGTTCGGATTATATAAACATTCAAATTTTTTCAATATTATCTCTTGATGACTAACATTTTGCTGATTTTGAGTTTGTTAAAATTATTTAGAACAAGAACGCAGAGTGGAGCGTTGCATATCAATCCTTTATTATTTTTAATATTTTTAATAGCCTCGTCTAAGATGAAGTAGTTTAGTTATAGAACGTCTATAAAAATTTAAGGTTATAGAAGGTCTGTAAAAATTTAAAAATAACGAAAAAGCAATACGCAAGGTTCTACTTTGTTGCAGAATTGATTTATGTTAGATACCAATTATTGTAGAGTTAAACTATGTAAACTAAGTGTGTACTTACCTATTTCTTTGTATCCAAGTGCAGATATCTCGGCTTGGAGAGGTTCAAGCTTATCTTGGTTTTTTAGGTATTGAGCTCATGTAAACCACTATCTGTACATTAGCTTAAGGCGTCTTCTTACTTAAGACGCGAAGAAAAGGCTGATTCATGAATTTTCTTGATAGGTTTATATTATAGATATTTAAAAAAGTTGTTACACCTAATAAAAACACCTTCGAAATACACTTTTTTTAAATTGTTACTTATTAAAGTCACTATTGATTTCAGATTCAGTATATTATTAGCTTTAGCGCATGTCATACGATTTTTTATCAATGCAAAAATAACAAAATGGCGGGCATTTTTCGAAAAAAATAACAAAAATAATGTTTTTCCTTTCATCGCTTTTTGGCAACAAAAAATAGTACATATCAAAAATTAAAAAAATCCTTGATATGCGGTATAGCCATAGATGTAAAGAAAATGTAGTTGAAATTTCATATTCTTGATTCAATAGTTTCGAAGGTTTTATCAACAAGCCGTCGAAAAACGTCATTTCGAGGAAAACACTTTTAAAGTTCTGCAGAGCTGACGAATGTGTTCAGGTAGTTTAAATAAAGTCACCCAGAGATAAAGTCAAACTTCTTCGACCTCCATAAAATTTCAGTATAATACTTTTGAATACCAATACTTTCGAAAAATGTAATTCAAAAAATCGACTTTTCAAAATCTTATACTGAGAATACGTCTTAAGGTTATGGAAAAAGTGTGTATCTTTCCATAGTATATCGTGCAACAACTAACAACTCTATTAATAAGTATGCATGTCGGTTCTAATGGTATTTGTGGTTTTTACAATCTTTTAAATATAAATAACACTGGGAGAAAAGAATTGTTTCATTCTAACTAACTATGCTAATCCAATAGTCAACATGACCAATAATTGGGTGATGTAACTTACCTTACCCTTGCGTAGACAAATTTAGTTAATGTAGATAAGCATATGAGATCTAAGCTGCAAACTAGCCTTGTTGAATAATGCATCATAAAACAAAAAAAGCTGATACGCGCATTAAAACATGAATAACTCTCATCGAACTCTTATAGAAAGATAGTCAAAGTAACAGTACAAAAAAGAAACGAGAATATCGCCTATATTGATCAACATAAATGAAGCCAATTTATCAAAGGATTAAAAAATGGAGCATGTCGTGAGACGCGATATTCAAGTATTAGATATTCTGTTTTTTTATTTATTTCTATAACGTTCAATGCTCATTAAATCCTGAATTGGATCTTCAGTTGTCGCGCCTCTGAAAGATATTGCCAGTGTTAAACTCGTTTAAATTGATCACACTAATTGAAAAATGACTGTTTTTTCAAAATTATACATCCGAACCGAACGAAAAAATTATTGATCACATTTTATTTATTGCAAGACCAATCAATAATATCGTAAATAGAACGATTATATTGAAAACAACATATATTTAAAAGTGCGACGCTTGCCACAATAATTACTTTTGAAGTCTCCTAACACGTATTGATAATAGAATAATGTGTTATTTTAATCGTATGTCATACTGAGGATTAAATCGCAACCGCCAGCCAATTACGCGACATATGTTTTTGGTTTGTTTTTTATCGGGATATATTTCACTAATTGCAATGTTTTTTCAAATCCACATCAGACAATCCGCCTGAATTCGTAGACCATTTCACCTCAATCATTTTTTTAAATTAATTTTTTAAATGTTTTTAAAATGAATGATACCTTGAGACTGCGTAATCGCAATAACTGTACCATAGCTTTTTATTTTATCTTTTATTCACCTATTTAAAAAGAAACATGAATCATTAAGAATAAGGATACACTGTAAAAAAAATCTACTTGAAAATTAAAGTACCGGTACCGGAAGTTTTTATTCGCAAACCGTCTCTTAAATTTCAAGCACCAATGTGTCGAAAATTCTAATTTAGGACACATGAAAATAATTTGAATTTTATTGAAATAGTAGTGACTTTGTATTTGAAATTTAATGTACTGCGTCAAATATTTCTGATTATGGTACATAGAATTAATGTACGTCATAGATCTTTTATTGCAAAACGGTACCTTAAAATTCAATCACATATATGTTGGAAATTTAAAATGGGTTTAAAAACAATCAAAAGAAAATAGAACTATTACTCAGGCATTATTTTTTCAGACATTTTACATCATTAGAAATTGTCGGATATTGGTTTATGCTAAAGAAATTTTTCGTCTACCCCGGGGTTTGAACCTACGACCTACCTATCTACCTAAGTACCTAACAACGCACGAACGCTACCAACTACGCTATCAACGACTTAGTAGTTTGGGATATTAAAATGGCATAAGAGTTATGAATATATTATTCTCTTAACCGTACTTATCATTGACATATTCATTTTTTACTGTTACCGACATTTTTAACAGCGTATTATCAACTTTTTTTTACAGTAGCAGAACACGAATACAAAACATTGTATACGTGTTTCAAGATTTGTAAATTCACAAAAAATATTGCTTAAATTTACAGTTAAGTACATTAATTTCGGAAACGAAATGGAAATTTACAGCACTCAGTACTTGAATCACAGTTTCAAGTACAAAGTATTTAAATTTCATAAGCATAAGTACATTAAATTTCAAGTCTTTTTTTACAGTGTGGGTGTTTGAAATCTAAGTTACAAGATATTCGTAAAGTTAGGTGATTTTTCTACAAAAATCGACTGTAGTGCAGGAATTTTCAAAAACTTGTCATATAATTATACAGTTACTGATCAAGTTTTGTATATTTACAATGGATTTCTCTTAAATTCCAATGCAGGTACATTAATTTCAAGATAGATTTGTAAATTTACAGCACTCGGTATATGAATCACAGTTTCATGCACAAAATTTGTAAATTTCATATACATAAGTACATTAAATTTACAATCTTTTTTTACAGTGTACGAAAACATTCTTGAAGGAAATAAAAATCCATTGAAGATGTGTATGATTTTTTATTCTACCGTATATTTTACCGAGTTTCTACAATTTTTTTAATTATTGCGACCAATTTCTAGTTGATCTAGGGATGTTAAAAATTAGAATAAGACACGCATACGCACGCGCACACACACACGCACATACATTTTACTAAACCAATTTTCTTGACGTCTTAGAGTATTCTAAATGTTCTGACGTGAAAATATCAATAAAAAAAAATGTCATGGAAACAAAGCTTTTTCTATGGGAAAGCAAAAGGAACCTGCGTTGTATAAACTATAGAATAAATCGCGTAAGTTCTTACCCTTCCGTCATAACATCGTTTACCTACACGGTTGATGCATCAACTTGCTATGCATGTTCGTGATGTTCCTGGCACCTCTGCGCTCTCGGATGTCCGCGAGAACGTGTGAGCGCGTAATCGCAGGTGCGAGAGTGTATCGGAGGGACGCAACGCGTACTAGTATATCTATATACTGCGGGGTGTGTACAGTAGTATACTATAAAACGGGAGGGTTGCGTTAGCACGGTGTACACAGAAGCCGCTTGCGCTACGGTATATATAGGCAGAAGAGCGGCACGAGCTGATGCGGAAAACGGTACTAGTATTAGTATACCGGGTATAACAGCTACATACATGGATATGTACATACTGAGAGCAACTATACGGGGTAAATCAGGAATAGATGGCTATTGGCTTCATTCGCGGTCATTTTGGATAGTCAGCGCTCGGAGCGGCGAAACTGTGCAACAGTGTATCTACACTGTGAAAAATGTTTGTTTGATAATTAATATACCGATATGTGAGGCTTCGACGCATCCCAGTAAGCATGTTATTAAACTGTAATGTAACCTGGCATTAACATGTAATCGTAACAATGTAACGCTTGCATTGTGTTGCGTTTATGCAACATAGGAGTAACATGTGATGATGGTTCATTTTGTTATATGGATGTAAAGTTACTGTTATCTGACTCATTTCCGTTGCAGTAACATAGGAGTAACATGTGATGTTTCATGTTGTTATATGGATGTAAAGTTGCTGTTATCTGACTCATTTCCGTTGCTATGAACGTGCAACGTAACGTGCAAGTACCAATTGGGACGTTACTTTCGTGACAAAACGGCAAATGTTACCGTTCCACGCCATAGCTCCGTTACAGTTATGTAACAAAAGTGTGTAACTGTAAGACAACATGTATGTAACGATTGTAATGCAACTGTGGCTACAGTCCGGTCATGTTACAGTTATTTAACGTGCAACATTGCAAGAACGTTACATATTCATACTCAATCTTGTGTCCGCTAGATGACTAACAACATAAATGTTCCTCGCAAGCGATTCGTGACCGTAGCGTGTACAAAAATGTGCCATTTCGTAGCTCAAGATAAATAGTGGAAGCTACCCTTCAGAGGTTCTCTAACTCGTTGGTATTATTATCGCCCCTAGCTTGTTCCACTTTTAATTGTAGCATGCAGCTACATTTTTTACCTTCTAATGGTAGCGCTTTCGCATCCCTCGAAACTCTTTTATGAACTTTCAGTCTACAAAATGACCTCACGTGAGATTACCTTCGACGTTGCGGTTACGTAACGTTTATGTTACTTGTTTGATATCAGTAACATTGTTGAGTAGAAAATAAATAACTTACATGTAAGTTACAGGTGATGTTACTTGTGATTTTCAATTACATTGCTGTTACGTTGCGGTTACATTGCTGCGGCAACGTACTAGCAACATTACGAAAAATTTACGGTTATGTTATGTAAGTTGTTCGATATAAATATATTTATAATTATATAGTAGTGTAACATATTTATATTACACTACTTGTATAACATAACCGTTAGATATTTCTTACATTGCAGTTACATTTCGCAACATGCGCGCAACGCACTTCTTCTTAAGCGTACCGACAATCTTACTGGTCAAAATCTTTTAAAAAGTCTTAACAAGAGTAATACGATATGATTCACACCAAGGCTCTAGGCGATATAGATATATCTACTAGAATCGGTTTAAGGCGTGCTAAGATCCTTTTCAAGACTGCTTTAATAATTCTCATGAGTCTCTCTCCAAGATTACGATGCATGCCACGAATCCGAATGTATAACAGTTTCAAAATGCAAATTAAAGAAGGAATGAAACGGATTTGTTTTATTTCAAATAACTTTTTCCGATTTTTTTTTTTTTTTTTTCGTAAAATGTATATTTAGCAGGCCAGTTCGAAATTTGCAGTGAATGTTCGACTTTTTATTTAAATAACTTAGAATATTGGTAGATACGAGTGGAATATAAGAGGACCGCCCGATTAATCGTTCAAGTGTCCAATTAACCACTAATCTAAAATTCTTCACGGTGTAATTGGGATATCGCTTTAATTGAATTCAACAAAAAGCACCAAAATCCACGTAAGTGCAATAGTCTATGAGATCTTGTGTTTGTGTTTGTGTGATCCAGTGTGACTTTGAGTGTGTACAATTCAGTGCGTCTTTGAGTGTATGTTTGTGTGATTGTGTGTGTGAGTGTTTGTGTGAATGTTTGTGTGAATGTTTGTGTAAGTGTTTGCGTGAGTGTTTGCGTGAGTGTTTGTGTGAGTGTTTGTGTGAGTGTTTGTGTGAGTGTTTGTGTGAGTGTTTGTGTGAGTGTTTGTGTAAGTGTTTGCGTGAGTGTTTGCATGAGTGTTTGCATGAGTGTTTGCGTGAGTGTTTGCGTGAGTGTTTGTGTGAGTGTTTGTGTGAGTATTTGTGTGAGTGTTTGTGTAAGTGTTTGTGGGAGTGTTTGTGTGAGTGTTTGTGTGAGTGTTTGTGTGATTGTTTGTGTGAGTGTTTGTGTGAATTTTTGTGTGATTGTTTGTGTGAGTGTCTGTGTGAATGTTTGTGTGAATGCTTCTGTGAGTGTTTGTTTGAGTGGACGTTTTAATTTTTGTTTGGGTGCTGTGTGACTATCTATATAAGTGTCACTGTCCGTTCAATTGTTCGATGATATGCCGAAATATTTACTTTACTATTGTGTAAATACAGAAACATGGTTATGCCTCGTGTAAACGCAATTAATTACCCCACGTACAATAGGCATTGCCCACAATTACGCGCAATTAGATTATTCATATTTATATTTACATCGTACAGCGTACAATAGACGATATAAGGACTGGACCTCCCACCTGGGATTACCCTAAATATTACTAGTGCAGTATGCACGTGCCGCTTCGCATCTACTGTGGTGATACTACATAGTTATATTATGCTCACGAGTTTCTCTACTGAGGCAAACGACGGACGTAGCAAGGCGATACGGGGACACGCCCGGATTAGCAGGAGGTGCTACATAAAACGACCAAGTTACGTTCTATATATTCCACAGAATAGACAGAGTAGAACGCGAAACAGGAAGAGCTCCGAGCTTATTGCCCTACCGTAATTACCCTGTTTGTCTGCGAGGACCCTCACCACTGTATCCTCGAGGCACTCCTAGTAAATAAGAGTATCCATGTTACCGTCTCAAGGGTTCTCTCAATTATGACGGAGAAAATCAATTTCACTTCGTACTGCCTCAACAAACACGGCATTCAATTTTCCGGTATTGTAAGTAAGCAAGAATGGTGCAATAATTGTGTTGTTTTCCTTCCATTATCGGAGCGTAGATTATTTTATATTTCTGCAAATATTTCTATTTACAATGTCATTTCAATAAATAGTGGAAAGTCGTTGGACCTTTTGATATTATGCAATGGGGCAGAAACTAGCATTTCGAAAACGATCATGTATTTTTGTTTTGGTCTGTTAATATATTTAACATTTTTTTTTTTTTCCAATTGCAGTCATGTAGAATCGTGACTTTTATCATTGTCAAATAGCTCGCTTGTTAGTAGAGATTATAGTCCGTAAAGGACAGCGTAAGGGGTTTTTCTGGTCAAACTGCATAAACGCCCCCACGGAAAGAACGTATATGTAGAAATCTATATTTTTCGCATTTAAAATATATTTACAGATGTGTTCCAGATAGATTAGATCTAGGTTGAATATATGCAGAATAGATCTTTTATGTATTTGAGAATACTTTTTTCGGAGAAAAATCGATCTGAGAAATGTATCTTAGCTACATGTAAAAAATTTATTTTAGATACATCTGGAATAATTCCTTGGATACATAACATTATACATTTGGGAAACAAAACATATATATCTCATGTATATTGCAGATGTATATTCAATACAACCAATTTGTACTTTTGAAATCAATCAATATATCAGTAGTAGTATAAGAGTTTTATTGGACATAATGTTTCCATAAGTAAGCGATTGTTTACAAGTGTCGCTTATGAACTATTCTTTGCCCAAATGGCCATTGACCGGAGTCTTTCAGCCCGTGTATTTTTTAATTGTCGGTTTATGAACCTTTCTTTGTGATGAAAAGTGTGGGTGCGATAGTATTGTGACTTATTCTAGGATCAATGTACCATTAAGATATATTTTTACATATACGCCAGTATAGATTTAAAAATATATCTCAAGATGTATCTTGGACATATCATTTTTCGAAAAACTCGATGCGATCTATAAAAAATAGATTTTCAGACACATCCTACGTATACTTTCTTTCCGTGGGGGCGTAGTTTATATTTCATAAGCGGTTCTTTTGTGCTATCGCCAGTCCAGTGATCTTGAAATATATTCCTCATAGAATTTGCGACCAGTCCCGGTTTTTGAATAAAATTCAAACAAACGTTTGTTGACTTGACAAAATCGCCAATCAACAAAACGCATCTAGTTAAATCAAGTGAGTTTCTTTTTCAGAGTAATTACTAGACTACTTATTAAGGGCAATAACTGTCTCGACACATGGGTCTGTGTAGAGATGGGTCTGTGTAGAGATAAGTCGTGTAGAGATGGGTCTGTGTCGAACTCGGGCGGTGTAGAACATCGTCGTGTACAATTTATGTCGTGTCGAACGTTCGTCGTGGTAAACTTCACCGCGCCGTACTCACGCTATGTAGAGATTTGACTTTACAAACTGGTGCCGCGTCGAGGTTTACCGTTTCGATCTCGTGCCACGAAGACATTTGTTGTGTCGAACTAGTGCTGTGAAAAGATTCGTGTGCCCAAAGTATGCTGGGCAAAGTTTCGACGTAACGATTACTGACGTGATTAATTTGTTTGTGTCGAATTTAATTTCCGCAAGGTTTCGTCGTAACAAGGTTATCCGTTTTTAATTTCGCTCTATCAAGTTCATGTTATATACAATTTCGTCGTGCGCAATTTAACGCGTGTAAAAAAAATGGTGTACAAATGCTCGTGTACAGATGGGTCTGTGTAGAGACGCGTTCTGTACAACCAGGGTATTGCCCTTATTAAGAACACATTGGCAATTTAAAAAGAAACTATTGATCGTAAAGGTCGCAAATCGCATGAAACTTTTCCGACAAGACGTGGTCGTTTACCAAGTGATAAATGATATTTGCAGTATGCGTGTTGAACCGCATATAGATAGACAGTCTGCCGGGAAAATCCTGCGGTGACGTAGGGCTTCGTTCATCTCACGAAGATTTCGGCCTTGGTATTATGTATATGGGTAGCGACGGGGATTTGACGTACAGTATAGTTTAATGCTGATCACGCGTTATCTTTCCACGACGAGATACACGCGAGGAAAGCTCGTGCGCAAGGAAAGAAAAGTGCGTTTCTCGCAAGCTTGGAACGGATAAAGTAGCAGTATACTCTGTATACTGCCACGGATAAAGTGGCAGTATACAGAGTATACCGCTCCAATGTATGCCGCATTATACAATGGATCCGCGCGGGCGCGCGTCATGATTAATTGCTGAGCGGGTTACGTTGAGCCGCATCGCGCCGCTGCTCATCTCACTGTATGTTACTGCTTCTGCTCCTGCTGCTGCTGCTTTTGCTGCTGGCGCTGAGGGTGCACGCTTATGATGGATGGCATTTTCTCTCTGGTATCCTGTACTTATACTTCGGAGCAACGCACCGGTTGCCTTTAACCGCGAAGAGTATCCCGATATGATACTACATAGGTTTATGTACATCCACTGTGTGAATTTTACGCACATATTAATATTCGTGATATCCTCGAGTGGATGTATCAGAGTAACGATGTTTAGTGAAAAAGAATTCTGTGGATGACAACTTTTTTATAATTTTACACTTAGGGGAGAACGGGGGAATGGCGAACATCTAAGAATGAATCGAAATTAAACACACAAAGAAGCAACTGATTGAATATTTTAAGGCTCAAAATCACAGCTTGACATGTCTTCTTCGACACAGTGACAACATCTTTCAATATAATATCGAAAAATAAACTTTTTCCGCGGCTGTAGAAAATGTGCCAATGTACGGCATTACCCTCACCGTCGGGTAATAGTGAATAGGGTGTGGGCAATCCCGAACGATGCTTTCGGAGATCTACAATAGTATATTGTGCAACAAGGGTCGAAAGTTTGCGAAGCGAAGCGAGGGCTGCAATCACACAAGTCGCAATCGCTAATTTCGGCCCACGTTGCACATTATATTTTTCGTCACAAGTGCATGAATAATGGTGCCTTGAGGGGTAGTTTTGCGGGACGAACAGTGAAAAGTGAGGTTACAATCTTACGTCCCAAGGGTCGGAAGTGAAACGTCAGGGTTGAAAGTAACGAAAAAGTGAACTGCGCATGCGCCAATCAATCATTGCAACACTGCTATGAAACTAGCCACTTTCGGCCCTCAAAACGGCCATGAAAAGCACCGCTGTTCATGCACGTGTGACGAAAAATAAGTTCTTAGGCACTGCAATAGACGAAAACTAGGAGAATAATCATGAACTTTTATTTTTATCGAATTCTTAACACAATTATAATGTAAACACGCGTAATTGCTATTTGTTTTACTAAAACAGAAGTATCACTTTCACAAAATATACGTACATAAGTAATCATTGAGTGTCTATGAGTGTGACTGTCAGTTACTGTTTGACTTTCAGTTACTGTTTGACTTCAGTTACTGTTTGACTGTCAGTTACTGTTTGACTGTCAGTTACTGTTTGACTGTCAGTTACTGTTTGACTGTCAGTTACTGTTTGACTGTCAGTTACTGTTTGACTGTCAGTTACTGTTTGACTGTCAGTTATTGATTGACTGTCAGTTACTGTTTGACTGTCAGTTACCGTTTGACTGTCAGTTACCGTTTGACTGTCAGTTACCGTTTGACTGTCAGTTACTGTTTGACTGCCTATAAGAGTCTGTGTGAGAAATTGTTTGAGTACCGTGTCTGCGAGTATCAGCCATCTTATCGGTATTATAGCCGAGTATCGACTATTATAATCTCGGATAAATGTTCCAAACCCCCACTTCGTTGTGGTAAAAGTAAATTTTGCCTTATCTAGTCCGTACATATCGATTTCTCCTTGTCAAAAACCTAGACGCAGGGCCTGATGTTTCTCGAAAACTGCCGAGGAAAATGCCAAAAGCTTTTGGCACGCGAACAGAAAACAACTCGCCATTGAATCGAAGCGAAGAAAGAAAGAAAGATAAAGTGAAAGAAAGAAGATGAGAAACGGAGAATGACAGACGTTGACCGTCTTCGGCATCTCGCTCGGTTCTCTTTCCCGTCGCATCGAGATCGAATGGAGTCCGCGGACGCGACGCGCGCCGTCGCCATCGCCAACACGCTATCGAGCTTCGTCGCTCGAAGTGAGTTCGAACGTTCGGACTCTCAGCAGTGCCGCTCGTGAAAGATCGCGTTTGAATTAGTTCAATGTGTTGTGAGCGGTGATTTCTAAATTCATTTTCCTCTTCATAATTTATTCATGGAGTTTTGTACGACTAGTAATAAATTGTTTGTTAAAAAGTGCGGCTCAGCCGTTTCGATAGTGCAAGTATACACATTGCCGAGTCAAGCAGGCAAACAGAGCGCTGCCCCTGATCATTCTTGTATTCCGTATAGTCATCGTGGAATGAGAAGGGACAATCAGAGTTCAATGATCACCGCAGCTTACGCCATTATCTACGCCGTAGTAAGTTCCACCAATCAGTGCCTTTCAACTTTTTGTCAGAAAATCTGACTCTTTTTATCACTAGATAACACAGAAACACTTTTGAATGAAAATGTTATCACTTCGATGCTGACGCTGTCATCTTACAATAAATAACATAAACAAAATATGGTTTCAAAATAATGGGAATTACGGAAATTTTGTTTGTGTATTGCATAATCAATCATTAATCACCAATCATCAATTGCAATTTACGAATAACCAACTACAAATTACAAATTACAAATTACAAATTACAAATTACCGATTGCCAATTTCATAGATAATTACTAATTACCAATTGTATAGATAATTGCCAATTACCAATTGACAAGTGCACTACCAATTATCTATTGACAACTGCACTACCAATTACCAATTGCATAGTCAATAAGCGATTTTCAATTGTAAATGGCCAATTGCATAGCTAATAGGCAATGTCCCATTGTAAATGGCCAATCGCACAGCCAATGAGGGATGTCCCATTGTAAATAGCCAATCGCATAGCCAATAGGCGATGTCCCATTGTCAATGGCAAATTGCATAGACAGTAGGCGATTTCCAATTGTCAATTGCCAATCGTACAGCCAATTATCAATTGCATGACCAATAGACGATTTCTGATTGCATGGCCAAGAGCAAATAGCCAGTAGCCAATCGACAATTGCATTGGCAAACTAGAGAAATCTGAGGTAATTAATTATTCTCCCAATCGTTATTCACGAAATCATTGATAGAAGTCAATTTGTAATCAAAGACTTATTATAATAAGTTTAGGACGGCTATTTTGGCATCTGGCGTTGACGAATGACCTTGAATACTTTAGATTTTGTAAAACGCCCTGTAAATGTGGGGTTAGGGACTTGCAATTTCAAAATGTTCCCTTTAACTGAACGAGTAGCATTAGCAATGTTTACTACCGTAAATTATTTAACTGAGTTTTTTTTGTTAAGAAATGATGAAACAATCAACGAACTGTATTTTAAAAATGCAATCTTTTTTTGAATTAAGGTGCTGTAAATCTCAGATCTAAGTCGTACTTACGACTTAGCGAGGTGATCATACAGTTGAAACTATTTCATTTTTGTTTTCGGAACTCCTGTTTTTTTACATGTAATATTATTCTCAACATAGAAAACCTTACTGAGCATGCAATTAATGTTAAATTAATGATAAATCTAAAACGACTTGAAGTCAAGGTAAAACCGTATGTTCCAGTCTCTAAAACTTATCAAGTTATCGTCAAAAAATTAAATCAATCTCTGGTTACACACGGAAATAATAAAATGGGCCTGTATGTACCAGTTTTCAGACGCCGTTTCCCAGCATGTTGCTATTTTCGGGCATCTGATGTTTCGATCCTTCGAACAATCGTAAATATCAAGAGTTCTAGTGTACAATCTCAACAGGTTCAGAGTACAAACCAATGGATCTTTGCCCTTTATCAATTATATCAGGAAAAATATTATGATAAAAATAAGCTTAATATAAGCTATGTAGGAAACTAAATAAGGATACATTGACATGTTTGAATTTGGGAATATATTTTTTTGAATTTCTTTATCAATTATATCAATAAAAACCCATGAAAAGAAAAGCTTAATATATAATAAAAAAAGCCTAATAAAACTAAATAGAAATACATTTCCATGCATTGATTGAAAAATATATTTGCTAAATATCAATAAAGATATACGAAGATTTCACGTTTAAGTTTTGACTTTCCGATTATTCGATTCATAATTTATTGAAATAAACTTACCATAAACTATTATAGACTCGACTCACAGCTAATTACTATTTCAGACGAGACCGAATTAGCGTTCACCACGAAGTGAATAAATGAAGTGAAAGCTAAAGTGGTTTTACAGCTTTTGAGACCGACTAAAGAGCCACATCACATTTAAATAAAGCGGCATCCTTAGAGTGTTGTTTGATCGAGTTATGCTTGTTTGCGAATGAAATTTTTAATTTCTCCATTGAAGTCAAGCAAGCTCACAACTCGTAGATAACATTAAACACGAAAAATAACCTTACCAAAAACGACAAACGATTCCTCAGTATGAGAAAAAAAACCGGTTTTCAACGTTTTTGAAAGTTTTTATCACTGAGAAGGAGCAAACAATTTTTTAATTTACGTTCCGCTTCTTTTGCGTATCTGTTTTTGGCTGAAATACTTTACACATGATGTGCAAACCGACAATGAAATTTCTTGATTTTTTTTTCTTGCCAAATCTTCTGTTCATCACATGTATTTAGAGACGCGGCGAGATTTAGCTATTAGAAACAATTGCATTAAGAATCTGAAAAAATTCACCTAAATGCGTTTTCTTATTCTTCACAACATATTTTGAAAAAATAACATCGGTTTTTGAGCACTGTCGATGTTTCAGAATGATCAAAAAAAAATTATATAAAAAATCTGCCACGCTTGGTTGTTGAAAATACTATGCAAAGCAGAAAAAAAATGGGCAGATCGGAATTTTAAAGTTGTAGGACGAGATGCATTCGTTTGGATCGAGAGCGATACATTTTTTTTTTTTAAGTGCCGCAATTCTTTTTCGTTAAATGCAGTTAAAACGATAAAAGTTATTATCTAAACTTTTAATAGCTTTGATGGATGTTTCTAGAGATATGATTTTTTTTAATTTATTTAGCATCATTTAGAAATTTCAATATGTGAGGCGTCTAATCAAATGAACAAAAATTAGGCGACGACACAATTGGCAACGAAAAGAGGGGTCATACAAAGTAGGTGAATTTGGATTATTTTATGAGTTTTATTCCAATTGTTAGTACACAGCCTTTTTAACTAAACCTAGGTCACTGTAATAAATTTTCAGAAAATATCATATCTCTGCAAATATCATCCAAAACTATACTGTAGGATTTAATTGCTATCAATGTAAGTGCAGAAAAAAATAGTGGCACCTAAAAATAATAATAAAAGTATTGCAATCGGTTCGAAAAAATGTATCTCCTCCTACAATGTTCAATATTCTGACCTGCTAATTTTTTTTCGTGCTTTGCATACTCTTTTCATCCATCCAGCGTTGTAGATTTTTTTATAAAAAACGTTATGTTTTTTGGCTAATCTAAAAAATCATCAGAGCTCAAAAATCGATGTTACGTTTTCGGTCCGAAACATGTTATAAAGAGTAAGGAGAGGAATCTAGGTGAATTTTTTAAGATTCTTTATACAATTATTTCCAATAATTAACTCTTGCCGCGACCTCCCCCCTCCCCCTCTATTTCTTCCCCCTTAATGAGGTTTTCATGTAAAATTTGAAAAAAGTGTATTATTCACACAATTTTTTTCATGACTATTTGCAGGTGACCGAATTTCCTTAATTTCCCATAAATAACATACTGAAGGGTTCCACCATATCTACTCTTTATCACTTTCGAAAAAACCCGTTTTGAACACTTAAAATTTTGATATTGCAACAGTATAACACTTGTTATGTATTCAATGAGGTTTTGATGTAAATTTTAAAAAAAAGTGTATCATTCACAGAATTTTTTTGTGCGACTATTTTTGAGGTACCGGATCTCCTTTATTTCCCATAAATAACATACTGAACAGTTCTACCACATTTATTTTTTATCACTGTCGAAAAACCCGTTTTCAACATTGTCAAGAATTCTAATGACCGAGATGAAGCGGTAAATATTTTTCGAAAGTTCGTTCCTTTCCCCTGATTTTTTTTTTTTGCCAGATAAAACATTTTGAAACTCGATAAGCAACACGATCCAAAAGCATGGCACTTTATTTAACCTGTCTAGTGACCACCGATCCAACAAAATTGTGCTGGATAGAGTTACTCAGACTGGAATATTTCCAGATGTATTTACAACGTCGAGGCTATGAATGATTAAAAATAGGATTCCGTAGCAACGAGATTTAAATATCCACGTTTCGCAACAGCAGATGCAGAGTTTGAGAGAAGGATCGGAAAAAAAAATTGACTCATCCAGCGAAATTTAGTCATCGCCGGGACGCTCGTCGGGGATCGTTCAATTCGGCTAACCGATTGCGCACTGCGCCACGCTCTCTGGCTCTCTCGTGTCGTTCGGTCACACGTGTGCGAGTGTGAGATACCAACGAGGGAGTGAATGAGTTCGAAGATCAATGATTCACTTGGCCAGCGCACAATTTACTACGTGGCTGTATAAAGTCCCGCCCGTAAACACTGATAAACGATATTGATAGGTTTTTATTGTTGTTGTCACGATTCCAGCTCGTAAATATTTCGCCTCGTTCCTTACATTTCATTTTTCTGTGGTTTCTCGCTCCTTTTATCCGCAACAATGTCTCGTCTCTATCTATATTTCTCCACAAACCTTTCCTTATCGTTGAACCCCTCTCTAGTTTCCTCTCTAAAGATCTTTTATTTTTCTCTCCTCGCATCTCTTGGAAATTAACGCCGTGCACAAATATCTCTCTCTCTCACTCACATACACTTTTTTTTTCCCATTATCGTTTCTCGAAACCGGTATAATTGCCGCCGGGAGCAGAGAAGGATGATCAGGCTCCGAGCACGTGATCAATTTGTTTTCCTGATGACGCCTGTTATCGGGTACGGCCAAAGCTCGCAAATATTTTGCCGGGAGAATTTGTTGTGAAATATTATTTATCGAAAGGAATTCCCTTGTTTCGAATAAATATTAGGTGATGTGAAAAAATATTTGTTGCTTCTTCTTTCACTTGCATATGATTTATATTATTTATAGATATTATTCGTCGACCCCAAACTTGTTTCGTCTGCATTCGGAATAAAGACGTTTCTTTCATAACTCAATGTTTTCGCAATATTTACTATGGAATTGACAGAATCTTAAGCTAATCGCGGAAAAAAACATAAGAAATCAAAGTAGTTCTTTTAATTATTCATAGATTAATAATTCAACTACAAGTTCAATGACTCTGAAATTTGATGGGTTAAGCTTGGTAAGCAAACTATACTAAACTTTCCGTATGGAAATCTGTTTGGGATAAATTGGTTTTAATCGAGCGTCTAGGTGCTATTTTTTTATTAATGTTTTCTGTAGAGGAATTAAATGTAATCTAGCCAGAATACGCCTATATATGGCAGAGATATCTAGGATCTATTTAGTCTTCATGTTTCAGGTTATCTGACGAACAGATAAGCATAAGCTATCTATCAAACATTGTAAAAAAATCTACTTGAAATTCAGTGTACTTTTACTGGAAGTTTTTATTTATAAACTAGTATATGAAATTTAGTGTACAAGTGTAATCTAAGATTAATGTATGGTAAAGCATATTCAATAATTTAATTTAATTTTTGAAATTGCATGCTGCTAAAAGGACTGCTTTATTTTACTTTAAAATTACATGAATTCTATACCACTACTGTTTATTAAATTTCGATGACGAGTTTACTAATAAAAACTTCCAATTTTTTCTAACAGTGTATACGTATATATTTAGGTGCTTTGGTCGTCTAAATTCGAGCCAGGTTTGCTTGAATAACATCGTTCAGCGTCACCTAGGTGTGGGGTAGGAAGCATTGGCCGCCAAGCCTAATCTAACCGCAAGCGTGTGTCACGTGTTAAGACGCTTCATAGCGCACGCTGTCGCTGGTTACCGAGAGGTTAAGATCCTTCGCGGACTCACCCAACCTCGACCGACCGAAAACCAATGTTTTGTTGGTGCATTATGTCAACCCTAACCCGACAATTTCAGGTCAATTAACAGTTGGAATGTCAACTCCTAACCATGTTTCAATTATTATACATAACGCTATGATAGTTGATATATAGTTGGATTTTCGTGAACCAACCTTATTCTAACGGTTTTAGGAGAAATATTAATGTTCAATTTATAGCTCCAACCGTTTTAGAAGAAATATGGAAGGTTGATTTACGGTTGGTTTTTTTGGGAACTGTTCATCTTCAAACTGTCGTAAAATGAAGATTTGAAGGTTGATTTGTGGTTGGTTTTTTTTGTAAACCAACGATAAAACAACCGAATAACTTCTATTGGTTTTTCGGTTGGAATAATGCATCGACGAACTTTAGAATTGAATCGAAATAAATCAACCTGAATTCGACCTTGAATCAACCGTTTATTAACTTCCCACCATAAACCAACTAAAAACCAACCACTAATTAGGGTTGGGTGAATCCTCGAGGGGAAGAGTTGTTTACATTTATGTGAATCAGCGAACTTCAACGGATTGTGTTTACACACCAGCAATGTATCTTATTAACGTACTGACATTTTTTTTAGGGTGAAAGTCAGAGTAAAAAATTATAGAACAAGAAAAAAAGCGATTCGGTGTAATCAAGGGTGTGTGTAACGACACCGTACGATAAAAGTCGAGGTCCCAAATATTTTGCGAAAGTGTCAGCGACAACGTGTTCGACAAAGTAATATTCAATTTATACTGGTATTTTTTTTGTGTGGTATTGATTGCAATGTAGAAGAGAAAAGCGAAGGAAACTCCATGTATGCGATGATAATGTAAATTGCTGTTATAGATGATTTGATATTATGGTATCATAAGACATTAACAATATTTCAGCCATTGACAGGGATTAATAGGTACATTAATACAAATTCATTAGAAATGTCCACTGGGGAAATTCTTGCCTTATATCAAGTTCCTCGGCGTTCTTCTTGGCGAGATTGTACATTCGAAAGTAGAATTTAACTTTGACCGTCTTTCGAACAGAAAAACGAACTCGAATTTCTATTTCTTCAGGAAATCGTATTTCGGTCTTGAGTATATCTTCGCAATTCGTATATTCCAACCCTAGAATACAACCGTGTCAACCCTTTTTACTATACGATATAAGAGAAGGTTCTCTCGTGTCTTTAAGTTCTTTGGAAAAAATGCGAATCTATGTTTTATGGTGTCAAGCAAAATTTGATAAATAAAGAAAGAAATTATCTTTATACCACACTTCGCTTCGCTCGCGTGCGTGGAACAGGCACTTCTCGCACTAGTGGAACAAAATTCTATACGATACTCGTGCGAGAAACTTTTTTTGATCTCGTGTGATCACAACACTCGCCCTCGGCTCGTGCTGCAAACTCACACTCGTCGCGAAAAACTTTCATTGCACTAGTATCGTAATGTACTATTATATTCTGATAGGTGTATTTTTTAAAATCACAGGGATAGCGAGTTGATTATTTTTATCTGTTTTTGTATATACGTAGAGTAATCCTTCGAAGTTTCAGATTTTTCTAACATAACTTAGTCCCACAATAAAATAGCGTAACTGCTAATACCGAAAAAGTCCATATATTTCAAATGGGAAACTTCAGCCGTCTTGAGGATCGGTTAAGAGTGAAAAATAAAAAGTTAAACAAAAATTCAAAGATTTCTTCAATCTTATTTGGAAACTGATTGATTGATGTAATAGGATCACCCCTTTTTACATATATTTGCTGTCTGTGCTGCTGAGAAATGATTTCTTACCGGTTAGCAATATGACCCGAAGCAGAAATCGATATCATTTGGGATCCGAGACATTTCCTGGTAATATTTTTTTTGTAACACATGCATGAAATGTGCCGCTTTATGTGCCTCGAAAATGTTGCAGAAATTGCGCATTATAGCAGGTCATAATATAAAAATGCCGATCGCACTTCACGCACGCAAATTTACTTCACGCACACTTTCCCCGTGCATAATTCACTTCACGCACACTTTCGACGCGCCACCTAGTCGGACGAAACGCGAATTAGTGTCGCTAGCGCCCGAGTCCCGCGAACATCGCAACAGAAGCGCGCCGCATCGAGACGATGGAGGAGGATAACCTCCAAATGGCCGATCGCGAGTATCGCGACGACACATTATATTGTGATATTAAGATAAAATTAAAATAACTAGTTGCTTCCAATATATTTATGAATTTGTTAATTCATTAAGAAATTTGTTTTTTTGCAGTCGGGGGGCTCCGCCCCCCGAACCCCCCACCGGGGCTTCGCCCCTGGACCCCATCATGGCTTCGCCCTGGACCCAAAGCTCCTTCTCTCCACTTTCTAATTGCATTGGTTTCACATTTCATGCATTTGTTACAAAAAATAGTATGTGACACTCGGGCGTGATGATGAAATCTATACGAAGAGTGAAGTCGGCCGCACATCGCACTCGTACCACAGACGGCACTCGCCTTCGGCTCGTGCCGCTGTGGTACTCGTGGCTCGTGCGGCCGACTTCACTCTTCGTATAGATTTCATCATCACGCCCTTGTATCACAATGTACTATTGTGTGACCCAACGAGTTTTTTTTCGGGCGTAAAATCACCCATATGGTATAATCTGTACGATATATTAGTCATGTAGCATAATTAGTCATCGCAAAAATCATCAATCTAATTGAATACTCTATACGCAGGCGAACCGAGAGTCGTATTTGTGGCGTCGTTGACTCTGCTCAACGCGATCAATCATTGTTCGCGTCTGTAACGCGCATAAGTTATTTTATACCCGTCGCCGCTAATTATCAGATCGATTACCTCTGCTGATTTTCATCGAAATGCCACTTCATTGCGACGCAGTCCGATTTGGAAATGCATCCCAGGATTGAGAATTTAATCGCGGTCGTAATCAATTCACACGGCGTAAATACTTTAATCTTTGTCGCTATAAATATCTATGAATTTACTTATTTTTAGCATTCAATAGTAACATGAAAAATTATTCTACTACAAAGATAAGACAAAATACCAGTGATAATGTAACGACAATTCGACAATAACGATAAAATTATGTCAATTTAAAATTACGATTGGATCTATTGATTACTTTCCGAGATAGAGCCTTGCGAAATTTGAGTTTAGAAACCACATGTCTCGTTAACAACAATTAACCATTAAACTTGTTCATTTAAGACAAATAAATACTTTTTTTTACTCTTAATTGTCAACTCTTAATTGACAACGATCCCCAAAAATAATAAAATAAATGTTCTAACCCGGTTGCAATACGCAACGGGTGGCATAACATTTTGGTCGACATAGCTAACGAGAGTTAGCTATTGAATATAATTATATAGGAAATAGGAAAAAAACATCGATTTTTTAGCACTGTCGCTTTTTTTGGGTTAGCCAAAGAAAAATTATTTTAAAAATCTGCCACGCTTGATTGTTGAGAAAAGTATGCAAAGAATGAAAAAAAAATTGGAAGGTCAGAATATGAAAAATTTTAAGAGGAGATACATTTTTTCGAATCGAAGGCGATACATTTATTATTATTTTTGAGTTTTGAATGATATTTCCAGAGATACGATTTTTTGAAAATTTACTATAGTGACCTACGGTTTGGTTAGAAAGCCTATATATTGCCAACATTGGCATATATGATTGTCCGATTATTGGGCCGAGCTCTGGATGATAAGCGCGGCTCGATATTGGCAGCCAATAGTTGTCCTATACTGAAAGACGTGAAACGGCCGAGCATCGCGCCCGAGATACGATTAAGCATTGCATACGACAATCTAATAATAAAAATAAGATACTCTATAATTTTTTCGCTTTTAACTTTAATTAATTTTAATTTAATTGCTTGTTGTGTAAATCAATATCAATAAATAGAATAATCCAACTGATATTAGTATACGAAATAGAACCTCAGAATAAAAATAATGAATTTACACAGCCATAACCTATGAGACTAGAGAATCCGGTCACCAATTTACACCACAAGCAATTTTATTCAAGTTATTTTGCCAACCAGCAACAATAAACAATAACAATAAATAATGATCACTGACTCATCACCGGTAAGCGAACTGCATTTCGCAATAAACATAAAATATTGACACATAAAATAGATATTTTATGCGTCACATTTTATATATGGAATATATTTAGTAGATATAATTTCGATATATACATTTCCGTGCGGGAGTTCTATCGGCAACTCCTACCTGCATGGGATACTACGTTGCATAGCCATTAGAATTCCATAAATTGAATATGTTTGCTACAATGTTTCCCTAACAATCTGAACAGTACCTTACAATTCTGCATTAAAAAGCACCAGAGATAATACAACGACAATTCAACAATAACAACAGAATTATGGATATTGGAAATTTCGATTAAGACCGTTGATTACTTTCCGAGATACAGCTTTGCGAACTTTGAGGTTAGAGGTGTTAAATAGAGATTGTAAAGCTATCTCCTATGCTCAACGAGAGCCGAGACCCTTTTTATAGCAATTAGAAGTCCATAAATATATTTTCTACAAAAACTTCCTAGCAATCCATAACAGTGACTTACAATCCTATATAGAACAAAACACGAGTCATAATGTAACGACAATTCAACAATAACTTACTTCGTCTACGTTGCTCAGTCTAGAGAATTCCACGTAGCATCTTCGTGGTAAGAGAGGTTCTCCCGTTTCGCAGCACGAAGAAGTAATTAAGACGCGCTCGGAATATATGGATATTTGCTGCTGGATGTGCGCGACCGCCACGAAGTTCTCTGGATGCACTTGGAATCTGTTGTTAATTACCCGCTGTGGTGTACCTGTGCGATCGACCCAATCGTCGCCAACGAGCGTCTCTCTCTCTCTCCTCCTCTTCTGCTTCAACGATTTTCGATTACACACAACACTGTCGCGGCGTATCTTACCTCGCACGATATTCCGAATCATTATGACCTTGATTATTGTTACTACTCGCGTCTCAGCTTCTCCTCGTATTCGTACACATAACTTAATTCTAACAGCCACTTGCATACAGCATCGCAAACAAGTACTATGCTAATACACAATACGAACACACAAATTATCTTACGAATTATCATTAATTCGGGGGAATTTTTAAATTATATTTTCCTTCCACGCACCGTGACCTATTATCGACTTTACATTGTGCATAGACAATGATCTGCATTTCGGTAAGAGCCAAAACACAATAAACTCTCGGAGGATCCTGGTTTTCGTTCCTAGACGACGAATCGATCGGATAGTTCCTTCGAATCGCTGTCGTGTCTTAACAGAAAAGAACAGACTGGTCGTTTGAGGTTAATACTTACTTCAAACTTACGTCACGCTCCTCTTGAAGCTTCGAAAATATCAAGTTTTTAACAAACGCTTCCCGATTTTCTGAGAAAACGTTTCGATGATAATTCTTTCGACTGCGTAAATTTATTTCGTCGTTAATGTACGAGTCTGCGAAGGAACTTGAGTGTACGACGGTACAAAATAAAAGAATGAAGAACACGGCGTTTGCGCATCCGCTAGAGGCGCCACAGTAACGAGAGGCAAGTAACAAATGTTTTTTTGCAACACTTACATCGAAAGTGTAGTTTTGCGGGCGGAAGCGACTCATGACGTAGCGATATCGGGAAGACAGATTCGCGCGTGAGCAGTCGACTCACTTTCGTCCCTTGAGCGAAATTTCGTTCACTTTCGTCCCTCTCTGGCGGGACGAAAGCGATTATATCGACTCGGTGAACATTTTTCGTACTGAGCCTATGTTCAGAGTAGTTATCAGCGGACGTCTGCAATGCGCGATTCTCATCGTGCGTCTACGTCGACCGTAGTCAAAGTCAAACAACAAAAATTAAAAAATGAGCTCTATCAAAACTATCGTTGCTATCGAAACGTCAAGTGGACCGCCGGAGATAGAAAAAATGGGGAAGAATGTAATTAACCGAATGCTACAAAAATAATCAAGAGAAAGGTATAACCTTACTTACGCGATATTCCTGGAATGGGAAAGACTTAGAGCATCAGAAACGTACCAGAGCATGCGATGTTAACTTATTTTCAAGACATCGCTCAGGATATTCAAGCTTCTACGCTATGGTCAATTTTCTCGATACTGAAAAGCACGCCATGCTTAAAGCGTAACAGTAATTTCGGAAAGCTTATCTTTACAAAATATTGTGCTAATAATTTTTTTTTTTACGTTAAGAAATCAGATTTTTGCCTTTAATGGACTCTCCACTCGCTTCGCTCGGGCAGCAAACTTTACGCTCGATGGAATCGCAAATTTTCGACCCTTGTCGTACAATATACTGTTTTGCAGGACGTGCAGCGAAACTGGCGAATTTCATAGTTGGTTTGCGAGGCGAAAGCGGCTCGATATCAGAAAGACAGATTCGGGCATGCGCAGTCGTCATTTTACTCATTTTCGTCCCTGAAGCGAAATTTCGATCAGTTTCGTCCTTCTCTGAACGCCAACTTTCAACCCTTGTCGCAAAATATACTATTACTTTGAACTTGTGGGCAAAATTTTCGAGCTTTTAGCCCAAGTGGGCAAGATTTTCCTCATAGTTTTTAAACGTTTTAAAGGAGGTCGATGGCCAGACACAGATCGGATCGGAATGCCCCATATATACTATCTCCTTGCAGGAGGCGCTTTATACAATTTTCATTACACAATTTCACTTACAAGTAAATTCGTGGATTCGATGAATTATTGTCACTAGTTGCGTTTTAGCTCCCCCTTGTATACGTAAACATAACTTACTTCTATAAGCCACTCTTGCATCCAGCATTACAAACAACTACACTAATACACTAGCACACAAATTATCTCACCAATTACCATTAATTCGGGAGAGTTTTTTAATTATATTTCCCTTGTCCGCACCGCAACCAATTATCGACTTCACCGCGTGCATCGTGCGCATTCTCACTGCGAATCTCACGCACGGTCGCGTGTACAGTGCGTGAAACATATTCTCAGAAAATACGAGGGATAAAAAGCGAAATATCATATGGACTTTGCGTACCACGGATGCGTCATTAGAACGTTCGTTTGCATACGATAATTATTTTCGCCACTATAAGTGAACTAGTAGGCTTAAGGTCGTTCTCACAGCGGGATAATGGTCGTCGGGGTTTCCTAAAGGCAACACGAATGATAATAATAATGACGCGCGATCGCACGTATACAGAGGAAAAGTTCTGAAAATAAATACAAAAATAATTAATAGACACTTACGATACCTGGGGCTTTGTATAATAAATGTATAGATGCATTTCGCGTGTTTGGTACGACAAGTTTATTGATGGTAGAGATGTAAATACTGGTAGATACGTATAGGCATAGGTGGAAGTTTTATTACGTACGTACTCGATGCGATGGCACGTGCGTCACGACAGGTCAAACGCCATCGTCACGACTACTTATATTGTTTACGTCCGGTCATTCGAATTGTCGCGAAACAAATCTTCTTCTTGTTCCTACGCTTCTTCTTCGTCTCTGGCGTTACACCTGGACGAATCGGAGGATGTTTCTGAGTGCGCACTAATTGCTTGGCGAGTTTCCTTGTGTGATGTTACACCTTTCAAGTTCTTATTTTGTGTCTCCAGACCAATGGAGTTCATTATAATGGTACGAATCGTTTGCTAGATAGCAAGAATTATTTTCATTGATTAATTATTATATGGAGGATATAGAACACACAAAATGTTGATATTAGTTGATTTGATAAAATAAGTACATTTAGTTTTATGGAGACAATTTAAATGCGGCACTGAACCAACTACTTTTGGTGTAGGATTTTGCTTACAATAGTTTTATTAATTTATTTTTATACAAGTAATAAAATTATTACATTCCTTCACGACAGGAAAGTATTTACGTGTTATTTTCTTAAGCTACAAGATGAATAATAGCCTACTGTTGCGGAAAAACAATCACAGGAAGCCCCGCGATATCGCTATCGATAATAATTACGGGAACTATTGGAATCCCAATGTTAGACAGTATTGATGTTCAAACGCTTGTAGTGATTTCCCGGGAGATTTCTAATAATTGACTACCGTGATTTCTATCGCAATCGTTTTCTTACGAAAATTATCAGAAACAAAAACAGTATATTACGCCTCGAGGGCGGGCAAATTCGGCGGAAACGTTTTTCTGCCGAGCATTGTATGCAATTTTTCTTCACAAGAAGAGGGAAGCGAGTTTTCCGTGCGCGAATTTTGACTTTTCATGCCGCAGTGACGTAAAAGGCGTTTTTAACGCTAGAACACAAGAATTATTCTTCCTACCTCCATTCCGGACAGTAACAACTTACGTTAGCTCAACTTACGTTCTGCACAACTTACGTTCTGCACAACTTACGTTCTGCACAACTTACGTTCTGCACAACTTACGTTCTGCACAACTTACGTTCTGCACAACTTACGTTCTGCACAACCTACGTTCACAACTCGCGTTCTGCTCAACTTGCGTCGAGCTCAAGTGACATTACGCTCAGCTGCCCTCGCCCCCCTCCCTGCCGCCTAAACCAGTGGACTTCAACTTCCGTAATTCCATTTTTCTCGGCATTTCGTTTTCAATAGTTATTTACAGAATAAAATCTGTTTCCTATGTCGTGTGCATATATTCGTGCGAAGCTCTTTAGGAGAATCGTTTTTGCATTTTGCTCGTTTTTTGCATTAACCTCAGTTCCCCATTATTTCAGAAAAATAACCATGAAATTTTATCTACAATAAATATTTTGAAAAGCTATTAAAAAATAAATACATTACATCACCCACTTTACTCCATGTTAATAGAGACAGATAAGGGCCATGCGTATACTGAGAGAAATAAATAATTGAAAGAACGACATCATTTAGTTGGATTCCGTAAATTTTTTTCGACTTGAACGATTTTGAAGGAACAAAATATTTATTAAAATGAACAAACTATTCTATTAGATACAATAATGATTAATTTGATGATTGAGACACAGAATCGAGTTTCGATTGTTCAAATAATTTATATTATAGAAGTGATAGAATATTTTTTTTATTCAAGGCAATAAATAATTGTCTTATTGATCGGTCATTTTACCGTCAGCTAAAAATCAGGTCCAGGCATTAACGCATAGCAGTGTACATATTCTGTACTTTTCGTCACGGACCTAATACACAAAAATGTCAAACATGGACTTTTCACGTACATCTCCTGTACTTTTTGATACGGAGTTTGTACGGAAAAATGTCAAATATGGACTTTTCACGTACATATGCTGTAGTTCTCGACCCAAACCTTATACGCAAGCATATCAAATATGGTCTTCTCACTCACTTCTGAGTACTTTCTAGTTGTCGCGAATCTTTAATGCAACCATTTCAAATGTGACTTCTCATGTACTTTCCGTGTATTTAATTGGTGAATTTCTGGCCCAAATTTTTCACGAACTTTTCACCTACTTTCCTCGTAAAACTCGAAGTACGCGAAAAGTCAAGGATTGTCTCATTGGAGGGACTTTCTCACGTACATCTCGCCGATCCCACATGGATCCGGGATGCACCTGTTTTTTTTTACTCAGGCAACTGAAATCCTTATTTAACTTGTTTAACTTTCGCAATGCCAACAATAACTTCACCAAAATGAAATAGAGATGTGAAGGGTAGGCGCGAACATCGCGCACGCCTCCTCGCGAGGGCGGTTTGTAGCTCGAATTCGAATGAAAAAAGATTCAAATTGGAACGTTGCAAAGTGCTTCCTCATTAAGCCAAACTCCATTAATATACTGCTTCATAGAGGTGGCTTTGTTAGAAAAACAAAAAATAATGAGGGAGCAATTTGCAAAGTTCAACTTTACAACTTTATTTCTTATCAAGGTTAAATTTCTGAAAAATTGAAACCACATAACATATTATGACAGAACTGTATACTGATCATCGCTAGATAGTACCGATTTCATTAATCAAATTCAAGTTCGTTGTCTCATGTTTCACTAAAATTAAGGCAAACCGTGATTTTTTCGAAAACTTCAAAACTCCATAAAAACTGATTTTCCGATTTTGGTCAAATTCACTACTAAACAACATTGACGAATATGAACAATCATTAAACTAAATATCGCCATTTTCACGAAATCTAGATGGCGCACGTTCTTTTTGTAAAAAAATTTAAAAAGCTATAAAATAAAAATTTCTGCATGCATTTCGAAAAAAATTGCGTCTGTCAAAGAAGAAGATCAAGAAGACTACTGCTTTACTTGCATACCAAATTTTAGCTCAATTAGTTGAGCAAACCGCGATCTTAACAAATTATAGCAAAAAATGTAAATCACAAATAATTTACGAAACTTTCAAAATTCTATTCGTGTAGTTCGTCATTATGCTCTAGAAAACTGACGATGAAAACATCACACCAGTAACAAATGTGATAAGAAAGTCGCGTGTTGCGAATACGCCAGTAGCAACTATTCTCTACTCCTTTTTTTCGTCTGAGTCTCTTCGTTTCAAATCTCAGTTTCAACGTCTTCCTCTACGTCCTCCGAATCGCTCTAAGCTTGGCTATCTTAATTATCGCATCGGGTCATTTTCTGAGCAAGATTTATTTATTTATTTTCAACCCGGAAATGATATCTGTGACTTATTATTCTCGAATTATGGAATAATATATCAAATATATCAGCTTAAATAGAATTTATAAAATTAGCATATCACCAGGAATGTTGAACTTACAAATTGAAGGTAAATTACATTTATCTTACTTGTGCCCACGATGTGTAATCGTGGAAATTTCCGAAATCTTAAAGATGCTCTTAAATTTTGTTTTTCCTTGGAAAACCTCGTGATATTCTTTGATATTACTTCAATGCTTCATTTATTCTATCCTCAAATTCCGCAATTAACTTGTTTTAAGCCGTAGTTTCAAACAAAGACAACAATCCTACGATGCTTAGTTAATTATATTCTTGTTATTTACGTTTTGAAGCCAGGTATTAACATTATTAATTTATATTTTCATCCATTCAAAAATTTTTGGAATGCTCTTCAGTAACTTCGGAATGACCTTGAGTTTGTTTTGAACTTTCTACGAGGCCGTGAATATTTTTCTACGTTCAACGAAAGGTCACTGAAATCGTATTGAGATATTAGAAATATTAGTCTTATATCGACAAGAGAAATTAAAATTGCATGAAAACCGTGCCCACATTCATTACCTACGGTATATACTGTTCGAAAACTAAAAGAAGTAAACAAAATAATTGATTCGATCGAACATAAAAACATCTTACCAACACCGCAGTAAATCTCGGGAAAAATATGTTCTTTGTTAGAAAATACGAGACATCTATTTATAAATTCTGCGAGTTTTCGAGGAAACTCCAATTCCGGGTACCTAACATCAAGTTCAACTCGTGCGCATCACGTTAATGCCAGAGTGGGCGGTCGAAACACGTGCTTAACAGGAACACTACGCGGTTGGTAAATGCTTCGTACAAACCAACCGCAACGCAGCTCAAAACAAAAGACGTTGAACGAGAACGTTGCGCATATATAAACTAGTCGAAACATAAAACAATGGATTGTGCTTGGACAATGTTTAACACTCGTATATGCAAGTTGCTACACTGCGCACACGTATGTATGTAATAATATATATTCACACATGTGCATATCTGTGGGGCATTCCATACCACCTCAACCTGGGTCTGACCCTCGACCTCTTCGATTTCATCCCCGATTTCTTTTCGTATTTTGTATCGAGGTGAAAGGCCCACTTTTGGTCATCTTTAGGGCCCAGGCTCATGTTTTCTGCTACTTAGATTTTATCGAAGTGTTCGAAAACGAACATTTCTTATTCATGCATGAAATCCTTCTAAATATAGTCAAATAATTGTTTATGTTAAATTATTGAGTTATAATATTTAAATTATCGTTTTACTAACGACGCTTAGCTGCTGGGTATTCGGTCACTTTTGAACCCCCATGTCGCAGTTTAGGTCACCTCGCGAGTACCAGTGTAATGAACGTGTAATCAAAGCGATAACTTTCAATTTATTACCTCAATCATTACCTGGATTTCAATCAAACTAATTAACAAAAAACAAAGCAAAATAACTTGAAAACATTATATATTGCTTCGGTAAAAAAAACAAAGCAGTAGCCATATTTAATATAATTAATTTGTGAATTTTTATTTGTCTTTTCCTTTCCGAATGTCTAATTATACATAGTTAATCTGCTGAATTAAAATATAATTTTGTCTATTTTTTTGGTTGCACTGAAAATTTGTTTCTACTGTAATTCGCGACTCGAATTAACGCAGGTAGTAAATTATGATTTATTACCATTTACTGATAAAAATGTGAAATCTTTTTCTACATTTCATCGAGATTTTATCATTAAAAAAAGTTGAATTGGAGATGATCACGACTGCAGATGTGATTCGTGCAATAAGTGACCGAAATTGCAACTTAACCTAATTTGCGTAACCAGTAACGGACACCGCAATGTTTATGAAATTGTTTGTCGTAAAACAAATTCTGAGCAAACTGATCGGTTACGTGATTCATTGCGAAGCTTTTCATATAATATTTATACCTTTGAATACTTACTATTGATTAAATTCAATGTTTTCTGAGACCTTTCGAGAAGCACACTCCGACAAACGTTGTTACTCGAAAGTACAGACACACGCGCAGCACCACTTACTCCAACATTTTTCGATGAAAAATTCCATGAAAAAAATCGCATGCCGAGAATAATGTAAATTGAACGTTGGTGACCGACCCCGACACCGTGACCGAAATTGTGCCATTTACCTTATCTTTAAGGAGCAAGCATAATTTTCATTAGACTAGCAACAATAACGTGCTCGCTTTGTTCACACTCTTTTCCTTTCATCTGTCTCTAAATGGCTAAACATGAAATTTGCATGTTTATACCATTCGTAATTTTTTGTGGCTCTATTTCCGCTTCAGTGTTTCTTTATAATCGGCTTTCGGTGTGCCTCGTCGTTTTTGTGCAAAAAAAAAATATGAAAGACGGGACAAAATCTATCTTTGGAAGAACAAAATATTCTATTGCACAACTGCGAAAAAACAGCAATTTGAAAAGCGCGCCACGCGCAATTCTGCAGCGATTAGCGCAGTCTGAAGTTAGGTTTATCTCGAAGTCATCGACAACCCATCAGAATGCTAAAAAGGTGGCTTCAGTCTTCGATATTTCGAATTTCAATGTGCCATGTCTTTTTCAAGAGAGGGCTTCTTTTTTAACAATGCATATACTTATGATTACTAATAACGAAAATATTAGAGGGCATTCTTTAAAAATCTGAAAAAATTCTTATAAATCCTATATCAGATATGAAGATTTTCAAGCTTAGAAAGTGGGCTGGATTTTGCTTCTATTTTTTACGAATCTTTTTATAAATAACCACAAGTATACGATGATTATTCATAACGAACATGGTGAAGACCATAATCAACAAATCTGACAAAATTCTTATAAATCCTGTAACGGATATTAATATTTTAAAGCTTAGATTCAAATTCTGCTAGACTTTACTTTTATTTTTCACGAATGTATTTTAATGCGAAAATTGAACAAAGTTAGATGCGTAAGAACCCTTTTACCGCAGGCTATGGCTTGAAAATTTCGAAATATCTCAGGACCTTGGAGAATATTTTCAGAATTTTTCAGAGAGATTTTATTGAATCAGAATTAAAAGTAAATTCTAAATTTACGTTTACAGAAATTGCTCTAAAAAATGTCTCCGAAGTCCTGACATATACGGAAATTTTCAAGCGATAACAACGAGAAAAAATAGAAACGGGGTCTAGCCCAACTTTGGATCACAGTTATAAAATATTCATATCTGATAACGATTTTGCCAAATTAAAAAAAACGGCTTCCAATATTTTCGTTATAAATAATCATAAGTATAAATTGCAAAATAAAAAATCTAATTAAAAAAACGAGGTTGCTGTTTAGAGGTCGAACAATAACATGAAAAATCGATGCTGAAATCCAAGAGGTCGAGCGCTAGACCCAAGTCAAGTTGGCGTGGAATGCCCCCTATATATACGCACATATACGTTTCATTATGCACAGTGTGCAATTGCATTCGCGTTCTCGAATTCCCGTCGGTGCATGGAGCGGCGATGCACCGAAGCTTGCATTGCCTTTGATCTAAACTGGCGAATCGGAGGCGTTTGGTCTTGGCGGGTCGACTATATAGACGCGGGAGCAGCGTATACGTCGTAGGTCGAGGCAAGGCGCACAGGCGCCGAGGTCGAGCACAAGTAGAAATAGAAAAGCTCGAGAGAGCCGGCGCGGCACGCGAAGAAGAGAAAAGGAGGTAAAAAAAAGGAGAAGGAAGGAAGGAACGAGAATAAAAGAAAGGAAAAGGCTTGCTCGTTGGTCGCGTCTCGAGCGAAGCGAAGCGCGCGCAAATCTATCTACCTACGTACGTCCGTCTGTCTGTCTGTCCGAACGACGCTCCGTATACCGGGTGCGTGCTAAATACGCGGCTTCCGCATTTGAGTACCGAAGCGACTATTCAAATACACATATACGCGCGCACGTATTCTATGTATAGGTACGAATTTATACATGTATCTGCATATAGAAACACGTGAGGTACTCTGGCAGAGTGGGCTTGCATATAACCGAAGCCTCCGCCCGCGGTAATTAAGCCCCGCGGCCTCGATTCTCTCTGGCTTGCACACATTCCCCTCTTCTCTCGTTTCCTCTGATATTTCTCTCTCGTTCAATCTCGTCTTCCTTCCTTCCTTCATTGCTTCCTTCCACGGTTCGCCACCTCTCGCTACTTTCAGATTAACATTTTATTGTTTTTTTTTATATCGGTTTTCAAAAAATGTTGGCTTTCTTATAAGTGTTCGATCATTACGTGAGTAAGATTTTATATATATTTTTTTTACTGGGTTTTATGTGGACATCGAATTGTAGTCATGTTGAGAGCGAAAGTTGTTGCTGACCATGAACATATTAAATTTTTATTGCTATTTTGATTAAATTATAGCGGTACTTATTATTAATGGAATATGCATTGAAAATTCTAATCATTTGAAATCCTAAAAAAACTGGTTGCTTGGTAATCTCTCTTTTGAAAAGTTGTTGACACTTATTCTAGTTGTGATTGGTTGATGGGAAAGTCCGCGAGAAACAGGTTCAGTTTGGTGTCAAATTTGACATAAGAATAGGACGAGCGCTGCAACGTCCGTGACATTTTAAAAGGTTATAAAAGCGCAGCAGCAGAAAAGAATTTTTAGGCACGTGCGCCAGCGCGTGTGATTAGCCTAGTACCTATTAAACACTTAAGGAGCCTGAGTCACCTCAATAAAGTCAGAAGTTAAAAAATTCTGTAAATGATACCCTTCTTATACAAAAATGTTACACTTAAACCTCATTTAGTACATATCAAACATTATAATTCTGCAATCGTGTAAAGACATACAATGTACCAAAATGGTGTGAGAAAAAAAGAAAAAAAATGCAACCTGTCGTAGTTTACAGATCAAACCGGTTAATAGTACATTGTGCTACAACGATCGCACATTGGCGATTGTGACGAGTGTGAGGTTTGCCGTGTGAAGAAGCGAGGGCTGCAATTACACGAGGTGCAAATGCCAATTTCGATCCCTCTTGTACATTATATGTTTTTTAACAAGTGCATAAATAGTGGTGGTTGAAATAATAGTTTTGTGGAGAAACAGTAAAAAGTGAGGCTACGAACTTTTGACCCTAGGTCGAAAAAACACCAAAGGCGAAAGTACAAGAATCGCGAACTGCGCTTGCGCCAACCTGTCGTCACAATACTATCATGAAACTAGCTACTTTCGGCCCGCAACGCTGCCATGAAAAGCATTACTGTTCATGCACGTGTTACAATAGTATATTGTGTGACAAGGATAAAAAATTGTCGATTTCGACGAGTGTGAAGTTTTTTGCCAGAGCGAAGCGAGCCCCCGCTGAAGCCCAGAATCTGATTTTATTACGTTAAACAATTTTTTTAAACGTTAACGTTGGGACAACAGTCTGATTTTTTAAAGTTAAAGAAATATAGACCCACGACGAGAAAAACGCATCGCAGACGTCTGTTGATAATTACTCTGAACATAGACTCACTACAAGAACTGTTCCAAAACGGAAATTTCGCTCTAGGGACGAAAGTGAGTAAAATTACGACTGCGCATGAGCCAATCTATCTTCTCGATGTCGCTGCAAACTGTCGCAAAACAACTACGAAAGTCGCCACTTTCAATGTACGCGTGACAAAATAATTTCATCCACTCGTAGCATTCTCCGAACCAGCGTAGCAATATTATTGGAAGCGCTAAAGGTTAGAGAACGACAGAGGAGAGACGTAAAGGATAATATGAGATGTCGGGGGTTAATATACTGTTTGCGAAGCGCTTCGCACCTGATCGAACCGTGATGGTAATACGCAAGACTCCAGTAATATCTACTGCGTCCCTCTTCTCTGTGTGCGCTGTGTACTTTGTAGGCCAACGAGACTTTCGCCCCGCTGAGAAACATAAACAAATTCTGTTTTGTGTACTGGCGCAGTCCCTAGGGAAATACCGCGCGTATCTGTATACATGTAAAACGAATAGTTTTCAATGTATCATAATGCTGTATTTCCGGTTTTCTAAAAATCGAAAAAAAAAGTTATCAAACCATTTTTTATTCAAATAACATAAAAATAATTTTATAAGAATTAAAAATTCTCGATATAAAATGGAATTTGGTTAAAAAAACAAAAAATGGTGAAATAATAAAATGACCATTCGCTCATCGTATTCGGGAGGTTCTCGCCTCTAATGACGAACAAATTTCTCGAATATGATATGTAAATTTTCATTCTATTATTTTACCGTTTTTCGTTTAGCCAATATGTTTATAAATGAAGTGCAATTTTAGTCGGCAGTATTTTCATTATTGTAAAATTATTTTTCATAAAACGAACTATTGACATTGAAACGTATTTTTTAAATATCTTTTTATTTTTACTTTATGCAGTACTTATTCTACATATCATAACCTATTAAATATTCGTAAGAGAATGCGTAAACTTTTAATAACAAACATAAGCATATATCTATACTTGGCGTCGAGTCGCTACTGCGACTCTTAATATGGATTTCCCGTTTCGACGGATACCACGAGAAAAAAGTGGTTTTTGTAAAAAATAATGTACATCACCACAAAAATTATATTAATTTTCGTCGTATCTGTCTTATGTATTTCTACTCCTTTTTCAAAAAGAAGATTAATTTTTTTAGCGTGACACAAAAATTTTACTCATCTTCTATAAGAAAATAATTTTTCCTGAATGAATGTCATTGTTTTATTCTTTCTGATTTTCAAAATCATTATCGACTCTTTATTCATTCATTATAGTATCGAATCAAAATCTTTCAAGCTCGATCTACTCTGGATGGAATAACCAAAATATTCACAGGTATAAATGAAGATCTTAATCAAATGACCAGAATATTTTCACAAGTATGAATGAAAATCTAAATTGAGTCACCAAAATATTTACAGGTATGAATCAAAAACTAAATTAAATCACCGAAATATTTGCAGGTATAAATGAGAATCTAGACTGAATCATCAAAATATTTACAAGTATTAATCATTTTCTTAGCACAGTTGGGACAGATTCTGGGAAAGACGTCATTATCTTTTCTATTCTAGTCATCAAAGACTATGTTAAGCCTTCGAAAAATATCAAGCGTATACTCAAGCTGCCTGTTGGTGTGCGTAAACTTTTTCCGTTTAGTAGATCGTGCTTCAGCATTCTCGGACAGCGTGTGATTCTCGATGCGCGTTAACGCAGACGAAGAACCGCGCTTTGGACTTTGTCATCTTAAGTTCCACGAATATAAACGCGCATCCGCAATGCAATGCCAGAAGCATCAAAGACTTGTAAAGCACGCAAGAAACCGCGTAAACAAGATACGCGACTGATCAAGCCAGCGGAAAAATCGACCTATTAAGGATGTACGGATACACTGTTAAAAATGTTTCAAAAATTGATATATGTATTAGAAATCTTTTCGCAGATACAATGTATTAATTTTGATTTAATATACGAATATGTTGTAAAATTTCAAAAAACACATTATAAACACTACAATTATGAAGTTTTTAGTATACTGTATATTGATCTTATAAACATTTTATTGTATATCACTTACTATTTGTATATAAAATTTAATATACCCGATCTGCAAAAAAACTTCCAATACTTTATATTAATTCCCGTACGAAAATTTCTGACAATACGTACAGTCCCGCCAAAAGTGAGTTTCAGAGACAATTTCGATCACTTCTCGATGGGATAAAAGTCGGAAAAAAATAATGCATATAAAACATACTGAAAACATTGATTTCGCATAACAATAATCCCAAAATATTATTAACGGATTGGTGAATAAAACAATTGTTCAACAAGAAATCAGTCAACCTAACTTTTTTTTCTAATAAAAATGATATGATAATTTATTTAAATGCGTACGAATTTTTTCAGATTTTTTTCTTTATTTTGAATTTGATTTTTTTTTATTTCCAAAAATGTGCGCGAAATAAGGAATTTTGGATATGTGTTCCGCATAAAACCATGTACTACATTCAAGATTTTTTTGCAAAACGCATATCCAAAATTTGTTATATTCTGCGCATTTTTCAAAATAAAAAAAATAAAAATCAAAATAAAGAAAAAAATCTGAAAAAATTCATACGCATTCAAATAAATTAATATATCATTTTCATTAGAAAAAGAGTTAGATTGAGTGATTGTTTGTTGAACAATCGTTTATTTCACCAATTTGTTAATAACATTTCGGGATTATTATTATGCGAAATCAAAATTTTCAGCACGTTTTATATGCATTATCTTTTTCCGATTTTCATCTCATCGGGAAGTGATCGAAATTGTCTCTGAAACTCACTTTTGGCGGGACTGTACATATCATACATCCTTAATTCGACACGAAGAGACGCCACGAACCCCGCGTGACGGTCACACGATTACGGTTTCCCGCCATCTGTCACTCAACGGTACTGCCAATCGCATATGCATCGGGGATTTCCGTCGAGACACCGATAAGAAAACATTTCCAAATGACCAAAATTGTTATACGTGAAAAAAATTTCGAGAAAAAGCGGAAAAAAAATGTTAAGAGAAAAACGGAATTGATTAATGAATATGAAAAGAATTCTGAAAAACAAAATTTGTTCCAAAATGGGAAGAAATTTCAGAATAACACAATTTGTTCATAAATAGGAAGAAGTTTCAGAATATTAAAATTTGTTCATAAATAGGGAAAAATTTCGGAATACGAATTTTGTTCGCAAATAGAGAGAAATTTCGAGGTTAACAAATTTTTTTCATGAATAGGTAGGAATATATGAACAATAAAATCTGTTTATAAATATGTAGAAATTTATGAAGAACAAGATCTGTCTATAATAAGAAAAAATTTGTGGAAAAAGAACTTGTTCATAACTACAAACCAATTTTATTTGTGTTCTCAAATTTATCATCAAGTTAATTTTGTGTTTATGTTTTGAAGACAAATATTTCTCACCGATATCAACAATCACCTCTTGATAAACAGTGCCAATGCTCCGCAACCGATTATCGAACAGTAAGCGACATTGATTAAACACAGAAGCTTCAAATTATCAAAATTTTGTATTTAAGTGTTTAAAAAAAATTAAAATACATAAGAAATTTTTATCTATATAACGTGAGAACTGTTATTAAAAAAATATGTTGTTGATGCTTCAGACATAGTACTGATATGAAAAAGTATTAATAGATAATTATTCTGTTCAATTGCAGAATTGTGATAAATTTCCGTGATGATTCTGCCTTGACATTCTCGTGATGAACATTTTTTCTGATGTCAACAATTCTACCTTGCAGATGCTGTGAAACCGATCAATGAACAGTAAAAGGAAATAAGCCAAAAAGTAATGAAAGAATATTCCGATATCTTATACATTCAATAGCAGTAGTAGCAAATGAAAATTCATTGACAATACACAGCAAAACAGGTTTCAATACATTTGGACTTATGCATATCCATACCAATGAATTTCTTTATAATTCTGAAATTGAGACGAATTATTATTATGTATAATTATTGTTGTTTGTTTCTTACTTCAGGTACAGTATCATTAAGAACAATAATAAAATATTTAAAAAACAATGTTTATGCTATATTACAAAATCGTGTAAATTACATTGAAAACTCTATCATGGCATTTCGAAGATGCGGATTTTTTCCTCATGTCAACAAACCCACGTTGCTAGATCGTGCGAAAAATCTCTTAAGGATCTATGATAGGTACAGTCCCGCCAATCGTGAGTTTCAGAGACAATTACGATCACTTCCCGATGGGATAAAAATCGGAAAAAAAGAATGCATATAAAACGTGCTGAAAAGATTGATGTATCATAATAATCATCCCAAAATGTTATTAACAAATTGGTGAAATAAACAATTGTTCAACAAACAATCAGTCAACCTAACTTTTCTTTTATTAAAAATAATATGTAATTTTTTTTTAATGCGTATGAATTTCTTTAGATTTTTTTCTATATGTTGATTTTGATTTTATTTATTTTAAAAAATGCGCAGAATATAAAAAGTTTTGAATATGCGTTTTGCAAAAAAATCTTGCGTATAGTAGATGGTTGTATGCCGAACACATCCAAAATTCGTAACTTCGCGCACATCTTCGCAAATAAAAAAATCCAAATCAAAATAAATAAATAAATCTGAAAAAATTCATACGCATTCCAATAAATTAACATATCATTTTCATTGGAAAAAAGTTGGCTTGACTGATTGTTTGTTGAACAATTGTTTTTTTTCTTCAGAAATTTGTTAATAACATTTTGCAATTATTACTATGCAAAATTAATCTTTCCAGCACGTTTAATATCGATTATTTTTTTCCGATTTTTATCCCCTCGCGAAGTAATCGAAATTTTCTCTGAAACTCACGATTGGCGGGACTGTACGTATCATATATCCTTAAACGGAGCAAAAAAAAATTATTTTTCAACCTTTTTTTAATGTCCAAAACGTCAACACCAAAAATTCTGAAAAACAAATTTTCATTTAAATCCGAAAATCGAGTAAATTACAAAGAAGAGTCCAGTGAAACTCCGAAAATGGGAATTTTTGCCTATATCAACAATCCCGCGGTGCCAGAGGATGCGGATGTTGTGAGCGCAGCTATTGAGCATGAAAGGTAGCGGAGTGGAGTATCGAGAAGCAGCGAAAGAAAAGCGGCGTATGTACTACGCGGTATAGACAGCATATAGGAGGTTGGGCTCGGAATCCGAGAACCGACCGGATGCATAGCCAGAATGGGAATGCACAAGAGTGCAAGAGCCAAGGCGTCGAGTGCGCGAGTCCGTTACTCGCGTATCGGGGTATTTCCCAGAACGCGCCTATAAACAAACAAACACACGAAGAGGCTCGAGGAAAGGCGAGCGAGCGAGAGAGGCGCGTGTGAGCAGCCGTGCGACGGGTTGCCCCACCTCAAGCTCCAGGAATTCCTTGCGGTGGGGGATTTCTGGCGCCTCCGTTCGCTCCCTCCTCCCCACCACTCGCCGACTCGGACTTTCCCTGCGCGCGCATCCGGCTCCTTCGATCCCTACTACCACTATCACTCCCACTTTCCGCCACGGCGCTCTTCCCCTCACGCGGTGATTCACCGCGACAGATTACCGAGAAGTTACGCCGGAAAAGGCGGCTACCCCAACGAACACTGGCTGCCAGGCTGTGTTGTTGCTGGTTGGTGCTTCCGCTGCTTGCTCGCTTGCTCGCCGCACACTCACGACTCTCCGCGCACCTCGGGATAAACATTCAATGAGAAACACGATGAGTCAGTCGCCCTTGTGCATCATATGCATCTCGATTGATGATGTCATATCGGGGATGCACCTGCTTCTTGCTTCGATCTATAACGACTTGTTATTGGGACTCACGAATCCACTGAAATATTTCATTGCATTCGGAAAACTTCCGAAAAACAAATTTATTTGGATGTTCTAATAATTCATTTATTTCAACGAATTACTTTTTTGTAATTGTTAATAGAATTTTTGAATTTGTATTATTCAAATTGATTTTTTTTCAGTACTTTTAAAAGGCATGACTGCTTCTACATTTTCATACCATTCAGAAGTATTAAAAGACGCGGTAGCGTCGCGAAGCCAAGTATTAAAAAGAAAAAAAAAATTCATATTGAAATTGGCAATTTTATTTTTCTCGAACTTACGTGTTTTAAACACCGATCGAAAGAACTGTCTTAAGATTGAAATTTCAATATAGGGAGAAATAAACACAGTAAAAACTACCATTTTTTTCGAGTTTATGAACAGATTAATAGTATATTGCTGCATACGTTTATTTTTCATGATGGGATTAAAAGAGTAAATTATACGAGTTGACAACGTACATAAGAAAAGTGGCAGATGTTTTTTGAATCAATATTTACCAGGAATTGTTTTAAGGATTTTTTTTGGCATTTGTAACTATAAAATGAATAACTTGCAGTGGTTACTTAATAATAAAAAAGGTTTTTTATGCATATAAATATTTATGATCCCCCATTTAATATACGTTATTATTTGCATTTATAATTTTTCTTTATAATGACAGATTTATCATAGTTTTCTATCATATTACATTGAAATTCAATGTAGATGACAGACTTATCAGTGTCATCACCGAGGGAAAAATTAACCCTCCCTGTGTAAATTATATTTTTCTATACACGGTCTGTACACTGACCCTTTGAGGGAACGGTCGCGATTGGCACAGGCCGGCATTTGCCCGCTATCGGTTAGACCCGGGCGCCACTTGAGCCTTTTGTTCACATCACTACATAGATTTGGGGGGGTGGGGGGGGAGGTGTCAAAGCCCGCACTTCATTCGTTGGAGAGAAATTTCAGTTCGAAATTTCGACTATTCCTTAAGAGGCAGTGATACACCGCCAGAAATTTCGTTGCCCAATGTTAAACGCCTATAGGTCTGTCTCTCTCGCACTTTTTTCTTTTAATTCTTAAAAACAAACAGCTATGTCGAATGCGGAGCCAGAAGCTCAGCCCAATTCCACGATACTCCTGCGTATCTTCTTAAAATCCGGACTCTGTCTGCCGTATCGTTCGGGAAATAACAGCTATCGAAATTTCGGCGGGGGGAGGGGGATATCCCCCCTCAAGGTTGTTGTGCTGTCTGAACTTCGGCCGGGGTGTGCCGAGGGGTTTAGTGTGCGAGCGAAGCGGTTGCGTATTCACCTTCCACGCAAAAAGCACAAAATTGTTCATAAATTAATAAATAAATAACGGTGCCGTCGATCGTCTTCCGAAGGTGCCAAACGCTTAACCGATTATCACTTAAGCTATATATATTTCATTTATGTATATGGTAGCATTTTCTTAGTCGTTATAATTCAAATAAGGCGGAAACGCCAGAATTCCCAATAACAGTAGTGCAATATGTTGCAAGGTCTGCGATTTTTTTTCTCTTAAGCGGTGCTGTTTATCGTTCTGAAATTTTAATAGTCTATTTTCAAAGGGATAATGTACATTCGCCAGAATTTTCGCGACAGTGGCAGCATTTTGACTAAACAGCACAACAATCTTAAAAGTTCCAGTTTACACACGGAGGTTTAATATCGTCGACGATGTTTTTTCCGAAACAAACACGATGTTTTTCTTACCTCTTGCGTCAATACGTAACAGAAATACGTGTTATTTCATAATATGAGTAAAGAGAACATCAAGCGATTTGTTTTCATTCCAGAAAAAAGATCGCTGTCACAATTCTGTTGGTAAAGATTGTTTGTGTGATACCCGGAGTCAAATCAAATGAATTACTTTTAATGTTTTATGCATTACGACAAGTGTATAGCTTTTGGTATCACCGCAACATAACGAGTAGGTTCAAAATCTGACGTATTTATAAAAAATATAATAATAATATATGATAGACAAAAACAATGACTGTTCGGAATTTCTACAAGATTTTGTGCGATAATCAAGTAATAAACCTGACTATACGCATCAGGTGCATGACAAATAATCGTAAAATTGAGTTAAAAGTATTATTATGTTCTGTTATATCCGTATAAAATAACAATTAATCGTTAGTTTATACGAAAGTTTTGTACATTTACATAAATATCTTACCATTCAATAACTTCGTTCTAAATGAATCAAAAAATAAAAAACCCATTGAAAGTTGTATATGAAACAAAAAATTTCTTACACAAATTGTTCTTAACATGAATTATTTATATTCGTAATTCGGGAAAATCACTTCGGCTGAAATATAACGATGTTATCGCAAAAAAAAAAAAAAATAAAAAAAAATGATTTGACCATAAAAACCAAAATATTCTTTTATTATATCTATAGTTTAGATATAGAACTTAAGAAAATTCATCGGGCTCAAAATACGGTACATGCTGTGGAAAAAAAATATCATTGACCTTTTTTCTCGGAAAATTCGAGCTAAAATGTTTCATATAAATCCGTATCAATTTTTTCATTGTAGGTAAAAAAATCGCACATTTTCATTTTTCAAAGATATTGATACGATAAATCGTTCCCGAGATATCATAGTTTAAATAAAAAAAATATTCAACCTGTCATATGCGAATAAAAATTTCAAACAAATTAAAATTTCGTGTATGATTGTAATCACTGAACCGTATTCACTTTTTTTTATATTGGTGACCGAATTTATATGGAATGGCTCATATATTACATACTCATATTGACAATTAAATTTAGCATTTGATAATTGCAAGGCACACTTCCATTTCTCGATTACAACCTACACATAACGTTTTGTAAATAATTATAATCGGTGTTTCGGTGCTTTCTCCGCTATGCTTGTTACAATATCGTAGCAGATACTCGCCACTGCAGTATTTCGTCGTTGCCGTTGACAGCAGCGGTTAAATAAGATTAGGGAAGCGCGGTAAAGTAACCGGCGCTTGACGAATAAAGGGGAAGTCTTCCCCACCACGTCAAGCCCGCCGCGGAGGGGATACGGTGAGTGGCGGGTCTCAGCAGCGGGGCGGCGTCGTATAGCGGGCCGTAAGGGGCGGAAGAGCCACCAGTGGTGGGAGAAAAGCGCGGGTAAGCAGCCGGGATACACCGCTTGCGGAATTCAGTAAGCGAACGGCTCTCACAGAATACGGACGCGATAAAACGTTTAACAACGGCGAGAGTTTGCGGTACTCGCACTTATGGGAGCACCGCCGACTCTTCTATATAGCAACACAACAACATCCAATCGCCTAAGTTTTCAATCGACGCGATCGTCCGACGAAAAACAAACACACCATCAACAATAAGTGCGCGAACGACGATTTTGTTGGGCGCACCAAGAGAGTTCCGAGAGATAATCGAGATATTAAGCTGAGAAAAAAAAACAACAACATCATTTCAAGCGTTTTAATGAATAATCGTGAAAAATCAAAGTTCTAATTATTACGAAAAGCTAAAAACAACAACAAAAATATCGTGTTTATTAATAATAATAATAATAATAACAAAGAAGAAAAATAAGTTTGGTTCTGTTCGGTATACATTCGTCCTATCAACAGTGGCTTTAATCAATCAAACTGGATTCCAACAAGCAGTACGTGTCGCGATTACATCGCGGCTATCGGAGGCTTAAGAAATTATTCAAGGTAAGGGAATAATATCAACCGTCGCATCTATTATCATTATCTTCTTCCTCTTCTTCTTCTTCTTCTTCTTCTTCTACTGATACTCCACTTCTGTCGCGAGAATCGTGAGCGATTTACGTCCGCATTTACTACGACGAAACACACGCTGTGAAAAAGCCACGCAGCGACTCATCGTACACCGTGAGAAGGAAGTGGCAACAAAACGCGCTAACTCACCGCTGTGTAATGGACTATACTACGCCTAGTGCTTCATTCACGGTTTCGAGCGAGCACTACCGGATAATTAAAGTGGAACAGAGGAAAAGGAGTACGAAAAAATGATAAATACCGATAAGGAGTGACTCGTGAAATTTTTTCTTTTTCCACAAACCGGATTTGCGAATTTCCGTTTACTTCGAAGGTTTTTTTTTTTACGGTGAATACGATATTTCCAATTACAATAAGACGAAAATGTAATAACATGTTTTCGTTCTGTCGAGAAGCAATTATCTCGCCACTCTAATGGCGAGTCGGAAAACAAGTTTTTGTTGTTTTCCTTTGAATTGTTTGCTTTATAGACAGCTTAAACGGTAAAAATCCGAGTTTTCGTGATGATTTGCTGAATCGACGGAATCGACACGCGGCTTTTTTTGTTGATAGTGCAAAAATTGCGCAAGTCAAAAATGAATTTGTTTACACGAAGGGAATATGTTTGTGTGGTCTTTATCATTTGTTTATGCCGTTTGGCAACTTCACTGTTTGTCGGGAAACGTAAACAACACAAGCGAAGTCTTGTTGGAAACAATATTAAGTAATCGATAGTTGACGAAAACTATTTTTCGGTTTTGACTGGACAAGAAATTTAAAAAAAATAGTTTTTCAGCGAATTATGAAAAATCGTCAACAATTCATCGTGAGCAAAGATTACTTTTTGGACCCACGAAACATTTTTGAAGTGATTTTTTTCGCTTATCACACTTTTTCCGAGATCACGGAACGTAAGAGCCGATGACAAAGATCGAGTATATTCGAAATCTCGATTGAGTCTAGTAAACAATTTTTTTTCTTGGCGTGTAGAAAATAGTGAGAGGAAAAAATGAAAGTAGACGAATTCGATCAACGTAGTAAACATGTGAAATGATAACGGCTCGGATACACGATAAAGCCAGAATTTTCACATAATTGCGAAATTGTGAAAATAACTTGAATAAAACTCACATTTGCTGACCAACACAACTGTCAATTTTCTTCATCATGCACAAAGTTTCCGTTTTTATAATGAAAACAAAATGGAACTCCCAATACTGCAATTACGACGATAACAACCGGAAACGCGCGGATATATTTTTTTACATTACTAAGTTAACAGGCGAAATAAATATTTTGAAGGTCCGAAGGGCCCACATCATAAAACCGAAACTTAAAAGAACTTTATTATTTTTCCTTTCTTTTATTTTCGTCCTGATTTCTCCAAATCACGATATTGTAAATATAGAGATAACGCGTTGGTGATGTCAAGAGCCTGAAGAAGCTATAATAATTAGCGTAACCTCGCAAAATTAACGATTAATCATCGTGTAAATTATTCTCCAAATTTGCTTCAAAATTCTACCAATGAATCAGCATTGGAGATGAACAGAATGGAGAGAATTTATTGTTATGAAAACAGTCTCAGAATCCCAAGCTTTAAACGTTAACAAATCTGGTTTTAATAAGATTTCCATAAAATTCGTATTTTGCCGTGTTAACGATAACGCGTAAGTAATTAAGCATTGTTTTCTCAGCGATATTGCCATTCGCTCGACATTCTTGCGAAGACTTGGACGCGCTTTCTCTATCTCTCTCTCTCTCTCTTTCTCTCTCCTAGTGTTTGAGGAATTTCTAGCGAGCCGACCTTTTGCCGTTAGCCTCGGGGGAGGCCGACATCGGCGAGTTAACTCGTTCGCGTCGTAACAACGAAGAGAAAAGACGAAGACGCGGTTAAAAAGCTCTCGCGTCTGGAATGTCCGTTCGGTTAGAAATTTAGTGATTTTAGTGAACCTCGAGGAATTGGCAGTTCGCAACTGTGACGCGCGTCTCTTATTTTCGTTGAATCTGAATAATTTACGTTCTTGCGACTTGAATTTAAATAAATTCGTACTCTTTTTCCCCTTTCTCTTGCCCCTCACCAACGTCCGTGTTTGTGTGTAAGCTTTTCGTCTCTATCTCTCTCTCGCCTTCACGGCTCTTATACGGGGCCAACGTAATCCTCGAGAGCAGACTCGAAAGTTGTTTACAGCGTGCAGCCTCTGAGGCCGTCGTCCGCGCCTTCGAGCTCAGACTACTCTCCTATTCTGCTTCTCTCGGTTTTCTGCTTCTGTAGCAGCTGCTGCTGCTTTTACCCCTCGCTACGACTTTGAGTCTCGAGAGAACCCTGCGAAAAACTCCGAAGACGAGACCGAGAAAATATTTTCACAGTTCGACGTCCGGAAAAATGATCGGATCTTAAAAAAACTTTGGACATCAGTTGAGAACTATTGAAAAAAATCGAAAATTCAATTATGTGAGATTTTTGTAAAAATTAATAAGCTATAGGAAATGGTTCTAGATACTGCATATATTGAATTTAATATTTAAGTACGGGGTAAAAATAAGTGGTCGTCAAATAGCGAATGACCAAAAAAGCGAATTTCAAATTGATCAAAGTCTGAATCCAGAATATCCATCGTTATGAAATTTGCAATTTTATATATTCGCTGCGTTGATAATTCGATAGTTTTACTGTATTTTAATAAGACGCCGGTAAAAATTAACGAATTTCATTATGATGACCATTGTAGATTTTTACGTTTATTATTTTGAAGTCTTCTACTTTTTCCATTCGCTCTTTGACTCCTCACCCGAAAAACAATTTATTATGTATAAGCTGCACAGTCTTTGTATAATAGTATATTGATTTTACAAAATATGAAACCGAAGAAAAATCAGTTATGCTTTTCGTAGTTATAATCCCCATTATGTCATTTTTGATAGCTGCAGGCACTTTTCCATGCACTCAAAATAATTGCAGTTGCCAGTGTCGTTCAAAAATGATTTCAACTGCTTCCGTTATTAGAAACCCGCCTTGCACATACTATTCCACTTAGAACAATATTTACACTACCAGAACTGGAGAATTTTTTAGTCTAGTTCTGTGTATGTAATCTCTAGAAAATCCCCAGTGATAAGAGTATATTTAAAAAAAACAAAAATATTGACAATCTCTGGAATAATTTATCGATGTTATGGATCGAGAGATGCATTATTTTACTTCTGTCACACGTTTTCCTTGTGTTAGTTTGTTTTGATGTTTATTATCTTTATTCGATTGCGAGTCCCGTTGTTGGGACTTGTTTGTTTTCCCATTTCTGCTTATGTCTACCAAAGCGAGAAAAAAAAAACAAATACATCGATCGATCAGCAACATTTGGACGAGTTCGAGTTGCTACGAGGCTCTTCAATTGACGCAGAGTGATTAGCGAGCTAATGTCAAAGGTCTCGCCTCGCTGGCGCTAAATAAAAAACACTGTTACAATGTCGTCAAAACGAGCGCGACATTGATTAGAGTCGATTGTTTTATTGCGGGTTGTTTGATTGTTTTTTTGTAGCGTCGCTGACAAGCAATTGTAAAGTCTTTTTTCAATTGTTCTTGATCGCCGATTGTGCTCGTGTCGCTTTCTCGCTGTGCGACGCACCGTTTGATCGTCCGTTAGCTCGCGGACCTTCCAAGAAAGCAAATATTTTTAAGTGCAACTCGAGAGCTCGACCTTTCGACTCGGTTTCCCTCTCTCCGATTACACGGCCGGGGGTCTCTCTTCGACAACGGAATCTTCTCACGCTTATCAAAGTCCCGCCGACACGCTACACTCTATAATATATATTTTTCCCAAGCATCGAATTAATGACTGTATATATATTTACCGATACAACTTGTCACTGACAACCTCTCTGAGTTATTCATTAAAAACACACTCCTAACATCGCTGTTTTCGTAACTTACTTTTCGAAAGTCAGTTTTCTGATCTTTTCATCACACTTCCTTTTTTTCGTAACCACGTTTATAGCAAGTTAAATTTCAGTTGTCTATTTACTTTTAGTTCAATAGTGTTCAGTATAAAGAGGTTTGAGAAACGTTCAAAAACTAAATTTCGGAAGTTCACGAATTTGCAGTCTCGACGCGTGTTTACAGTAGACACGTTGATAAAAACAAAATGAATAAAATTACTAACATGAAAAAAAAGTTATGCAGAAAAGTCGAGTTAATTTTCAACGTTTAATTCAAAGGATCGAGAATGTTGCGTTGAGTACATTTCCGAGTGTCATGAATTTGCAATCGCGTCACCCGTTACATCAAGAGGCTCGTTAATTATTTATAAACATCGTTAACGCCATTGAGAAGATTTATTTAATTAAAAATTTTAAGTCGAGTTTACTTTTAACTTTTAATCTTCTGTTTGTGTCAAAGCGTTCAAAAATATTTCATGAGCTATCCCGAAGGCCATGAATTTGCAATCTCGTTGCAGTAGATCTGTTTGCGAAGCGAAAGTTATCGTTTCAGTCGCTGCGAAGTGTTTGCGTATAGAAAAAAAAATTACCTATAAATAGAGGAAACATCACGACAATATTCAATGTCGATTATTATCGCGTTAGAAGGAAAACACAAAATAGCTCCGCGGAGGCTCGTCCGTGTATTCATGCCAGTTCACCTCTTTGTACGTAGTGAATGTTATCACTTACTACGTACGAACCTGCAGACATTGCATGACAATCAAGTAACAAAATTAGAGTACATTAAATTCGAGAAGAAAAGCTTCTCATAAATCCTGGAAAATCTAACCTCAATACCTTAAGATTCTTTAGATTTTTCTTCTCTAAATTTTTATTTTTGCTGCGGTACACGTTTTCTATGAATCTCAGAATAACGTTGCTATTAACTAAATAAAAATACATATAATGTTATGCGAATGTAAAAAGACCAATGTTTCAGCTGTAATACGTCTCCAGAAGTAATATATAAATAAATAGCATCTGTCGTGATCTCATGAAAAGGTCAAAGGACTTGCAGGTACTTTGAACTCGAAAGCCCAGTGACGCTACTTTTTTTAATTTAATTTTCATTGCATCTCCTTTCTTTCTTTTTGTTCGTCCAGATTCCAGTTGCCTCTATCTGATCGCTATGAGCGAGGTCCGTGTACGAAGAGCGCGTTCCAATTTAGCCCACGCAGTAGTTCACGATACGTTGCGGAGGCCGAGCGCGCTTCACCGTCTGCGAATGCAAAACATCTCATTCACGGGTAAAAGAGCGGGTTTCTCCTCTTCTTTGGAGGCAGGGATCGTAGTTCGTCCCTTTCTCGAAACAGAAAATAGAAAAAAAGCTCGCTGGGGTTAATTTTCTATTTTACACTGTCTAAGGAAAAACTCCCTAGGATAAATATAGTTTCTGAGGTCTCAAAAAAAAAAAGGTACGAAGAGAGTTCATGTGTATAGGCTGAGAAGAGGGATAAGAGAAGGGACGACGACTAAGCGCACGGTGCGCTCCGTAGATGCGAAGAGATCGAGGGAGAGCGAGACGAGTCGAGGCTAAAATTAGAATGCCCGTTGGAATGCCGCTGCGGGTTGTATTAGTTGTGTACTGTACTTCGTACACGCTACAGGGTCATGCACGAACGCGGCTTACTATTACTTAGCATTCTAGCAATTCCTCCCGATAAACTTTCTCACACTCAACACCAGTCGCGACAAACAATAACCATGCATTATGTTACATTGCATACATATATATTAGAATATAGAATGTTTCTGTATATTATTAGAAGATCTCGAGCCCGTGTTGTTATCAAGAAACTTAAAAAAAATCGGGTTTATGAGCTCATCAGGTTCTTTGAGGACTTCAGGTTCTTTGTTCTTTGGGTTCTTTAGATTCCTTACTTCCTACGAGGGATTTAGAACAATTCGGGCCAGGGAAGTGAGCGTCAGCAAACCGCACGGTGAAGCTGATTCTTCCGACCCTGATTATTCTAAGTTCCCCAATGGACTTAAAGAACCTGAAGAGTTCATGAGCCCGAATTTTTCCAAGTCAACTAAGTATAGGACAAACGATAATTGGAAATTATATTACATTGCTTACATATATATTAGAACACTGAATATATAAATATGGAGACTAATCGCGTCACTTTCTCGCGTCAACATCAACTTTCACTCTATTCAAGTGACGGACATTCAATGCGACTTGAAAACACTCCATAAAATCGATTATTGTCTGAAAACAATTTATTTACAGTGAAATTTTTTACAAAATTAAAAAAAATTTCGTATCCGTCAAATAAAAAATCGTCATATTTCATGGTAAACTATCTTCTATGATCTTTTTATCAATTACGTGGTCACGCATCTGTTGTCTAGTATTTTTATATTGTTGTTTTTTTTGCATAATTATTATAGGTTGTATTTACCATTAACACTCTGAATATTCATTGAAATTTAATCAAATGTAATAAGCGATATAGAAAGTTTAACGACCAAAAATTTACTCAAGTTTGTATTTAGTAAAATGAATTCTGATTCTGATGCTGAGTCCGATAAATGGGACTATGAATCAAGATTAATAAATCATCAAGACAATCAAGACAAGTGACATTTTACGCGTGGCTTAATAATTCATACTATTATCATGATGAAGATGAAGTGCTATTTGCATAATAGCAATAATGAAAATTGCTATTTGCGTCAAATAAATTATCGGTATTTTATTTCACAATTACAGTATTAAAGTCGAACGGCAGATATTTTATTTCCGAATATCAATGATCTTCGGTTTAAGTAAAAAGTGAAAATAGAGAACAATTTGTTTCTATTTGTCGATTCTTACAATTGAATATTATGAATATTAATAAATATGCGGGAATGACCGCAGCGCCGCTGGCGCTAGGAGCGAATGCTGCTGGTAGTCGACGAGGTCGACGTCCTGACACGCATGGTTGACGCCATGGGGCCCGTCGGTTCGCTTGGTAAGCGAGCGCGAGGGCCTGGGAAGAAAAGCGGGAATATCGTCGTCCTTGTCGCATAATATACGACAAAGCGAGGTCCCTGCGTCTCATCTACAGGCCGCAGCGAATACTATGTAATACATATTCTCTTCTAGCGTGTGTTGTTTACGTAGCAGATGAGAGACCTCCGGAAAAGAAGGTCCCCCTAACGGACGATTTACGTTTTTCGTCTTCCATTACGAAACTGTCGCTACTTTCCCTCTCGGATTCTCTTCTGTACACAGTTTTGTGTATACAAAGGGCCCGAGGAGGGGAGAAAGTCAGTGATCGATGAACGCGTCAAGGGCGCCACGAAATTGGGGCGTTGCGTGTATTTTATCTCGAGCCATCGTCTTATCTCTTCACCCAGAGTCAACTTTTAAATTCTCTAGCTATTAATCTATTTTCAAGATATTATTTTTAAAAACGGTAAAATAGGAAATTTTAGAACCGCTTAAAAGATCAGTTACAGTCTCTCGTGCCAAAGTCTTCTTTTTATATAGTCAAGCCGTCGCTTTTTTCGCGGGTCTATTTTCGCCGAGGTTGCGAGACGTCTGGCTGCATTTTTTTTTTGCTTTTTTAAACATAATCTACAGTGTCACGTGTTCACACAGCGCAGGTGACACCTCGGTCACGATATATCTTGTTTTGTCCACCTGTCTTCGTGCATATATAGATATAGATATTTATATAAACTATAAAAAGATCTCGTCGCCACCGCTGTGTGTCAAGAGTTGAGAGACTTGAAAACATTGACTATGAGACGCCAAATTGCCCAGGGTCTTAGAAACCACATAAAATATAAGACCCACAAATTGATCTGGGTCTGTGAGACCCCAAATTGATTTTTGAAGCGAGTGGAATCAAGTTGCCGATGGAATTGTAAAAAATAGATTCAAATTATTTAACCGAGGTTTGGTGAGCACGTGATGCCTGTGAGCCACTATAACCCCTGGTACATATATATCTATATGGATATGTAAATATATTTGGATATATATTTGTACACCTGTGGCTGTTCGTGTCACTGCGAAGACCACTTTGCGAATCCGCGGCAGACTGAGCGACTCGACGTGTGGTCTATCATATCATCGGGCAACACACAGCATCCTAATGAATATTACGCCCGAATGAGCCTCGGGAGTGACCCAACCATAAATTAACGAATAACAGTTTCGTGGAACGAGTTTCTCTATTAGCCAGATTTTTGCACTCGAACTTGTCGTATTATATACAAATACATATATATGTATACACTAAAAAAGTATATATTTAACATAGTATACCTGATTCTACCTGAATCTTCCTATAAATTATGTCCTTTCGGGCGACATCCTTCCAATCTCCTCTTCTGAGAATTTCCTAATTAGGGGAACGAGAAATTTCGATAAATTCGTTAACCTTAAAGCCAAAGGATAAAAATACACTTTTATGTATATGGATATATGCGCGCACATGTATGTCCGGTTTTAACGTATCTGTAACGCAATATCTGATAATACCTCGCGCAGGTATTCGAGGTATTCCCGTGACGCGAACCGATCGAACGCCTCGCCGTCAAAACGAATTGCACAATTGCACGCCACGTTCAACTCGTAAACAACGCGGGAACACACACGTTTATTTCTCTCGTGTATGTGCAATGTCATATAAAAAGCCGTGCACGCGCTCCTTCCTTCGTTGTCCGCTGCTCTTGCTTATCGATAACGTTTATCTCTTAATTTCTTTATGGCTAGCTTCGCCCTCGGTCGAACCTTGTTTTTCTTTACGATCAATCCTTTCAATTATCACTATTTATTTTTTGTCTTCCATTTTTACTTTGGTGCAGTAGATACATAAAAATATTTTGACTAACAAAAATCCACGGAATTATCTGATTATAACCGGATTTTCTTTGAAATAATATTTTCACAGGAATCGTTTAAATTCTTTAAAATATCGCCATTTAATTAGGCCCCGATTCTGAATTCCTGCGAAGCGAGAATTTTTTTTTTTTAAATATATAAATGGAGATTTCACGAAGTGATCCCGACTCACTAATTATTCCGAATGACCATCGAAAAATCACATTCTTTCATACTTCCTTTTTATATATCTGGACATTTCGTACAATAAAAAATCTGCAAAGTTGAACCTTGCAAATTGCTTCCTCATCATTTTAATTTTTTCTTGCAAAGCTTGCTTTATAAAGTAATGTATTGATCGATTTTGGCTTGCTCATAGAGAGAAAAAAAAATAATAATGAGGAAGCAATTTGCAAAGTGCTACTTTTTTCATATAATAGCAAATCGTATGTATAATTATGTATAACCAGTATCGTAATCCGGCGATATTTGAGTGTAGCTGCTTGCGTTAATTTTTACGTCAGAATATTTTTATTGAGGAGCGGAAAAAAATTGGGGCCGATCGAATTTGACTAATTATTCCAAGCTAATGGATGTTTGACGTTGTGCAAGTGGCTCTCTTCATACACTCTTTACTTTCGACCCCGCAACTTTGCGATTAAAGTCGTCGCCGTATGGAGCCGGCAAGATAAAATTTACGAGCAGCAGACACGCATCGTTCCAACCGACACGCCGTTGACGCCTGCAAATATTGTTTATTACTTGGCGTCGAGTCGCTACCGCGACTCTTGATCAAGAGCGAGAGGAGCCGCTCTGAGCGAAGCCGGCACTCTGGGCCCTGGAAAGCTACGCGATGACTTCCGTTTTTATCCCCCTTCTCTTTCCAATCCTCGATACCGCTCACCGATCATTTACACGGAATTTACTATGCCGATAAGTACGTCATAATAGGAGTTAAATGATTTCAATCAATATAAGCTTGTGATCGTTTCGACCTTTTACATTCCCGTCTTTTGCATTCTTTACCGTTTAAATATTATAGTTGAATTTATCCTTCCAGTCCTATTATTTCAATTGGATATTGTCCGCTCATTAATCGTAACAAAATCGCACTTTTTTTTCAACCGAATGATACTTCAAATTTCAAGCGGTAGTAATGTTTCAAAAATTCCAGAAGGGCAACAATTATATTTTTATGCATTGTTTTTTTTTTAGAAAAAAATATTACCGAAATATAAATCATAACAAATTTTTATGCAGAAATAAATCTCATAAGAGCAACGATCTTTTTTAAAAACATAACTCAATAACGAAGTTATTTTTTATTCACGAATCTTAGCATTTGTTTGCCATTTGATATTTTTAAATTAGATATTATCCAATGATTTTTTTATTTTGTAAAATGATAATAATTAAATTTGTTTGCTACGAATTTGCAGCGAATGAGGAAAAAGCGATTGATAAGTTTTTTGTTGTAAAGTTGCCAGCGTGAAGGCAAAAGAGGGAGATATTGGAATGCTAGCGGTTCCTCAATGCCAAACAGCTGTTGCTAAGCCAACAGCGGCGTAAACAAGCGAGTCAATGGTGGCACGAGGTTGCAGTCTCATCTCTTTACACATACTCTCGTATATTCGCCTCCTCGTCTCACTCTCGTTCTCTATCTTCTTCTGCAGCCTCGACTTCTCCGTTCGGCGACTCTCCTTTAGCCCCTCTACTCGTGAATACACAAGCTTGGCCCCCCGACGACTCTCGATCTCGTCCCCTAAACCGGAAGCAGGTCGATCACGCCTTGCACTCGTGATGAGCACAGCCCGACGAGGATAAACGATAGTGGCGACGAACGCGGTAAGGTCGCGGGTCGCTAGTCGACCTTTCGATTAGATTGGCACAAAGGACTCACCGTCATCGACCGTATTATCCAATTAAATTAGCCCGGATACGTCTGGTCTACATGGTAAAGTTCATTTTCACTATTTTCATTAAATTCCACATCATTTTATCCGGTAACATTTACCAAACATTTATTTCCCCTTCAGACAAAGCAGTTTATCGAAGAAAAAAAATGTCCGACTTTTATATTAGATCGGCACAAAGGACTCACCGTCATCGACCGTATTATCCAATTAAATTAACCCGGATACATCTGGTCTATATGGCAATGTCCATTTTCATTAAATTCCAGATAATTTTATCCGGTAATATTTACCAAACAATTTTCTTTCTCCTTCGGACAAAACAGTTTGTCCTGAAAACACTTTTTTCGGATCGTAATCGATACAATTATAGTTACAAAAAAAAACCAGCATCACACACACACACAAGTTTGATGTACATCGCAAAGTTCATTTTCACGATTTTTATAAAAATCCTGATCATTTCATCCAACAATATTTATCAAACTTTTTTTTTCTCCTTCCGACATAGCCAGGAAATTTTTTTTTCAAAGCAATATTTCTTTGCAACATATTTTGCAGTTACTAGCATAATTTATTCGCAAAAACGATATTACCAACAACAAAAGTAGCTCAACACTTAAAAGTAAATTTGGTAATTTGTAGTCGCTCTTGAGACATACACAATTGTACACTAATCACTGTAATATATACATGCCTGAAGCCATTAAGATTGGGGTGGCAGAGACCGTCGTATCCTATCGTAAGCTGTCTTTGTGACCTCGTTAGAGAGCGGAAATGGGTTAATACGCGCGAGCTTAGAAAGGGTATCGTGAACTTCCGTTCTGCGGATTGTACAGATAACTTTCTCTTCACCATTCATGAATCCAGATATTCTTTTGTATCTCATTCCCCATTTCGTCGCCAAGTCTTCAACTTCCATATCAAGTACCGCAGTAAGTCCATTTGTTTTTTAAGAGTGTCGAATAATAGCGTACAAATCATTTGCACTTAATGATTTCTGTAATAAAAATTTATTTTATACAATTATTTTACAAATGAATACATTTCTCAAAAGAAACAAAAGTCGATGCATTTGTGAATGCAAAATTAATACATTGCTCAAATGGAAAAAACATTCTATGCAGTATCTTTTGAAGTAAATTTAGAGCATCAGCTAATTATATCATCTCTGATATAGTCCCTTAAATGTCGTCGTTGTCGTCACGGACTCCACGTGTCGCCCCCAGCGAGCCTCGAGACGCGTGCAAACATTTGCCAGTTCTCGATCGACTTCCCGTGTAAATAGCTCGAGAATAAGGAAAATCATAAGCGTACCTATCTTACAGAGCTTATAGATTTCGGGGTATATATTAGCGGTTAATTTATATTTCTATAAACCCTGAGATAAGAATTTTACGACTATCCTCTTACTATTGTATTTCACTGCTGTTCAAGCGTGACTATACAATATTCCATATCTCGTTGGACGTAAGACCAACTGGTCTACAGTTGGGACCCCTCGTAATATGTAGTGAGCACTTCATAGATCGTAAACAGTGATGACGCAGCAAATACGTTACCACGTTAATTGCCATCAGTCGAGTGTATTCCTCAGCGTTGTTATTAATCGTTTGCCTATTTCGGTTTGTGTTTCAGCGTGTGGCGAACCAGGCGCTTACCGTTTCGCCACAGCCGGCAGTAACGGTGGAGGGGCCGGTGTCCAAAATGTCTCCACCAACGAACGACGTGACGAACGGTGTCGTGACGCCTTCCGACACCCTGGCGTCGAGAGTACCACCAACCGGAAGTCCGGCCCTCACCACCGCACTGCCAACCCACAAACGCACTCCCAAGGATTTCATCTTTGGCAAGGTCATCGGCGAAGGCAGCTTCTCCACCGTAAGTTTCTATTTCAATTTATTTTTCATCTAGCTCCTCAAAAACACATTTCCTCAAGGATATACAAGCTCGATTTTCTCTTAAAAAAGACATGCCACGTAAAAATATCGAATCCTCTCTTAAGAAAGACATGGTACATCGAAAGTCGATTATGTCGAAACACTAGAGCAGAAATAGAGTCACGTAAAGTCACAAACGTTGCATGTACATTGAATGAACACGAAGAAGAATTTGAACATGCTAAGTTTTGGATATACACTAAACATTCTTTATATATGCTGCATTTCAAGAATTAAATTTTTTTTAAACCAGAATTTAAAATTTCTGATGCTTTTAAGAGTAAAGATCACATTGCTGGTAATGATTTCGTAATGATCGAATGGAGTGATTGTAATACAATTTGTGAAGTTTTGATTAGCTACAAAAACGATTAGTTTTTTAAATAATGCTTTGAGATAATCTTTGTTATAAAATGGAGCCACATGTTTAATTTTTACCCCACGCCATTCTGATACATTGTATGTTTTTACAAAATTGCAGAATTATAATGCTTGTTATGTATTTAATGAGATTTTAATTCAAGATTTTTTGAAGGAAGTGTATCATTTACAACCTGTTTTTTTTTCTCATGGCTTTTTAAGATTGTTATTAATACCTAAAAAAATGATGAAAATTACTTGCGTGTTTCTAAAATCTTGCAATAATCTCCGTAGGTTTATCTGGCCAAGGATATCCACACAAGTCGCGAGTACGCAATCAAGGTCTGCGACAAGCGTCACATAATAAAGGAGAAGAAGGCCGAGTACGTGAAGCGTGAGAAGGAAGTATTGAACATGTTGGCGGGTGCGAAGCATTCGTTCGTCCGTCTCTTCTGTACCTTCCAAGACTTGGACCGTTTGTATTTCGTGCTCTCCTACGCGAAGAACGGCGAACTTTTGCCCTACATCAACAAGGTCGGTTCCTTCGACATAGAATGCACGAAATTCTATTCAGCCGAGATTCTCCGTGGCCTCGAATATCTCCACGGCCTGGGAATAATCCACCGCGATCTTAAGCCGGAAAACATACTTTTGGACGAGAAAATGCACGTCCTAATAACCGATTTCGGTAGCGCTAAGATTCTGAAGGAAGATCCGGAGCTGACACCGAGCGAAACGACATCCGACGAGCATAAAACATCCGAGGAGACGAGAACACGTCGCAACTCCTTCGTCGGCACTGCTCAATACGTTTCACCGGAACTTTTAACCGATAAGACCGCGAGCAGAGCTTCCGATCTTTGGGCGCTCGGTTGCATCGTTTATCAAATGGTCGCGGGTTTACCGCCTTTTAGATCGCGTAGCGAGTACCTAATATTCCAAAAGATTCTCAAACTCGACTACGAAATTCCCGACGGCTTTTGTCCGCTCGCTAAATCGCTCGTTGAACAGTTACTCGTACTTAAGGCCTCCGAACGATTGGGCGCGCTCGATGAGCATGGTTCAGGCTATCCGAGCATCAGAGCACATCCCTTTTTCGCTGGCGTCGATTTCGAGACGCTTCACGAACAAAATCCACCGCCGATTTATCCTTATTTGCCAGGAACATCCGAACACGAGGAGTTAAGATCGCATTATCGTGTTCCCGATCATTTGGAGCCTGGTCTCGATGATAAACAACTCACGAGACTTCTCGGTCTTGGAATCGGCGACGAGGCCATTCCACAAAAGCCTGAACCCGTTGTCGTCGAAAAACCCACCAGAAAAACCAACAATTCTGGCATCGATCTTACACCCGAAGAAATGAAGTCGAGACTTGAGAAACAACGAGCTACTAACCCTTGGCACAATTTCGTCGAGAATAATGTCATACTCAAACACGGATTCATCAGCAAACGGAAAGGACTCTTCGCCAGGAGACGAATGCTTCTGCTCACCACCGGACCTCATCTCTATTATGTTGATCCCGTCAACATGGTACTCAAGGGCGAAATTCCATGGAGTCCGGAGCTGAGGGTCGAGCCCAAGAACTTCAAGATCTTCTTCGTCCACACGGTAAGCATTAAATCAAAATAATAATCTTGGATAGTTGGAAAATATAATATTCTTACTAACATCTTAACTGTAAATTCGCCACAAATCAAATCCATAATATTACTGATCTATGCAACCAACCGCTACCAAATGTCAATCGAAAACCAAAACGCCCAACCCCCACTATTTAGCAGCATCTCGAGAGATTGGCTAATGATGAATTGGGTTTTCTAGTCGGTTTCGATAACATTGCTAATGGTTCGAGCCATTGACCAAAGTCCTTTAGTCTAGAAATTATCGTTGCCTGGCGCATTTATATAAATAATTTCTACACCATTTTTATTAATAATACGATTATGTGAAACAGAGAATTAAATAATAATTTCAGTGTAACTTCATTCTTGGTGTAAACTCGAATGTAAATTCGAATGAAAATGTATTCATAATACTTTTCCATTTGAATGACTTTTAATGATTTATATTTAAGACAAATAATGTTTTTTTAATATCATGATCTAATTCAATTCAATTATTATTAAAAAAAAACAATTTTATTCAATTTTTTTTCTGTTATTTGACGAATATATAATACTCATACAATTTTCTTACAATGACTTATCATTATTCAGACCGAATATTTTAAATACAATTTTATTTGAATATTTTTCGTACCTTTTGGGATGTTTTGGGTTATCAATATTATTGCGTACCCTCAATTTAACTTTATAATAATTCGCTATTTTTTTTTTTTATAATTACAGCCCAACAGAACGTACTATCTGGAAGACGCCGAAGGATTTGCTCTCGACTGGTGCCGCGCCATCGAAGAAATGCGCGTCCACTGTTACGGGCTGCGAGAAGAGACCGACGCATAAAGTAAACAATCAAGCTTAGTTAAATTCCGTCAGAAGAGCGTTGTGTGTCGTGTTTAAAAGACAAAATTTCGATCTAGGATCTTGAAATCTCACCGGCCAACCGATTAAACTCGCGAGTGATTGCTATAGGCATTTCCTCTAAAAAAAAAAAAGTGAAAACAAAAAAAGAAACGAATTTGCGTAGTTACGACATCGTATGGAAATTGTCTCGTCTCTTTTCGCGCGCAATTTCTCGTACAGACCTAGTAAAGATAATCTAGATAAATTGTTAAATCCGCGACAGCGAAACGCTCGACATTCATTAATTCGATAAATGACTCGAAAAAGCTTTTGGAGTATGTAAATTCACGCTGATATTGCTCGCCGGACTCCATGACGCGTTCTCACCAGTAAAAAAAAAAAAAAAACTTATAAAAACGCCGTTGCCGTAAATTTCCTTATTTACAATTCGCAATAAACCGGATAGAAAGTCACAATACACATTCGTCAATAACTCCAAACAAAGTAAAATATCGAAAAAAAATAAAATAAAACGTTACCACGTTAAGTGGCGACGATATTGACGCATCTTTCGCGCGGGTGATGCAAAAGAAACGATGTATCGTTGAAATTTTTTAAATACGCGACTAAGAGCCCGGCGAGCATCCCCGCTGCGTCAATAATCGATTTATATATTCCCTTCATATTCAAAAAAACAAAAATACGCACCATTTGTACAGCGATAAATTAACAAGGTCTTTTAGCCGAGCGTTATGAAATTCGATGTCGAAGTGTTGACCGTTAAGCGCAAGTCGCGGATCTTTAGATAGCCAATGTATAGTCGACCACTGTTTTTTCTTTCTTTTTTTTGTTTTCCTTAGCCATGAGCTTTCGAAATTTGGGAAAAAGAATGCAGCATTGGGCAAAAATCCCTCGCAGCTTTAAATTACGTCGCCTGAAAGCGTAACTCGAATTATTTCTCCCTCGAGTCGCTCCCTTTTCGCTCTCTTCTCACAAAATTCTCGTGAATCCAATTCATTGTTTTTCTGTCCTGTTCTCGAAACTACGCGTGAATTTCTCTACGGATGCTTTTCTCGTTAAATTCCATGTAAATAGAAGCACGTAATTGATGAAGAAGAAAAAGAAAAGGGAAAAATTCGAGGGATCGAAGAGCAGGCTTCGTTAAACTATGTAATCCTTAAGTGTACATGTACAACAATTTGTCCAAATGCATTCTTTTTCCTTCTTTTTATTTTATTTTTTTCAAAGTTCGCAATGATATTCTGCCGCAGTCACTCGGGAAATTGGCCAAAAAGTATGGAGCGATTGTTCGATCGCCGAGAGAAGGACAAGCGAGTGAAAAACCAGTGCGACGAAAAGACTCGAGCGCGAATTTAAAAAATAGGTCACTGTCGTTAATTTCCTCGTGCAAAAGTGTACAAAAAAAGGCGGAAGGTCACATCGAGTTCATTTTCTTCAGCTCCAATCTCTAACGACTCGATTGGGCGTCTAAGCCTCACGTTAATTGTAGAAAATGAGAGAGTTCCTTAGGTTTAAGGCATTTATTCGCCTTGTAAATTATTCGTCGTTCGCGTTTACCGATCGTTTACGGTGTTTAACTAAACGATCGCAACATTACTTTACTATTAGATGAATTATCGTTACTTCGTATTTATCGAATTGTCTCTGTGAAAAGATTTCGTGTTTGTCCCGTAAGTAAAAAAATGACTTATTTAAATGAATAGTTTGTAAAAAATCATCAATAACAACCGCGTATTGTTCATTCATTCGTTGTGTTTTTCATCGTTAATTTATCAAGTAGACGTTCAATCTTCATTATTTATTATCGTGTGTTAAAGTTCAACGTTCGTTAGCAATTAGGCTTCACTCTCCAGCGTCCCCGAACTATTGTCGTTACTATCACTGTACTCTAGTAACTCAAAACTACTACTACTACTGCTACTACTGCCTATTATGACGAAAAAAAAAAAAAGTAAAATTACTATCCTCTACTATTTGTAACTATTACCACATATAACTACTTCTAAATACTTCTAATTACTATTAGCGCTATCCACCCAATCTATTTACTGTTCACTGTTGGTGTACTGTTGCGAAGTTACTAGACTACGAATTCATTAGCAAATTATTTGTAAAAATAAATGAATAATTGTAGAATTAAGGTCGAGCGCGATTAAAAGTGTCCAAATAATCGCCAAATTGATCGAGAAGTAGCCCAAGCTGTATTATATTACTTGTACATTACATATATATGAATACGTTATATATATATGCATAGATAATAGTAAATATATATAAAAATATATGGAGAGAGAGATATTTATGAAATGTGAATATTAGTTAAGAAAGCGTGTATATATGTTTGTTAATTGCGTAGTCCATTCGCTAGTATGATAAATTCGTTGAAATTATGGGCGCTGCTCGATCGACGACGGCAACGAAAAGGAACTAATCGTTAATCACTAAAACGCGTCCTCTTAACGTCAAATAAGACTTATACAGGGTAAAACGAATTTTGGATTGACCGGAGGCTTGCAGAGCTCTTAACTTTGTTCGAAATAATAGCTAGACTCTTCGGGGTCTTGAGATTGTTCCCGGTTGCTCAGTGGCTTCTCTAAAATGACCGCTTTTGGAGGGTTGCGAACGGTACGGGCGGGCGGATAACAGCGGCGCTGTTCGCTTCCGGTTAATCCTTGAAAAAATTTGTTATCAATTTTTTCTACTATTAGTGAGAATAATAATGGCGTGGGAAGTAGCGTTTTCATGATTGCGGTTGTAGTATTTTTCATTTCGTTATTTATGTGTTCTACTTTTAATTGGCGTATAATCGCGTCTCGACTGCGTGAAAAAAAAAAAGAAAGAAAAGATACTCTCGAAAATTTCGGCTAAAGCGCATGATGTTAGCGTGTCGGTTAAACGAAACTTTGCTGGACCTACGTTTTATGCAGGCGTTTGCAAACTTTCGACTGCACACGCTGCGCCTAGTGCATTTTTCTTTCTTTTTTTTTGCTCTGGTGTGCAAACGAGAAATTTGTCGATGTCACGGGATTTTTAGCCTCACTATTATTTTTTACTGTAATTGGGCATCTACGAAATTCGTTAGTCATACTTTTGTGTATAGATATGAGCTCAGTGTCTGATCGAACTGAACTCTTGACTAGGTAGTTAAAGGGAAATATTAGTCGCGATCTTCGTGCGGCTTGCACGGATTATTATAGATAAATTGTGTAATTAAAATACGGTAGATACTATCAGGATACTTAAGAAATGAAACAGATTCATGCTGATTAAGAGGTTTTTTCTTTTTTTTTTGAAAATATGCCGAAATATATTCCGAGCAATAATAAAACTGGCCTTGCATATCCCGAACAAAAAACAATGCCTACTGTTCCTTCGGGAGGAACGCTTCAACTATTAATCGCAGTATTACTAAATGTACGTAGACACTTAAAAAACAACACCAACAAGAGACAACACGCTATTCTCTCTATACTCATAATGAAACTCGTTACACTATCCACGAAGACACCGAGCATTTTTTTGTTTGAGCTCTCTTAGCGGCGCATACAAGAAATACGAACAGAAATAAAATGTAAGAAATTCACGCGTGTCCGCGAGGAAACGACAAATGGATAAGACTCTGTAAATAGTACGTGATGATATGGGCGATAAATAAACCCTATTAACACTAACATCAAATTTATTTATAATAAATTTTCCGAAATACCGCAAAAATACAGTGTTTTTATTTATTTCTACAAACCTGCCTCGTCCCTATCCCAAATATTCAATTAGTTTGTAAGCAAAAACTATTGGAAAATAGAAATTTAATAAGTAAATTGAAAAATTATTAAGAATATGTGAAAGATTTTTTAAAGAAGGAGGCAATAATGGCTGAATATTGTTTCATCCCTGTACAAAATCTTACCTCGCTATCTCAAATTTTGCAAAAGTTATAATAGACAGATATTGTAAGTTATTCGAAAAATTCAAAGTTCCATAAAATCCGAACTGCTTTACCGATTTCGTCGCAATTCAATATCAATCGACATTGAACATGTCTTCAGTTATGAAGAAATATTTAATTAAATCGTCGAACTTCTAGAAAAGTTAGAGCGACCGCGCACTTTTTTCGAAAAATAGAAAATTACATAAAATCAAAATGACAGCATGTCAGGGTGCGTCTAAAAAGGAACTTTTTTTTTCTTGCCACATCAAAAGAGATAGTTTGGATTATAATATGGGTCCTTATTAAAGACAAGTTTCGTACAATTTTTTTATAGGTAGCGCAACGGCCTTTTGTATATCTCATTTGATTGATTAACATGTAGAAACTCAAGTTTTCTTTTTGAACCGATATTATTATTTCTTACACGATGGACGGTGCCATGTATGGTAGCAATTGATAGTTGAAACGATCAACTTAAATTCCGTATATCGTAAAAAAATGTAGGCCACAATTCCCAAGATATTCAATTCTGCGTAAACAGATGTTTTATAATTTTGTGAATAATGGTTACCTAAGACAGGCTTTTATCTTCTTTGTTAAGGCTACCATAAAAATTAGTATGAAATTTCTCAAGGACATCGCAAAAACTGTTCATCATGCAATTGAGTCTTATCCGTGATTATTATTATTATTGTTACTATAGAACATTTCATGCTTATTAAAATGTCAAATAACACACACAGGTGGCACCGTGAGCATTTTTGTGAGAGGTGGCATGAAAAATGGGCATATTCTCCCTTTGCAACAATTTGTTATAAATCAAATGGGAGAGTGAATTCTCTCGCTACCTTTTAAAAATAAAAAAAGGAAGCGGTGTTATCTTTATATCGAGGCTCGATATTATGGCAGAAGCAAGATTTTCGATCGTGTATGGTAAGAAAAAGTTATTAGTTATTTCACAAAGCAATTTTATTGTTAAATGATAATAATAAAATTTATATCCTAAAATCGGACTACATCATATGAGGGATAGTTTCCACGTGTCCTTGACCGATTTTATACAAATTTCCACTTTATTCGTACCAAAAGAGATCGCAAAGCATACACCCAGAGAAATGGGTCTGATGAGTTTATTTGAATCAATTATGTGGTGTATTTGGAATGAATGAAATCCCATTTCAATCAAATAGAGCCTATTTCGATCAGATGAAATTTTATTTCAATCAAATAGAGTCTGTTTCGGTTAAATAAAATACTATTAGGTCGGCTATTACATAAATAATTTATACTAACATGAAAACATCAATAACAATTGTTTTCATGAAAACATAGTTTCCTCTATGAGGAAGCAAAAAGAAAAAAAATCATGCTGATTGATAAAGGATTGCATCCAAAAGGGAGCAGCCAGGACTTGTAAAAAAAGGTACGTACTTTTATTGGTTAAAAAGCGTGAAATTAAATATTGATACAGATACCGTATCTTTAAATTTCGCAGCTTTTTTTGGTTTCATTATATTTATGTTTTTGGCGTTTATAAATTTATACGCGTCCATTTCTCTAACATATTTTTTCAAAATTGTATCTAATTTTAAAAATAATAAATCATGCAGGAATCCTCTGCATGATTTATTGATTGCTTTTTGTGAGCTCTCATTTCTTATTGTCAAAGTCAAGAGAAACTGAGACTGTTTCAATTTTTTTAATTGCCGGTAGAAAAAATATTTTATATGCCTGAATGGAAAAACCTGTCTCATTGTATTTCGTAATGTTCATGAGTAGAGACCGTCGCAAAATATATCGTAAATAGAAGAATATAAGAAAATAACAAGTGAATCAAAACGATAAAAAACAAAAAAGATACAGAAACTTAAGTCAATTGGAAGAGGTCACGAAACTAAATGATGCATTAAGGGCTTGTAGAAAAAGATAAGTACTTTTATTAATTTACACGTGAGCAATTAAACTATTTCTTAGGAAAGTGTGTCAACAAGTGTCGCTTGAGTTCAGGTAGATTTTTTGGTTTCGTGGAGCATTTGTGACACTGAAGTTCCTTTTTGACAAACCCATCGGCTTCGCTACTGGACATTGGCTTGATGCGGCCGTGTTCCTTCAATTCTTCTCGTAAAGCTGCAACAAACGGTACAATCAATAAATAAATTGAAGACATCATTAATTTGGCTTTATAATATAAAACATTATTTCTATCATGTTATATTGAGGCTAGGAAGTAAAGTAAATAATTTAAGAGGTGATATTGATAAAGAGTAGAAGTTTTATTTAAACATGCATCTTGACATGGAGAGGTTCGATAAGCTTCGGTTCGGTTGCGTACACAGATACCAAAAAAATAAGTTTAAACAAACAAAAGAAGAACACTCTTGAATTCGTCTAGTTATCATAAGTGTACTATGAAAACTCCAATATGTTAACGCATTGATTCTTCTCACTTTAGAATTTTCAAAAAAAAAATATTATTCATTTTGTTTACATTTTTCGAAAGTATACATATCCCAAAGTATAATACTAAAAATGTATGAAGGTCGGAGGGCTATTTTTGTGGGACCTTTACTTTAGGTGCTACTTAAGCACGAAATAAATTATCTCCACGACTTGTTAATAAAATCTTCGAAACTACTGAACCGGTCTTTATAAAATGTTAACCACAGATTCTTTACAACTATAGCTATAGCGCACATAAAGGATGTTCTCGAATTTTGATATTCACTTTTTTTTTGCAAAAAAAATGAAACACGTTTTTTGTTATTGTTTTTTCGTAAAGTGTCTGTGATTTTCTGATTTTTGCATATATAAAAAGTCGTATGATATGCGCTATAGCTATCAACGTACTCAATTCAAAATCGCTATGTTGTTTGTGTTCCGGGCGATGCATTTCCAAGATTTTATCAACAGCAGCGCAGACCTATGATTTGTTTGGAACATTTTTTCAACTATCATTTTCGCGTATGAATATTGACTTTTATAACTACATTAGAAAAAAAATCAATGTACTTTGAAAGTGCATTTACTAAGTGTAACAACTTTTATATCAATATCTATAATATTCCCAGTAAACCAAAAAATCGGTTTCGTTGCTGCTCTGTTACAATTTCCCACTTAGCAATGTAAGTGTTACATAACACTGTTGTTACATAACAGGTTGGTGAATTTACCTTAAAACCACTGTTAGACTACCGGGTAGTTTTTTGCAATAATAAAACCTAAAATTGGTCATAACGTTTGTCAAAGCAACTGCTTACTGGAAATTATGCAGAGTTGTTTTCGCAGTCGTTTAGATGCGTTGACCACCGAGAAAATGACCGTTGAGGAGTTCAAAATTTATGGCATTTATAATTTTTTTAGAGGATGTCGGCTCGGGCTCTAACTCCCGCTATTTTTTATGATATCGTGCTCAAATTCAGTCTACAAGTGACCGGTTATTAAATAAAGTTTTAGAGTGATTTTGTCACCCATTAAGGGGTTCTAAATTCATGGCATTTTGAATATTTTTTTCAATTTTTTGGTTCGTGCTCAAACTTTCGCAATTTTTAAGATACCGTGCTCAAATCTGAGCACGGTATCTTAAAGTGTGTTGAGTGTGATTTTTAAGATACCGTATACGAGTAGAGTGTGGTTAAACAATGAACGCGTTAGAATTTAGTGCGAATCCTTGATGGATCAGCAACAAAAATTAATAAATAATAAAAAGGTGGTTCAAAAATAATGCCATTAAAGTTTTTTTAAAAACAAGACTGCAAACTAGAGCTTTGCAAATTGCTTCCTCATTATTGTAGGATATTTACAAAGCGAAACTAAAATAGATATAGATAGAGATAGATATAACATACTTCTTCGTAGAGGTAGACCTGTAGAAATCCAACAATAATGAGGAACCAATTTGCGAAGTTTTACTTTGGAGCCTCTTCTTCCTTGTGCCATCGTTACGACCGATTTACCGGTTTTTTGTTGTTGCAAAAAACCACCCGGTACCAGCATAAGCAAACGTGCTTTTATGGTTTTGCATGCCGTCACCGTGCCATCGCGCCGCGCCATATCAAAAAATTTTGAACGCACTGTGACTGCTTGGTGGCGGCGTCACGGTCGTACATGACAGCACGGTGCCGTCTACACTCCCTAATACACACGTGCCGACACGTAATGCCGTCGAGGTGCCGATCCCTAACCATCCTAACCACCACCGTTTTACCATAAAAACGACCGGGTGGTTTTTTGCAAAGAAAACCTAAAGTTGGTCGTAACGACCGTAAAAACGACTGCCCTAAAAAAAGTTATACAGTCGTTTTTTTCGATTTACCATGGAAAACCGAAAAAACAACCGAATAATATTTTTAGAGTGGTTGTTTTCGCGGTCGTTACGACCGGTTTCCGGTTTATTTTTTGCAAAAAACAACCCTATTGTTTAAACGTATTTTTTTACAGTGAATCAGCTGAAAACGACGGTCGTCGAGATTGCTAGGGATGCGGTCGTATATGACGGCACGGTGCCGGCACGTGTCTGTTTGGGTAGTGTCTGCGGTAAGCCGGTAGTGGTTGAGATTGCTAGGGAAAACATTATCCGTCCGTTCAGAAAGGTTGTTCTAAATTGACCAAGACGTTAATTAGATGACTTACTTTTTGAGGGTAGGAAAAACGGTGTTGTAAACGAATTCCAGTGGTACTTGTTCTTTAAGCAAGGACTATCAAAATCGGTGCTTATAACGTGCAAATGAAGTCTATCCATACTTGGCACCGCGTGATATCCAAGTATGAACTCGTGGCCATCCTGTTCATCTGCAACTTTCTGGCCAATTTTTTCCATATGCTCCAGGAGCTCTTCGTGCTTTTTTTCTAATTCCTTTATCGAATGTATGTTCTCTCTGGGCAATACTAGATAATGATGACGAGCCTTGGGATACTTATCCTTTATTACGACTACTCGCTCATCTTCTTTCACTATGGCCTCTGGATCTTCCATGGTATCTAACAAACCTTCGCGCCAGTGTCTCTTTTTTGCAGGCGGTCCGCCGCTGCTCGATGGCTTTGCATGGTTCTTCATAGTTACCCGATTAATTTGAACTCTCAGCGACGATTTCAGAAGTGTCCTGAACACATGACACACCTTCATTCGTTCAATTCCTTACAAATATTACTACGTGACTAAAGTAAACAAAACTTTTTGATGTTGTGCAGCATTATGACGACCTTATCAACAGAGTTGAGAACTTTCATGTGCTGGCATCTTTCGGGGATACGAAGAATTTTTTTCCCGAAGTTGGATTTTTTTTTCAGATGGTACATAGTTGTATAATGTTTTTATTGATACAAAATCTGAATAAAAGATCTTGGCAGTTCGACAAACGCAGTTTAGTAGGCGCAAAGAATACATGATGAAAAATAATCAGTTTTTACTTACTAGGTATTTTTTATGTTGAGCTTACCGAAGTTTTTGAAAAGCATTTTCTGTCGCATAAATTTCAATGTCCATATTTATTTTTTAGTTCTCCGAAAAAAATGTGACTCATTATGTGAATTCTGAATCGTATATTTGCCATGAAAGTATTCTGATTATGATTTAAATCTCGTTGTTGAGAAATATACAATTGAGAGAAGAAAAAGCAAAAATAATTTTTTGATTAATGTCAACTATGAATAAGGACCTCAGAAGTGTCCTGAACACATGACGCTTCTTCATTCATTCAATTTATTACCATAATTACGACATTTCTGAAGTAAGCAAAACTTTTTGATGTTGTGCCGCATTATGACGACCTTATCAACAGAGTTGAGAATTTTCATGTGCTGACATCTTTCGGATATACGAAGAATTTTTTCTCCGAACTTTGAATCTACTTTTTCAGATGGTAAATGCAGTTAAGTTGGCACAAAAAATACACGAATAAAGGTAAAGATCCTTTTTTTACTAGGTATCTTTGTATGTTGAATTTACCAAAATATTTTCAATGCTCTTTCTGACGCATAAATTTAAATCTCCATATTTATTTGTTTAATTCTCCGAAAAAAAATGTGCCACATTATGTGAATTCTGGACCATATTTTTTTCCATAAAGTGTTCTAATTATTAATTTATTCTTCGTATAGGAAAACAAGATTATTACTTATCTAAATGCAAATGGAAAAAATATTCATCATTCAGTCCGGTGCTATGAACCATTTAATTGAGAGAAAAATTCATTTAAGAAAAAAACTTGAATTTTCTAAACCCGTGGTTCACAGAAACCACAAAAAATGTAGTTTATTCAACGAAACGATGATCATAGACAGGGAATTAAAATTCATATCAATTAACTGTTCTATCAGGTACGAGTTAATTACAGAAATATGTGACTCACGTCGTGTAACTCAATTAATACGAGCTATTTTTTTCGTAGATTTTTTTTATATTGATAAGACGTGGGATAAAATTAAAGATAATCACTTTGCCAATAACTTTCTATTTATTTATTTACTCAAATGGAAGGCAATCGATAAATTTGCAACAAATAAAAATAAATAACACTCTCTCTAGCAATAATTATATTCGATCGTTACTTAAAAGTATATCGATATAATAATAATAAATTCAGTGATACTTGACTGTCGCTCATTCTTCCGTTCGTGATCGCACGCAGAACTCAAGCATTCCACCGATAGACGCATTCTCCATTTTTTTTCTTTTTTTTCCGCTGTGTAATGCACGATATACACACTTTTTTTGATGTTATTATACAAAATAGTATTTCGTGTGAATCTTGTTTAAAAAAAAGTTTTTTTTTCGAGAATTATTTTGTAAGGGAAACAAAAACAATCTAGCTTCCCGAACTTTCGGCTATATTTTCTTATGTATCTGAAGTATTAAAATGATTTTTTTCAAGCAGATACAATAATAAACTGCAGAGCAATAAGCTTTTTCTTTGCCACTGCAATTTCCAATGAGCAGGAAATATGCAGTTCGAAACTCTTGTCTAAAACAAAAACAAAAAAAAACCAAAAGAATTACGAATTATTACATATTTTTTTCCCCTGGATTAACTAGTGAAAGAAAAAAAAACTTTCATACAAAAAAAGTTATAATTTAACGATTATCTCAACTTTTTCCGCGTTTACCCAGAAGAAAAATATATTATAATCAAAAATTTTTTTGGCTTTGTTTTGTTTCCGCGTAAATCACAGAAAATGCTCATTGTTCTGCGGTTAACTCTTGTATCTACTTTTAAAAAACTATATTTACACTCCACATACATAAGAATTTGTACCTTAAAGTTCGGGAGGCTAAGTTGTTTTTTGTCTTTCCGAAAAATTCTCGAAAAAAGGCGTTTTCGCAATTTGAACGATCCATTGCAAGCGCAATGGACCGTTGAAACAATCTCGCATTTTCAAAATCACTCTTATCTCACGGACAGACTAAAATATCCAAACTCGCACAGCCGAACAAACAATCGAAGTAAATCGTCGATTCGTACAACGATTTAATCAACAAATTCTCTTATCTCCTCGTAAACATTATAAAGGGATTTTCTTCGGAAGATCTCGTTACACTCGCTAAAAATCAATCATTCACGACAAAACATATTCACGCGCACATAAACATACATGGGAGTTTTTTTAACCGAACATTAAAACGGTTCACGCCCAATAAACGCACCAATTAGCAATTCTCTTAAAATTTATCCTATCATTCGATACATAAATCCGAGGCACTCTCGCACGCGAACATTTTTCCCACGATTGCACGCACACACCAAGACATTTGGACACACTCTACATATTGTACAATATTTTACAAAAAAAAAAAAAAAGGTAAAAAGAAAAAAGAAAAGAGAGAAAACAATAAACAAATGATTATTGTCATGGCAACGGATGCTGACGAGTAGCGAAGCGACATCGGGCGGGCAAGGGAGATTTTGGCACGTCCAGTTTCATATTTTTAGTCATTTCTCATTAATTATAACGCATTTTGGCTGCACAAGTGTTTCACTTTGATAGACGTTGAATTTCTTCATATTATGAATGATATGAAAATCAATGATAAATTTCCGTAAGAGTTTCTGTAAAGTATTGTGCAATAAATTGAAAAAATTATGGTAAAAAAATGACAATATTTTAATGAATCACCGTTAATTTTTTTTCACCAAAAGCAATGCCTAATAGTTTTATGCACGCAGATTTTAACATTTTCTTGAATGATGCTTTATAATTTAATCTGCTGTATATTTATTAGTCTCAAACGTTAAAATTGACAGCTAATGTTTATAAAGAATTTTCTTGCTTGGCAAACAAGAGAAAAGTTCACACTATCAAATGTTCAGAAAGTTAATTTGTAGAGAAACTCAAAAAAAAAAAAATTATTTTCAGAAAAACTCAACGAAATCGTGTCTGTTTAGAATTAAACGTTAATTAATATATTTATGAATCTATCATTCATGTTTTGACTTGACGACACAAACTCTAATAAAAGTTACTTCTTATTGCCATTATTTGACGCACAAAACCTACAGAAACATTTATGAACATTTTGCACAGATTTTACTAGTATAAAGCGCTTCAACCTTCTTGATTAACGCGTTTTGTCGATTTTTCGTCACTGACGATCGAAAAAAAAAATGTCATTTTGTCGCGGAATCGAAAAATCCCAGTCATGAGCAATAAAAATTAATGCATTAATGATTCAACAATGGCTTTTGGGCTCTGATTCGAACGTGTCTCTTGACGGTGCAAAAATTCAATTGGCATAAATGCATGATCAAATTTGGCAGACTTGAAAATTGTGTAAAGAATCTCATTTAACTCCACGATTCCGATAGCACAACTTGAGGTTCTAAATGCTTTTTCATCCTTTCATAATTAGCTTAAACGTAATTTGTAATTCGACTTTACTGAGAATCGAAAAATCTTTCACTTTATTTTCTTAATATTCTCGATAAACTATGAGTTTTTGTGAGAGATAACGGGAACGAGGAACATTATGAGTTTTTGAGCCGTCGGCTCTTAAAAAGTTTGGAATGTTGCTATGATATTCGTTCCTTTCGAATAATAGTGTGAGATTAGTGAAAAAGCCATCGACGTGGAAAAATGAACTGGGAATCGATTCTGCAACTTCCGAAAATTTGATCCAGTCGTCGAGTGATGAAATTAAATTTTTAAATCATTTTCACGATTAAAAAATCGACAGTCCGTTCGATAATAATTGGTCAACACTGTGGTCATTCTTATTCCTCGAGTAGATTTCCAGACTCGACATTTTCAACAGGCTTTTTTAAGCACATGTGCGGCGTTTTTGTGCATTCTTATCTTTCTCTCCTTCTTCGTGTTCATAATTCTCATTCGTAGCGGCAGTCGCGATTAATTCCGTGATATTTGCGTATTTCACCGACGTTTTAAAAATCGCAATCGAACCGTTAGTGAAAATTAGCGACTGTAAGTCGTCGGTCTCATTTCAACCAAATAATTTGGCACGCAACATCGCAAGGTAATTGTGCTATTTGGAACTTTCGATAATACATAAGACATTTTATATTAACTCGGCCACTTTTTTTCGACTCTCTCGGATCTTTTTGTTAATTGACCATATTCAAAAGTGCTTTTCAGAAGTATACACTGTGAATTTTTCCAAATTTTTTTATCACCTCGTTTCGCAAATGAGTTGTTTTTTCACGTCCGTATATTAAAACAAAAAACACGTAGAAACAAAAAAGTTATTGTTTTCCATCGACTTCGATTTGAAATATGTAATTTTTTTTTAACCAAAAAAGCAATTTTTATCCGAAAACAATGAAAATATTTTTTTTCCCTCTAGTGTGATAGCTTTTATTTGGCTGTAATTTTTACAGGGTATTTAGCAGGGTATTCACAAGCTTAAAAAAATTTGCATCGTGGAGCTCGGAAATTTTGACCTCTAAGGAAAATATTCTGCAGAGATTTTTTTGTATGATTAATTAATATATTAAATTTTTTTTACAGATAATTGGAACGATACGGTATCAGTATTTTCGATACGCTTCCAGTATTTATGATACGCTTTCTTAAAAAGCGCCGCTTTATGTCGCGGCGGGCCCGCACATAAACTGGCACTTTTCGTGCATGCGTTACAAAAAGTATTTTTCAGTAGTATTAATACATGGCCAATCATCAAAAAGATCGGAGAGGGTCGAGAAAAAAGTGGTCGAGTTTATGAAAAATATATTCATTGCACGATAATAATAATAAAATCTATGAGTCAAAGCGCGATCACCACGACAATTATGAAGAGACAGCAGAATAATTAATTCACGAACGTTGGAAACTAAAGAAAGGGCAAAAAACGACAAAACGCTTAACGATTTGGTCACTGGAATCTGTTTGCTTATCGTAGCGCGCGTGGAACGAGAAAGAACGGTCGCGTTTTTTGCCTCGCGAGATTTTTATCGTTCGTTCGAGTTTGGAAACATGGAATGTCACAAAAACAAGAAAAATATCATACGGGGTTTATCTTTAAATAGATCAAACTCGACAGAGGAAGGAAGAAGTTTAATAAAACGGACGATCGCGAACTGCCGCTCTCTACAAAGTTTTTTTCCACTCCTCACAATTTTTCAGGCACTTACACGTATAACGATTTTTTATTTTTCACACGGTTCACGTAAGATTTATTGTTCTTACTTCGTTTTTTCATATAAATGGCGTGTATCTCTTTAAAAATCACATACGCTGAATTACGCGAAATACGTGAACTGCTCTGGAAAATCGCTGAATAAACGCTTTCGAGGATAAATATCATCAAAACACGATTCCAATAAGAGCGGTTCAAAACCCCTCCGATTTTCTGGCGCAAAGCTGCAAAACCATTCGCCACGGGAATTAAATGTATATTTCACTCTCGGATAAGGTCAATTATTCAAAATTTAATGAAAGATATAGTTGACGAAAAACAAAATTTTCGAATTTTCCTCTAAAATGGAAAATGGAAAATGGAAAATAATTGACGGGTGTTTTCACGAAAAAAGTGCTCGGTCAATTAATTTCAAAGACTGTTTCAATGATCTAAATATCTAATTATTCGATCGATTCTTCAAATTAAATTGCGATGGCCTTTTTTCCAAAAGCAAACATTGATTATTTTATATTTGTATCGATTTTTTTCATTTTTCTATACCGAAATTTTTCATTAAATGTTTAAAAAATTGTCGAATACTTGAGTTTCATATATCAAGGTGACTATACTTTTCTGTTGTTTTTTCGAGCCGATAGCAAATTACGTAATGTCGGAGGATTCAGCTTATATCACCTCAATAATTTTTTATTTTTATATGAAACATGAAATATAATTTTTATTGCCAGTATTTCAGTGCGAATCCATACGTTAACGTTAGCTTCAACCATAATTTTTTGTAATAACTGTTGTTGATCCGATTACGTTCCAATTACTACAGGATTGTCATTCTTTTTCATCTCGTATTTTATCGTTTGTTTTTCTTTTGTCATTTCCACGAATAAGAGACGATAAATACGCTGTTTCGTATTTGTATTTAGCACACACGCTAACCGCAGTTATTAGAAACTCAAGCAACACACGATTGTGAAGCACTTTCTATCAATTCGTCTACAATTTTTTTCGCCCATATTAGATTGGCCCCGTAATTAGTTATATTGAAGTCCCATTAAAAGATGACGTATGCGAATTTTTCCATGTTTGTTTAACCACTATTTCAGGAAATGCCAATTCTTTTCCAAATGAACATGTCTCGGAAACTTGCAGTTGCTGAATAGAAATGTCTCCACATAAAAGTTGTTGATTTTTTTAGCTTTCGAACGATATAGTTGAAATAATTATCACGTCCCGGCAACACCGATTTTTTAACCGTAAAATGGGAGAATCATATTTAAATTCGAAAACGAATATCTTTCTGGGGCTGGAAAAAATACAGAGTATTTCTGCATGACTGTCGATATCGCACCAAAATCAGCAAAGTGACAGGGATAGAGGTTCCGGTATTATTATATTTATTTATTTATTTATTTAAGTGGCATTTCAGAAAAATTAAGTTCATTGCGTACGATTTACTGTTGTTTCTTTTCTTTACTCTAGGAATTGGATGCGTGACACTTTAGCGATTTTTTCGTGATATCGTCAGGAATATTGAAACTTTCTGTAATTTTTTCGGCCAGAAAAAAATATCCGTTATTTGGAAAAACTAATTTCACCGGTTTTCGGTAAAAAATCCGTGTCACCGGTAGGTAAAAATTATTTTAAATATTTCATTGAAAGACAAATCGAAACCACAACTTTAATGTAGAGAGATTTTATTCAGTCACTTCAAGTTCCCGAGATAAACTTGAAAAACAACCATATTTTCTAGAACATTGGATAAAGAATCTGGAAAAAATTACATAAATTAGGTTGATACAATCTAAGATAGTCGAAAATAAGTGCGCGAATTGATTGAAGAGAATGCTTCATTCAATTCCGTAGAACTAAATAAACAGAAAAAAAGTTCCCTCCTTTCGCGGAAAGATTTCTTTGGAGAATTTTCAAACAATTGTCGTCGGCTCGCTATTGCATTTTCTCTCTCTCTCTTTCGCATTTCGATTTTTCAATATGTATCGATTGCTCTCGCTTTCGTTCTCGCGGAGTGCGTCACTCTTTGGTGACCGGAAATCCGCTGCGCACAAAATAGGCACACCCATTCAAATTCTTTCGCAAATGATTGTGTGCAAATTCTCCTAACGTCTTAATCGCTCGTACCCCGATATTTTTTCGTCTTTTAGTTCGATAAAGAGGATGAAAAATTCTAGTCGAGTCACGAGATATTTCCACATCAATAATCAATATATAATCAATAATAAATCTCATCAGCATGTCACGTTTTTCTTTATTTTTTTCTTTTATAATTCCACCACTGTTGGTCTGACAGACTCGCGATTTTGTCTGATCGTTGCGCCTGTCACAATGACGAGTTTTTCTACCTTTTTTCAGCACGATCAAGCGAATCGAGCGAAGCGTTGACTGGTTGTCACGAGTGACTAAGTTAAAATACGATCGACTCCTTCCGGCGTCGATCTTTAGCGTGATTTTTCTTGTTTGTTGATTTTTTGTTGTTTATACAATTAATAAAAACTAAGCCTATTTGGGATTTTTTTAAAATCGAGAGCCAACGAAGAGTAGGTAAATCTCCGGAGGCTGATTAAGCTTAAGCTCTGGTCGGTAAGTACACGAATTCGTCGGAAATCGACGCTAATACCACGTGATTTTTATTCATTTCGTTTCGCGAATTGTCTTGTATTCATTGGCGATAAAACACTCGCGATCATTCTATTTTTATTTTTTTTTGACGATTGTTTATTGTCGTTCTCTTTGGAAAGAACGTAACGTAACGTTAAGTACACAATGCCGAGTCCCGAGCGCGAATCCCGGGCTAAGTCGCGTAATCTCCTTTGTCCCAAATTAGCATGAGATCCGACGTAAGCTTGGAATCCGTGTCTTCCATGCTGAAGAGTTCGAAGGGATCCGGACTGTTGGCCAAGACAGGATCGTATATATCGTTGACAGTTGACTGAACCGATTGCGGCGAGGAGTGGTAATGACTGGAGATGCTCGAAGTTAAGGCCGGCGGAGATTGTGGCATCAATGAATCCAGCAAATCCTGAACGTCCATGTCCATGGGCATCTCACCGATGTCCATCAACTCCTGTGGGGCTTCCATTTTTACGCCCAGGTCGCTGTCCAACTGGCTGAAGTCCATTGTGTCCAGTGACTCCAGATCCAGAACCAATTCTGGGCATAAAAGAGACTGAAACAAAATGGATTGTTTTTTTACTTGTTCGACTTTTAATTTGCTGAAATTACACGGTATAAAATATATTTGGGAAATTCATAGACGGTATAGAAATTTAATGTATTGCATTCTTAATAAATTTGTGTAGGGTATTCAACCTAGGATACGCAATGATGTACGTGTGGTCAAATTGAAGTTAATTTACCGTGAAAACATGATTATTAACGAATTTAGGAGACTCCAGCCAAGTTTAATATTCCTATACACCAATTTTATGTTATACTGGTATTTTTATTAACCCTGGTATTAACTGGTATTTATTTATCAATTAATTGGTAAATTTTATAGACCTATTTCTGTAAAAGAGCTTCCTGTACAATCAGAGAAATTAAATAAATTATTCATTTATTGGTCGGCCGAATAGAATTTTATTTGACCGAAATAGACTCTATTTAATCTAAATAAAATTTCATCTGATCGAAAGAGACTCTAATTGATTCAAATAAACTCATCAGACTCATCTCTCTGGGTGTAACGTGTAGTAATTATGCCTTGAATATTTTTAACAGCTCCGGAAATGTGACTTTTCTTATTTTTTTAACAAACAGAATCAGAGGCGGAATTAATTATGAATTATCTGGAACATTAAATGAAATACATATTCGTTTCACGGAAAGCAAATTTTCGTTTATTGAAATAATTAAATGTTGGACCGATAATTTTATTTGGGTGAGAGTCAAAATAGCGAATTACTAAAATCGCAAATGGCTAAAGCAGCGAATAAATAATAAGGAACGTCTAAATATATAATAGCCATCATTGTGAAGTTCGCTATTTTAGCCATTCGTTATTTTTACCATTCGCTATTTTCACCATTCGCTATTTCGATTGCATTTGTATAAGATGGAGGTCAAAATTGCGAATATTTTGGTCACTCGTTATTTTGATCCCCAACCTTTTAGTTAATATTACTAAATCTTTTTTTTAGTGTAGAGAAAAATATATTTCTTCTTATGTAAGTAACTTACATTGACATCGAGATTGCCATTGTCGGAGGAGGTGACTTCCTGCGGCGGTTGAGGATCGGGCGATCCTTGCTGAACCGATTGCGGACTCAGTAACATCGACGCATCAAGTTCGACCTCCGAACTCAGTAGATCTGCCGTAAAAGACGGTATTTCGTCTTGCTGTTGATGCTGCTGTTGCTGTTGTTGCAGAGCACTGGGCAACTGCACTGCGAAAGTAGCGAGAGGTAAAGGAGGCGGTGGAGGAGGCGGAGGAGCTGGTGGACTCGGACATCCGCTCTGCGTAACGTCCATCGCCATTGGGCTGACGGGACTTATCGGACTCGCAGCAGTGAAAACGAGAGACTGCGTTGGACTGTCAGCGGGCGACGTGAACACGAGATTCTGAGCAATCTGGCGATTCGGCGTCGTTGGAGTCGTCGGATCCGCGGCACTAGGCGGAAGCTCGCCGTTCTTAATCAGTATCTCCAAGACGTCGTCAAGAACCTGACTCTTTACATGGTTCTTTGGCACTGGCTCTATCTTCACCTGTTTTCATCGAAAATTATCATTATTATCTTTAAATATTACGAAAAGATCTCACCGGCGACATCGCTGAGTCAAGAATCGAGGGACTCCGAAAAACTTGGGCTTCTGAGTTCTTTAGATTCTTTAGGTCCAACCAGGAAATAATTCGGACCAGTAACAGTTATTTCAAACATTCCACTCGAAAGCTAACAAGCCACGACAACTTTTATGTAGACTTTTTGTTTCAGTAACTTCAAATTTCCAAGAAATTTACACTCGAAAAAAATGGCACTTTAAAATATTGTTTTGAAAAATCTTAAAATATTCACATAGAGGTAACTTTAGAGTAACTTTTAAAGGGGATTTTTATATAACTAATTATGGGGCAAATCGGAGAGAGTCGAAAAGAAAGTGGCTGAGTTGACAGACCTTCATATAAAAAAATAAACAAAAGGAAATTTAAACAAATCTTTACAATCAAACTTTTCCGATAAGAAGAATAATTTTGACGTGTTGAAATATAAAACGACAAGCTATGAAAGTTTTAAACAAACTTTCTTTTTTCGTTCCATAGCCTCGAAATAATGACAACGAAATTTGAACTGACCTTCAACAATTTGGCAGCTTCATCGTATTGCGGTGGTGGAGGTTTGATGTCCTCGACTACGGTCATCGTTTGTTGTTGTTGCTGCTGTTGCTGTTGCTGCTGTTGAGCCTGTGCCTGAGCGACGAGAGCTCCCAACAACGAACCGTTTAATTTCGTAGGTTTCGCGAGGTTGAGGACAATCGCTGCTGGCAGTTGAACAGTCGCGTTGTTGTTTTTCACCTGATTTTTCTTGTTGTTTATAGCGGTTAGTGTCGCGGAGTCTAGAATAGTCGCGTTGTTCGGCTGGGCTTGAAGATAAGCAGCAAGACTGGCTTTAGCGTTGAGCTGTTGGAAAGCCGCGTGTTGCTGTTGTTGCGCAATCTGTTGAGCCTGCTGTTGATTCTGTTGATTCTGCGCTTGTTGCTGCTGCTGTTGCGCCTGTTGCGCTTGCTGCTGTTGTTGCTGTTGTTGCTGCAGATGCTGCAACTGCTGCAGATGAAGCGCCAGCTGCTGCTGTTGCATCTTGTTCTGTATGTGTTGCTGAAGCACGAGTTTTTCCGCTCGCACTGTTGCTGGTTGTGTTTGACGAATTTGTTGCAATTGCTGCTGCGATTTGTAAAGTTCTCGCTGCAGTTCGTCGATCCTCTTGCGCTGCTCTTTGATGATGTCGTCACCTGAAAGGAATATTAAGGTCGGGGTAATTAAACATAATGAGAATAGATGTAGAAATAAGAATTTCCCTGGCACTTTACGCAATTTCACTGTGTATTTAAATGATTTGGAATTTTTAATTCAATTCAATTTCGAAGTACGAAGTATTAAAGTGGTCGTTATTTAGGGTCCAGACGAATCTTGAGGGAAAAATTTCATTCAAATATATAAATCTGGAAAGCTGTAAAATTATCGGGGTACCGAATATTTATTTTTTGCGACGTCGAAAGTTATTGTAAAACTGATTATCCAAATGCAATTATAATTATTTCGTACCGGGTGGACTCGACGGATCGTCGTGTTCGCTGCCATGAGGTGAATCCATTCTTGGGCTGTTGGGCTCATCCTTGACCGGCGAACCAGGACTTTTAGCGTGCGAACTCGAGTCGTCGGAAGTTATTGGTCCAGGTGTGTCCATCAGAATGTGACCCATGTGCGTGACGTGTGGTCCGTTAGAATTAGACGTCGAGTTGTTACTCGATGATTCCGTAAAGGGTTTTAAGCGTTCAATCAGCTGTGGCTTTGAGCCGGACACTGGCAGATTTCGGCGCTTCAATTCCACTTTTAGATCACTCACTTGAAAAAAAAGAATGACGAATTTATATTTCCCTGCCAAAGATAAATTCCGAACGGCAATAAAATGTTAAGAAGCTATACTAGATCTCTTTAAACATTTGTGTACTATGTTTTTTTGTGTTTTTGCGTTCCGATAAGGGAGCTTTGTTTTGAGAAAATATTTTTTTTTTTCCAGATATTCATCTCAGGGCACTCAAAACGCTCTAAAACGTCGAGGTGATTGATTTTTACGAAATGTTTGTATGTTCAGATTGTTGTTAGTACGATATAGCGTCCGTAATTTTCAAGATATCTGCCTGGGATGTGGTACATGAGTACAATGACGATAGGCTAAGGCTAAGTTCAAATTTGCCGTGAATCCGTCGAGTTGTTGAAAAATTATGGCATTTTGGATTTAAAAAAAAATCAGTTATTATGCTTTGACCGCGTCATTTTACGATATATATGAAGCTCAAATTTTATCCACGAATGGACTATCATAAACTGATAATTGGTATCAAATCTTGCAAAAATCGATTGAACCATTCAAATTTTATGAAATTTTGAATTGTTCGAATTATCTGAAACATTATTATTCCTGTCCTAGTTCGAGTTTAGGTACCAATGGTGTCTAAATTAGTTATAAATCAGTAATGAACGTGATTGATTCAAACAGAATAATAAAAAATAAGAATAACAGAACTTTCATGAAACGTTAAAATTAACGCGACGCAACGTTACAATTTCAATTGTCATCTTTTTTTTTGTTTATTGCAAGCGTCAAGATAAATAATAATGCTTATAATTTCAATGCAAAATAAAAATGCTGAATAATTTTCTATAGACTAATTTCTAATTTGATGCTAAAATTTAAATACTGAATAATTTCCAACTAGTGGCCACAATCACTGCAGCAGTGAAGCAACTTAAGAGCCTCGAGGAGATAAGCGCCATAACTCACTGGAATTTACGAATATTTGTAACAAAAATTTATTTCATACAGTTGATTCGTAAATAAGTATATCCCTGATGTTGAACAAAATTCGATATAATAATTTCTGACAAATAAATTCCCGGAGATGGGCTAATTTTAGAGTGCTTGCTGGTATAACCCGTTAAAATAAGTCCCAGTACCTTTCATATCCTCGAGTTTGCCGAGTGGCCTTAAGGGTGGCTGCTCCGATGGATTGTTGGAAGAATTTGATGGAGCAGGACTCGGTGCATTGGCACTTCCGCCACTGACGCTACCAGCGTCACTGGCTCCACTGCTCGTCAGTGAAAACGGTTTTTGCGCAGCCGGTAGAATTATTTGGGGATACTGAAAAAAAAATTGTACATGAAGAAAACGCTCAGTCATCTCATAATCTATTTTTCTTGTTTTTCATAGTCTCAGGAATATTGATTTTTTTTTTTGGACAGTTAGTGGTGTGTTAATGGAAAAAATCATGTACACTTCGGTAAAACCGCGAAGATCATTCAACTAGATTTATCGTATAATGATGTAAAGATGATGGGAAACAACAAGAGTGCCACAGAAATGCTTCATTTTTTTCTTGGTGTGTGTGTGTGCTTTTTTGTTGTTGTTGAAAAGAAGTAAAAAATAAATAGAAATGAGAAGAGATGAGATAATTAGCGAAATCGCTAGTACCTTGTGCTGCAATTCGAGCTGCCACTGAAGGAAGAGCTGCTGCTGGTGCAAGAGCAGCTCGTATTTGGTCTCGCCGGACGGCGCCGAGCCGAGACCGGAAGTTGTAGACGACACCGACGTCTTTTGCGCGTTTGGAGGACCCTGGCAACAGTTATACCGTTAGTCATTAGTCATTAGTTGCATCGGTGACATCTAGCTCGTCACAAAGCTCGTGCTCGATTACTGGGGTCAGGATAACGGGCAGGATGGTGCACACTGAGAGAAAATGCCTCTAAAAATCGTTTGAGATCTCCACTCGTGTCTAGATTGATCATTCTTACAGTAGGAATTATATATATTCAGAAGTACTCCCATTTGAAACAACAAAAATATTGCATTTGAGGGAAAATAATGTTATTGAAATTGTTTTTCATTCAAAAATAATGTTTAAAAAAATATCTGATAGTTTTGGAGCAAAATAATGACATTAATGAATTTTATTTAAAATCGAATGTACACATGATTATGTAACAAATGTGAAATAAAATTGTTACATTTGTAAAGGAATAGTGTTGATTTTATGAGAGCATTTTTTTCATGAGTTATTTTGTTACGATTTTTATTAAATTCTTCTCTCAGCGTGCTTTTTCAATCATTCGACGGTTTCTCATTCGCCAACGTTTCTATTTCTGTCTAACGTGTTTAATCCGCAAAGTAGCAAGAAGAGATACAGCAATTTGTGGAAGATCGGTTGGAAATTATAGTGTGCTATATTTGAGTACTGTAATAGTATTAACTTAATTTTACCAACTCTTTTTTCTGGGTGCACTGACAGAAGAAGGCTCCAAAAATCATTTGAAATCTCGACTCGCGTCTAAATTTATTTTTGTTCAATTAGAAAACATATTCATATAGAAATACTATTATTGAAAAAAATTTATGTTACTTTTGCAGCAAAATAATCCTATTTTTGTAGTTTTTTAAATTCATTCCAACGCACTCATGATTATGTGGCAGATGTGATGAAATACCCGTAATATTTGTACGATAAATAGTATTGATTCGATGGGAGGAATTTTGTTAACGTATCGGTTTGTTAATTATTTTTGTTGAATTCTTCTCTCAAAGTGGTTTTTTCAATCATTAGACAACCTTTCTATTATTGTCTAACGTATAGAAGAAAAAAATAAAGAAATCTATTGGAATCGATTTGAAATAATGGTATGCCAAGCTTGAGAACTTTGGAATAGGGTTTCGTCCTATTCTGAGATTGTCGGTTAAATTGCTTGACCAACGTAAATTACTCAACCTCTTCCCGTGCTTCTCTTCTATCTTTTTTCTCGCTTTGCTTATTTCCTGAGATTTGTGAGTCCTAACAAATTTCCATTACAGAATATGTTTGCGTGGGTCTTGTGATATTTCATCGGGCTATTTTTGGGGTCACCCATTTTCATCGTAACCTCAGTATTTTGTCTGTAATATCTCGATGAGCAGCTGTGAATTCTCACTAAACCAAGAAATCATAAAAGATATTGGAAATCTTTACTCAAATATGAAACAGACTCTCTTAATTCGGCTACTTTTTTTCAACCATCTCAGACTTATCCCATAATTGGTTGTATTGAAATACCACTAAAAGACACTTTATGTGGATTTTTTAAATATTATTTTATCCGATATTCTTCGTAGATACTTTTTTTTAAGTGAACATAACTCGAATGAAATATGAAAAATTGACGGAGTTTCCTGCATGACTGTCGATATTGCAGACAAATCACTAACGTCGCAGGGATCAAGGTTCTGGTATAAAAAGCGAATAAAGTTGTGCAAAAGTGGAAAAAAATAATTTCTATTTCGAAAGATGTAGTTATGTTTATTTCATTTTTCAAAATCTCGAACCTTGACTTCTGCCACATTGGCGATTTTCTTGCGATATCGTCAAGCATACTGAGAAAATCTGTAATTTTTCTAGACAAAAAAATATCTGTTTTCAAATTAAATAAATAATTACTACTCAATTAATAATACCGAAAATTAGTTTTCTTTCGGTATAAAATCAGTGTTATCGGAACGTAAAAATTATTTTAAATGTTTTATTCAACAGCAAACACAAAACTACAACTTTTATATCGAAATTTTTTTTTCAGTAACTTCCGAGATACGTCCACTTGCAATATAAATAACAATTTCTTGAATATTTGATTTAAAAATCTGTAAAAAATCATAATCCAAGTTAAATCTGTAAAATATACAGTATTGGGGTATTCAATTGATGAACACTACGTTTATTTGATACACAGCAACTTCAACTGCATTTTCTAATTATACAAATGATTAAATTTATTTTCTCAGAGTGCTGTTTAATAATTCATAAATCTCAATATTTCCAGCCAAATTTATACTCCACAAAGTAGAATAAATTTTTTTTATAAAGTGATGAAGAATTATTTGAAAAATAGAGAATTTTTGCCGAGCGTAATTTTGGCCCCTTTTCAACTTGTATTCCATACAACTGTGAGATCGTCGATCAAAAAGTTTGGCCGGCTTTGCTGTGCTCATTTATCGAGAACTTTAGGATTCAGCAAATTTTCATCATATAACATATTTGTGTTTATCGCTATTATTGGTGTCGCCGATGTTAAAGTTTTGTCCCCGTTGCTTGGTGTTCACTTCGCATGAGTTCGAGAAAAATGAGAGGCAATTGCAAATACTCCTCGATGGCAAAAATGATTCGGTTATTTTTCTGAATACTTATGAATTTTTTAAAGATTTTTTAATTTCGTTTGAATTTTGTATTTTTTTACACATTAATTGTATATTTAAAAAATCAAAGCAAATTCAAAAATCTGAAAAATTTGTACGTATTCAGACGAATAAGCAAATCATTTTCATAAAAACGCAAGATTGGGTTACCGGAGAATGTGTTGGCCATTTTTGTTTTCATCAATTTGTTAATAACATTTTGATATTATCATTGTGTAAAATCAATATTTTGCTTCCTCATAGCTTTGTTTTTGTAAACATTTTTTGTATGTGTGTGCGCGTGTGTATTACTCACTTGAAAAATGTAAGCCTTTGTAACCCATGAACGATTCGACAAATCGGGCTAAAATTGACACTATCGATGGAGAAATTGACCTCGGCCATGCCAATTTTTGTTAAAATCTCTCGGATCATCGAATTTTTACCCGGTATTGAACTTTTCTTTAAATATGTATTTCCGCGAAAATTGGACCAAATGTGAGCTTTTATACACCGGTGATTCCTATTGACTTTGGTAAGCATGGGTCAAACCGTTAAAATTTTAGGAGATTTCGAATTTTTTCATTTTTCATTTTTATTTCTCCCATGCGAATTTTGCCATTAAATATCGAGCTGAGAGTTGAATCAGTGCCACATCCATGATTAACAGGAAAAAATACGTCATCCTAAATATGGTGAAAGATACCATCTTTCATATCGATTTTGTACGGTCTATATTGCGAAAGGTAATTATGTATGTCGTATAAGCTAGCTATATCCTTGGATCCCGAAAAAAATTTCGGAAAATGTTGATTGTATGGAATTTCAAATTATTAATAAAATTACCTTTATCGCATTATCTTTTGCAAAACTTGAAATATCTGGCGTAACGTAATATTTCAATAAAATAATATGTTCGTTTATTTATGCAACTCCGTGCGAAAAGTGCTTACTTCTCACAAGCTTCGCTCCACGTACGAGAAATCGCACTTCTCGCACTATTAAAATAAAATTGTATACGAAACTCGTGCGAGAAACTTTTTCTCAACTCGTTTGATTGCAACACTCGCCTTTGGCTCGTGCTGCAAACTCACCCTCTTGAGAAAGAGTTTCATCGCACTCGTATCGTAATATACTATTTTTCTTTTTAATACTTAGCGTCGCGACGCTACCGCGTCTCTTGATTATTTGAAACGAAGATGCAAAGTAAAACCTTGCACATTACTTTCTCGTTGTTTTTTATTGTATTTTCTTTATGAGGAAGTCAAAACTGTTTAACACACTTCCTCATAGAGGTAGCTTTGTCAAAAAAAAACAACAACAATAATGAGGAAACTATTTGCAAAGTTCAGCTTTGCAGCTTTTCATTCTTTTTAATGAGCATGGATTTTTCCAGGTTTTTATAGCATCTCAATTTTTTTCAATTTTTTCTCATTTTTCTCAAAGTTATGCAAAATGAATACCAAGCGACAGAACTACCTTAACACAATTTCAATGCGTTGTGCATAGTATCTCGATAAGCAGATTGGAATAGCCAGCTCGTTCAGCACTGGGCGCCAGTAATTCCCCCACCACGCCTCCTCTCAAGTGCAATTAGCGCTCGAATTACTCAGTGCTAACGAGGTGAGCTCTCGGGCCTCAGGCCCCGGATCGCGAGAGTTAATCACTCGATACGATCTTATGTGCTTCTCGAGTTCTACTCTGCTCTCTCGGCGAAACTCGCGAGGATGAGAGAGAGTGTATCTGCAGAGGAATGGGGCAGAGCAAAGTCGCGAGATTCACGGACCATTTCTTTTTTTATCTCTCTTGGTCGAGTCGTCGCCCTGCCAAAATGTGAACACTGCTGGTCTGGCCTTAGAATGAAAAATTGTATCTAGTCTGATACATGGGCGGTCTGCATAAATTTTCTAACTGTCTATAGGGAATTTCTCACCAATTTGACATCTCGGATTTCGTCCCCGATTTTTTAGGTTATCGTTCTATTTCTAAAAGTAGGCCGGAATTTTTATTAGATTTTTTTAAATGCTTTATACTTATGATTATTTATAATGGATATATTGAAGGCCAGAAATAAAAATTCTAACAACATTCTGATGGATCGCGTATCAGATATTGATTTTTTGAAGCGTATATATGTGACTTCGATTCGTTCTTTTACTTTTTTTTTTTCAAAATGAAGATTAAGAAAATTAGATGTATAGAAATCGTTTCACTGCAGACTATTGCTTGATAAGTTCTATATATGTTAGGACATCGGACAAGTTTCTCAGTTTTTAGAAGCAATTTTGTTCAATTCTTATTATGTATTTTTTTATTCGAATTAAA